>CM067372.1:82874205-83096705 GCA_034401795.1 Chaetoderma sp. LZ-2023a
CAACATAAAATTAGATGTAAAAAGGCAATTTACACTGCATATATTGGTGATACTAGACCTGCCAATAAAAATGGCCCATTAACGATACGCTAGGTAATGAGACTAACCGAGACAATGTCCAGTTTGCTTTTAGCGAAGTAAGTCCGAATTCTGTTTACTTATCATAACTTGTGTAAGTGTGAATGCTTACACGAATAAAACGAAATGGAGCTTTCCAGTTTTAGCTATGCCACCCCAACCCACCTCTAGCTAAGCTCCAACTTCACTTCGCCGTGTTGGGATTGATCGATCCCCGAATGCCCTAACTATCAATTTCCTGAAAACTATACAAGTAAGCTGTTGAATATGTTGTCACTAATTTGACTGGGCGCTGCTGCTGCCTATAGCAGCAACAGCGCCTAGTCAAATTGGTTTCAAAATATCCAACATGCTATTTATTAAATAGTAACGACATACTATTAGTCCGCCTTCAAATATGCGTTCGTGACGTACTTATCTACGTCATTCATGACGTCATAATGACTTCATTCACTATGATGTCATTCTGTACGTCATGTGCTTGATTATGATGGCATATGATGGATGGATATTTAAGTGGAAAGGTTCATTATGTGATTGATTGGACTTGCTTTGGATTAGCTCTCTAATGTGAGCACAGTCTTAGAATATATGCAACCTTATTCTGCCATGATAACACAGTAAGCCATGTTATCAGGGTAAACCTTTCATCGTTTCAATGCCTGAATGTGTAGAGGTACATCATATAGATATGGGTTGATACAGTGGCCCCATTCAGATGTTGTCTTCTGAGAGGTAATGTGGGAGTATTTAGCCGTACAACTATATTTTCGACTGACCGACTGTTTGCCAGTTTTCCAAGCGCAACGTAGAATTTCCGTACACTCATTCTGAAGTCTGATGGAAATCTGATATGTATATAGCATAACGGAGCGTTCCACGTTTAGCTATGCCACGCCCATCTCAATCGCGGGTCAAGTTCGACAAGCTAACTAAAGTCAGTTTGCTGGGTTACTGAACACGCGCAGGTGCTATACCTAGTCGGACGCTAAATAGTTAACTATAGTTCGTTAGTACCCGGTTCCCCATTGAATTACTATTGCAGAATATTTTGAGCCATGTACCAGTCTCCATTAACGCTTTCTATCGTCTGTTTTGATGGCCTACGAAAACGGGTTAGTTTTGTCCCCGCTAAGACGTCAAAAGCATCCATATGACATAAAGTGGGAAGGAATATGGGCTTGGGAACATTGAAATAGCCTACAATGTGAAAGCATAATTTCATCAAACCTAAGTTATTTAGTGAAATATTTACACTTTTATATGCATTTATTCGTGGCAAGCGATCGCTGTCCGCCCTTTTGATATTTGCGCAAATATCGCAATAACCACCTGAACCAAGCTCGGCTACTCGGTCGACTACAGCTGACTAGCTAGTTGACTATTTGAATTTCAACTGAGAATCTAGTTAGCTATATTTATGGTCAGAAGTCGAACTTGACCCTAAGCTCCAGCCGCACCACGTCCGTGTTGGGATAAATCTCTGAACTCCCTGACTATCAGTTTCCAGAAAACTACACATGTAAGCTGCTGAATATTTTGCAATTAATTTTACTGGGCGCTATTGCTGCCTATGGCAGCAACAGTGTCCAGTCAAAATTAGTCTCAAAACATTCAACAGCATATTTATTAAATAGTAGCGACATAAATCCGTACAACGTGTCGGACTATTAAAAGTTAAAGACTGGTCATATATAATCATTTATGATGTATTGATTATGACGTCATCCTACACGCCACCTAGCTGATTATGACGTCATATGACATCAGATTGATAGATGGATACTCTGGAAAGGTGAATTATCCTGATTCTAAGGGCATAGTGCCTGCATAGTAATTATGATCACATGTCTAAAATATACTCTGACAACAGTCGCCTCAGAGTTATGCATCGACAAATTTCGCCCTAAAATTATACACGGACAACATTCACCTCATAATTATATACGGACAACATTCACCACATAATTATACACGGACAACATTCACCACAGAATTATACATGGACTACATTCACTATAGAATTATACACGGACAACATTCACCACAGAATTATACATGAACAACATTCACTATAGAATTATACACGGACAACATTTACAACATAATTATACACGGACAACATTTGCCACATAATTATACACGGACAACATTCACCACATAATTATACACGGACAACATTCACTCCAGACATGAGTCACCCTAGAATTATGCATGGACAACATTCACCCGGGACAACAACCACCACCCCCAAGTATTCATGTACAATACTCACCCCATAATTATACATGGACAACATTCACCCTAATAATTATACAAGAACATCATTAACTCCAAATGTATCCACCGAAAGCAGTTACCCCTGGATTGTGTATTGGAAACATTCGCTCCATAATTACACACGGGTAACATTCGCCCCAGAATTGTAGATGAACAACAGTCACCCCAGAATTATGCATGGACAACAGTCACACCAGCTTTATGAATGGACAGCATTCGCCCAAGAATTATACACGGACAACATTCACAATGAATAACCCCAGAATTATAAATCTATTATACTTGGGGAGAAGGCGGTATATAAAGGACCTACATCGCAATAATATAATGTCTAACTTATGTACATTCCCATATAGCGCTAGCTAAAAGTTTTGTCACATGTTGTGATCAGACGTGGCCTGACATGTCTAAAATATATCAACTATGACAACAACAACAACAACAACAACAACAACAACAACAACAACAACAACAACAACAACAACAACAACAATGTAGCGTTCCCTAAACACGTGTCCATAAAATGCTTTATAGATATTATCTATTGATCAATGCGTGATTTACTTATTTCTTACCAGCTATATTTAGCCTGCGACAAATAGTGCTCAAACCTCTTCCTTTGCAAATTTATTCCATGCCCACAATCGCCATGCCAAAACATGTGTGGTCTGTTACTGTTACTGAGTTTCTAGATGCATAAATTAAGCGGAATTAGGCGGTAGATAAAGTGGGCCTCTGTATGGCGATCTACTGATAAGTTTGATCAATACATCGATCAATGTCTAAAACAATTAATAATCGCAATAGATAATCTGTTCGTAAGACAAGTATCCTCTTGTGTAGATTTGATTGTCTAGAGTCTTTTCCGAAGATTTGCACATTAGCCTAACACTATCAACAGATGAATCCATGTCTAGCTTTTCCCCGCCCAATCCTAGCTAAGATCCGACCACTTCGTGTGTTCTTTTGAATCGATTTACCACATTCAACCCTGAAGTCACAGAAGCTCGGTTTCATGGTAATTATACAGGTAAACTGCTAAATATTTTGATATTAATTTGGCTGGCAGCAATATCGCCAGTAAAATTAGTTCCAAAATCTTTAAGAAGTTGATTAATTTGTAAATTCACCAAAGAATTACAATTAAGGTTGTTCTCATCGCACCTTTGCCACATTCATGTCGGACCTACGTCGTTTGATTGTGACGTCAGCTAACAAATGGACATATACAAGTCGATCGCGAATTTAGGCGTACATACTGTTTAACGAACACCTGTACCGGAATTCTGGGAATTCATAGTCCAGTGATAATATCTATTCAACAAGCCTACAAAGTTGGTTGAGCCTGCCTAGAAATAGGCGGGATATAACTGGAAATGGAACTGCCTATTAGCATCTACCCTAACCCACCTCTGGAACATGTAGTGAACCAAATATGTGACGATTCTGTAGACCTACATAAAAGTACAATGTGACATCTGATCTGTTTGTTACGCAGATTCATTTATGACGGGTTCTCCTTGAAGATGCTTGGTCTACAGAATCGTCACATATTTGGTTCACTACATGTTCCAGAGGTGGGTTAGGGTAGACGTTAATAGGCAGTTCCATTTCCAGTTATGTACCGCCTATTTCTAGACAGGCTCAACCAATTTTGCTGGCTTGTTGAATAGATATTAGCACTGGACTATGAATTCCCAGAATCAGGATGTTGCTCCAAGTCAAATTAGTTTCAAAATATTCAATAAAATGTTTGTTAAACTGTAAATTCACTAAAGCCATACATGGAGGCCTGAAGAAAATTTTGTAGAGTGGGGTGGGGTGGGGTGGGGTGGGCAGGCATTAAGGGCCGATCTGTGAGGAGGTGCTCCCCTCCCAAAGCTGGGGATCTGAGGTCCTCCTCCCCCCCCCCCCCAACGAACCATTTTGAAATTTAGACACACTATAAAGCCGTCTCCTGCATTTATAGAATTAAATATAAAAATATGGATATTTGCTTGGCTATGAAATTGGCTCTGCATTCACGTACAGTCAGTATAACAAATTATTTATCCAGATCCACAGGTGGGCAAGTGCACTCCTTCCCCTTAACCCCCCCCCCCCACCCCGCCCCCTCCATGCGGACGGCCATGAAGACATACAATTCAGACGATTGCTATCGGACCGTTTTCTCTTTCGTGACGGAACTACGTCATTCATTTTAACGTCTGATAACAAAGACATATTTTGATTATGACGTCATATATTTGAGTGACAGATTGCACCCCTCCATTGTGAGTCTCATTTTCAATTCAATTCAATTCATTTATTACACCCATACGTTCTTAGGTACATGGGGAATACATGCCGATTTCTATACAACACACACGCAATTAATGTATGTAGGTTATATCTGCGCATCAAGCATTCACAGTTCCAGCCATGTGGGGGCCATGATAAATGTTTCCAGTAACCAATCTCTCTCTAAATTCCCAACTAGTATTCGGTTCAATGATGCACAATAATAGCTTCATTATGACGTAATGCACACGCTGTTGTTGTAAGCGGCTCATGTGGGATAAAAATAACAATTCATTTGCCTTCATTAGTGTTCTTTACAAATTAATAGAAAATATGTGCAATTACCCGAAGTAGCATAAACGCTTCTATTTGAAAAATTAATATATAGCGCCAGAAGCGAGGAAGACAGAATATATAGGCCTACAGATTTAAATCAGAATGCATTGCCGTCAAGCTAACTCATTAGTGCGCTATTATATATGCATGCTGGTGGACTTCGCACGGAAATCACATTTAATCGTCACATGATAATTATCTATTAGATACACCAGTAACTGACGTACGGATATACAGCTCAGATATAAGGTACAATGTTTCCAAAACAACACTAGAATCGCAATCTTTGCCACGCCATCGCAAATACACACGCTTTCGCCGACTTTGCCATTCTACCCATCCACCTACCCTAGCATAGCCCCATCTTTGGGACGGAGTCTATTGTAAACATCTCGCAATCCTCGATCATGTGGATAACTAACATACATGGGGTGGGTGGGGTGAGGTGGGGGTGGAGTGGGGTGGGGTGGGGTTGGGTGGGTGCTTATATAAATGTCGTCATGCAGTCCACAATCAAATGTATATTCACTAGACAAACTTAATTGAATTCCAGCAATTGGGTTTGGAGGAGATAGGCGGACGGAGAGATTGACGGGCGGACGTGCATACTGGCGGACCGATGTAGTGAGGGACGGACAGACGGAAGGAGGGACTGGCGTAGGCAATTGTATTTTTTCAATAAGGCGTTGGGATAAGAAAACATACTGCTGAATATTTTGAATGTAATTGGATTTAAAGACCTTGATGCGTAATTTAGAGATATCTAATGTCCAATCCAATTCACCTTTCCAGTTTATCCACCCACCATGTGACGTCATAATCAACTACGTGACGTGTAGGATGACGTCATAATCAGGACGTCATGAATGATTCGAAATAGTTCGTCTGTAACCCTTAATAGAGAGACACGTTGTACGAATTGTATGTCTTTGCTATTTAATAAACACGCTGTTGCCATAGGCAGCAACAGCACCAAGTCGAATTTGTTTCAAAATATTCAACAGCTTACATGCATAGTTGTCTGGAAATTGATAGTCAGGGAGTTCAGAAATCGATCGATCCCAACAGGAGCGTGGCGTGAGTGGAGCTTAAATAGAGATGGGCTGGGGAGCATGGCTAAAACTGGAAAGATCCATTATGTTCATTCGACAGAACATTTCTTTCTAACTGACATGTCTTTCTTTATCAGCTGTAGAACCTACTGTATTCGTCTCATTTACCATAGTCGAGCGGCCTTCATAATAAACGAGCTCAGCAAATACACGTGTCTTCCCAGATAACACAGCTTACTGGGCCGATGCTGGGCCGATACCGGGCCGATACTTTGCGTATTGGCCTGGTATCGGCCCAGCATCGGCCCAGTAAGCTGCGTTATCATGGTGGTTGACCTAATCTCTTATGAACGTAATTTCAGGGACAACCTACATTTCTGACGAAAGAACGTGAGTTTAGGCCATTAGTAGAGTAGCTACTCCGGTTACTAGAGTAGGAGCGCCTAAACGGCTAGAGATAATTCTCTTGTACCTACTCAAGTTAACCCCGTTTACTTGAGTAAGTGACATGTTTGTATTGAAATTCATGGAATTTAAACATGTTTTAAACATAGGGCCCAGTGTTAGCTTATCTACTCTGAAATAGCTACGAGCGAGTTCGATTAAACATTATGGATTATATTCGATACACCATTGAAATGGCGTCTGTTTTAGCGAACAAATATACTGTACCATACAAAACATTCAGTATTTCACATGACATTAGTTTAAATTCAGAGAGCATTTATTGTGAATGACTAGGCGTTTGAAGTCCATGTCCTTGGCGAATTTACAACTTAATGAACATTCTATTGAAAATCGTATGCAGCCAAAACCTCCTGATTAAATACGTTTTAACATATTCATCATCTTCTGTAAATTCAAGGTTAGACGTGGTAGAATCGATTCAACCGCAAGTGAGCGAAGCTTCGCTAGAAACCGGCACGTATCGCTAAAACGAATTCGTCTACTGATTGTCATTCCATAGATGGTTGATTATGTATGGGTGTCCATACATTTATCTCCTAGAGCACATCCAAACCATGTCATGATGCCGGGATTATTTATGATCATCTCTCCTCGTGAATAGTAAGATCACAAATCACTCACCATCTGCCACTACACATATATTCAATATCGTTGTCTTCCATAAATTGATGCTCATGTTAGTCTGCTCGCATCTCTCGTCATCTTGTGCCCATATCAACCCTACGGATGAATCCACCTTCAACTATGTCCAGCCCATCTTTAGCTAAGCTCTGCCCATGCTGTGTCCGTGTTGGGAACGAGCGAACCCTGATCACCCTGAATCTCAATTTCCAGAAAATGTTACATGTAAGCTGTGGAATATATTGAAACTAATTTGAAACTAATTTGACTAGGTGTTGTTGCTACCTATGGCATTCAACAGAATGCTTATTAATTAGTAAGACATTCAGACCTTTAAAAGTTCATGACGGGCGTGGCTACGCCATTCACTACGTATTATTATTGTGATGTTAGCTTACATATGACGTAATTAACTATCTCCTCATATACTTGATTGCCAGATTGAATTCATCCTTTTCAAAAATTCGCTTGTCTCCATTCTTCGCATATTTCATATCCCTCGTCATATCGTACGTGTTCACTTATTGTCATCGTTCTAAGTCTCCATGTCTCACCATTTCATATTGTATTTGGTTAGTGCATTAGGAAGAACACACGTTTTGTACCCCACCCCATCCTATTGTTCGTTATTCTCCATATTTCTTTTGCATATAACAACAGAGCCACTTTGTTTGACTTTGCATATTCACGTCCATTTACTTCATATATTGTCCACGCGTTGCTTAAAAGGTACCCGTTCTGCGCCCATCAGCCTCGCTCTGATCCAACTTTCAGCACGTGTTGTCGTGTTTTTTGTTGTCTTGGAATACACACAGTCTGAGTTTACCTTGGGTTCTTCTGCACACTTACAGTCTATCATAAATGGTTCCTGGTTTGCTACATTGTATCTCATTCGGTGGTTCTATTTACACTGATCCGAAACCGGAACTGATCCGATACCTATGTATTCTTTCTTATCCATTAACTCCTCTTGTGGCAACTTAATCCTTTATTCGTCAAACTGACAAAAGACAACTTTGCAGTGCTCTTTAGACGTGGCAATTTGAAAGGCCTAGAGAAGAGTATTTTTAATATTTACCACTAGAATGACTGGCTCGGTAACCGAGCCGGGCACTCTAGTGGTAAATTTTCAAAAATACTCTTCTCTCGGCCAGCAGATAGACACTGGTTAAGTAAAAACTTTAATTTCTTCTTTACCATTACCAGTTTAAAATATCTTGAAAAATATTGACCATCAAAATGTTTCAGTAGTAGTGTCGGGATTAGAATGATACCACCTCCCTCAACTGGCCGCCGTTCGGCGATCCGTGGCCCCCACCGCCCTCTCAATCCCTGGGGCATAGGAGACATGTGGTTGATGTATGCCTCTAGATGGAGGCCCCCAGGGTTGTTGAGACAGGTGCTTGGTATGCCTCTAGATGGGGGACCCAGGGATTGAGAGGGCGGTGGGGGCCATGGATCGCCGAACGGCTGCCAGTGGAGGGAGGTTGTATCATTTTAATTCCGACACTACTATTAGGCAAATGATACCACCGCCCTCTCAATCCTTGGGCCATAGGCTGCGGGGGCCACCACGGATCGCCGAACGGCTGCCAGGGAGGTAGTATCATTCCAACACTACTACTACCAGGGTCTGAACGCCCATTTAGAGACAAGCCTCCACAGTGATATACACCACTGATCGCCATCAACCACAGGGCCGGCCTCTCTCTCTCTCTATTCTGTGTAGGCTCAGACAAAAACGTGGTTTCTGCGTAGTCTGTACCAGAGTCGCATCGGCATGATGGGACCACCCATAGGGGCTTCCATCTACCATGTTCACATGTTACGCAGAGAATCTGGTGCTGAGCAGGGGTCTCCAGCAGACAACCACGGCCTACCCTCTCCACCCCATAGAAGTGGCAGACAGACTTGATCTCTCCACGTGGGTGAAAACGGTCGTAAATTTTTCTCCGCAAGGAGTCGACCCAATGATTGTACTGGGGGTCATCCCGGAAGTGGGCCCACTTGGCATCCAATATCATGGCAGTCTCAGCGCCCTGTTCCATCCGGATCGATAGTGATCTTCATCCCCTCAGGGGCAGGGGCTAGCTGCTTCACTCTGCCGCCAGCTATCTCGTAGAAACGTAGTTCTAGGACTATATGAGTCAATTGCGGGCTAGTGAGGCCGACTCGTTGAAGCAGTTTAACAGCACCCTTGACTTTGGAGACATGTGACACACCATCTACCCATAGGATGCCCTCCTGGAAGTTAATAGCTTCTTCTGGTCCATCGAATGGATGACGCAGCGGGAGCTTTCTACATGTAACCCCGATCCGGTGACCCACCCTCGTCAGGGAGACACCTTCACCTATGTAGGTGAGGAAGGATGATCCCCGATTGTAGAGCTTTCGAACTGTCCCATCCTTTTTGACAACAGTGGAGAGGGAAGTAACCTCTATGTAAATGACTGCGGCAGGCCTATATAGGGGCAACCATGTTTGCCAGTCACCCCAGGTCCAGCGCGGTACCACACTTCATTCTTCGCAGATATGAACTGCAGGTTTTTTGCCAGGGTCAATAGCAGACCATCATTGGCTATCGGCGGGGTACCTCTCGAATAGGGTTTGACCAGATGATGTCTGCCACCTCTGTATCCGAGAGCTTAATCAATGGCTCGAGGATGTACTTCCTCTTCGGGAAATCGTACCGAAACACGATCTTGTGGCCATCTATGTTGCGACCCAGGTGCTCCTTCGACACATCCTTGAGGTCTGTGAGCAGCTCCACCCCATCACCACCAATGGGGTGGAGGGAGAATGCCTTTGAGTTTGCTTCGTGCTGTAGGGTGAATGACTTGCCATCGCTCTCTTCTACCTTGACAGCATCAACTGCTTATACATCTGTCAGGTCAGCAAGACCAGTCGAGTGAGCAAATATGGGTTCCATAGCACGCTATAGGAGGGGTTTAAACAGGACATATAACCATGCCGATTGTCCGACTGCAGCTCTCCAGTGGTGAGAATGTAATCTCACCCTCTTTAGAGGGGAGACGGGTGGTACAGTACCATGTAGAATGGGTCCTCCTCGAGGTGCCCCAGTGGGGCACAACATACATACACGCTGATGTGCTACATCAACCTCCGGGCAGTGCACACAGCAGCTCACTGATAGAAGTCAGTCGGGACGTGATAGAGTATCTCCCAGGTGCCAACAGCAACCTATGGAAAGCTATCAGTCCTAGTCTGTTCACACCTGAAAATCACCTGTTTGACAGCCCCTTCATTAACATATGTGTCAGAATGGATGGGGTATCGGACGCCCATTTAGAGTTTACCCACTAATTACTCATTGACCTGACATGATATCACACCAGGAATATCCGACCTTTGCCGAGATGATGAAGAGCCAGCTACAGGGATGCCCCTTCATGACCCCTGCACAAATGCTCACACAGCAACAGATCTGTCAACAAGAAGGAGAGTGACTACAGCGGGAGAGCTGGTATTAACAGAATGCGAGAATTGCAAGGAGGCAAAGGAACAGTGAAGGTTCCCGATACTGGCAGCCCCTCCTGGAGGAGAGTAAGCAGGATGATGTCTTCACATACGACGATGAGCCAGATGTAGAGGAGACCGTGGACAATGCAGTGGAGACCACGGACATGGATGAGCCAGATGTAGCGAAGACCTCAGACGATGTAGTGGAGAACACGGACGAGGATGCGCCAGATGTAGTGGAGACCACGGACGATGCAGCAGAGACCGCGGACGATGATGAGCCAGATGCCATACAGTGGGAAGAGGAGATGGTGCAGAAGTGTAAGACCAAGAAAGCCATCCAGCGGCGGACCTACTATCTTGGTCATAAGGTGAAGTTTCAGATGTCACGTCTCAGAAAGCTACTGGCACCCGACATAGGGCTGGATGACCTCTGTCTAAGAGACGGCTGTCTCGACCCCAGCAAGCTGGCATGGTTCGCCAGGTTCTCCAAAAAGCACCCGCCTATGACTCATGAGCAGATTCTGCAGGTGATGCCGTTTAAGCCTCCAGATATACTATGGCAAAATCAGAGTTGCGAAAGCAACCAGAACTATACCCTTCCCTAACGGCTGACGAGGGTGGTACCATCCACGGCTGGCGACTCCAGCAGATAGATACCATCAGACAGAATCTCGTCCATGAGGCAGAAAAGTTACAGGAGAACGCACAGGCGATATAAGACAGCCTACAACGTCCCCGCGAATACAAGATCGTGGGTGAACGTGTTACACTAATGGAGGCCGCGGTTCTAGGGCTAGCAACGAGTGCAATGGCTGAGATCATCATAGGTTTAAGCCGTCTGTATATAGCACTAGGACTCTGTCACTCACAGACCTAGAAAGCAAAGAGCTAGGCGATCTTGCTCACTTGGGCGAGGCACGCCTCGGTTCAGAGGACATGGATGCCCCTATCTCGTTCCTAGACTTCGATGAGAAGGGAGACCCGCGGGAGATCCGAAGCACCATCCCAGCCCGAGATCTCATCGGAAACACTGATATGGTAGGACAATCGGCCATTAACAAGGCCAAGACTGTATACAAGGGGATGGCATCAAGGAGAGGGCGACGATGCGAGGTATGCTCGGAGTCGATGAGGCTGGAGCCATCAAGGTTATGGCTGAGTCCTATGCACAGAACCTGGTTAAGGATCTCCTGAAACCATGGAGCTCATTCCGACAGGATGGAGAGAATCTCAGGATAGGCACCCTCGGCCTGAGCCATATCACTGTCGACGGCCAAACAGGTGAAGGTGCTACCGCCAGCCTCCGGCTACCAGAGGAGAAGAAGTCAGGGTTCTTTGGTTTGCCGTTTAAGACCACAGGATAGTCATGACTTCCCGTGCATGTATCATACAGATACTGGATGTACTAGACACTGTGGGTGCTGACACAGGCCCTCTACGCTATCTTCTCAGCTGCTGCTTGGATTTCATGCTTGATGCCTCCATCGCATCCTTCATATCCACCGGAGGTGCAGGATTCCCTGCTCTGCAGGCGAAAGAGCTGGTGCAGGAAGTACTGCCGTTTAGTCTCCCAGATATAGACGAGGCTACTGCCGACCAAGTGCTAACCATCCTCCGCATGCATGTCTGTACCATTCGACAGTAGGCCGGCCGATGCTGGCCAGGTGGTGCTGATCATTGCCCCGACAGGACACGGGAAAACATCTTGCTGCGGGCTCTCCTGGCCGAACATCTACATTCAATACATCCTTCTGGTGTCTGATTCCACGGCTGAGGCAGTTGACAGCAATGATCAATGGTACAATGGCCCAATCACCAAGACGCAGAACCTGCAAGCACTGATAGAGAAGCTGCTGGCAGCCCGACTGACAGAACCACTTGTTCTAGTTATCGATGACCCTGCAGTGGACCAAAAGACAGTCACCTACCTCAGCAACATCACCAGGCGCATCCGGCACACAAAGATAACTGTATTCATCCTCTTTCAGAAGTACACCCGCGAGATCTCACCGGACATCCGCCACAATGTCCGGTTGCTATACTTCAGCTCCAAGTGTGGACATGCCCTGCTCGAGACCATATACGACAGCCTAACCCTCAAGGAGACCAAAGGGGACCTTATTGCAGGTGTACAGAGGGCAGCTGAGCTGTACCGCTTCATCTTCAGCAACAAGGAGACAGGTGAGCTCTCACACCTCAAGCCATCTCTGGAAAAGGTGCAGACCTTCACCTAAAAGCTGAATCCAGCCAGGAAACTAGCCTGCTCTATGACAGACTAAGAGGAGACCACAGCAGTCTGCGCCGCAACTTTTTTCAAGGCTGCGTGGTCTCCACTACTTCGTCCGTGGCTGCTTGAGGACCTGCGGTCTCCGCTGCTACTTCGGCCGCGGTCTCTGCTGCTACTTCGGAAGTTTTGGCTGCGGTCTCCACTGCTACTTCGTCTGCGGTCCCTGCTGCTACTTTGGCAGTTTTGGCAGAAGCCTGTGGCTTCTTCTTCTGACGAAGTAGCTTCTTCGTCTGAATCCTCTCCTGAAGCTTCTCCTTAAGATGATACTCTTGCTGAAATGCTTCCCAATGAGGGTCGTTCTCTGGGATTTTGTTTATCTCGTGAATCTCACGGAAAACCCACTTTTCCCATGTGAGCTTGCGACTAGCAGCGTACTTGCTAGCATCGGACGTGCCGGGTGGTGGTGGGGGGGGGGGGGGGGGGGGTTGGTGGTGGTGGTTAATGAGGTAGTCCAGGAAGTGCGGGTCGTTTTCTGGGGCTTCCAGAAAGCCTTCCAGATCACTGTACAATTTCTAACGCTCATTTTCGTTGAAGATGTGCTCAACAGCCTCCTTGCTGCCAATAGTGATCCCCTCCTGAGTACCTTCTGCCACAGCGTCACTGACGAAATCCCTGGCGTAGTTATTTGCTTCAAACTATCCAGCATCTCTCGCTCTTCCTGGCTATGGAGTCTAAATACGGCAGCCCACTTCCCGTCCGCTAGTAAATCTTTGGAGTCGACCCTCGCCCTTTGGAGAGCTAGAATAACAGGACTGTTGGTTGGGGCCACAGGTGGGTTGGGTAGTACCTTGCCCTGGGTGCTGTCAAACTTCCAGTAGAGTATTCGAGTCAGGAGTTCTTTTGTACTACGAGCTGACGCTTCTTCCTCTATGGAGGCCAGTATCTCCGCATCAGACGAAGGTGTGACCTTGGCTCGCTCGTGGATAATATTGATGTCACAAATCAGTCCTCGGACCCTGTCACAGTGGAACAGTGCACGCCGTGGCTGTCTTGCTGACTGTCGTGCTAACTGTCATGCCAACTTGTCCTGCTGCCTATAGACAAACATGGCAGCCATTTAAAATCTCTATATACCCAGACCTTAAACATGCTGCAGTATGTGCAACATCCAGATGGGGCCATTGAACCCGCGACATCGCACCGCACTGATCCTCGGAAGGACTGCCTGATGGTCATTTGACCCAGTATACATGATGAGAACCCGTTGTCCGCTGCTGGGAAGTACATTGATTTTGCAATCTCGGCACAGATCCACGAGATCAAGAGCATGACACTCGAGTTCAAGCTTCAGAGCACAATAGAACAGACGGCAGAGCTCCCGCAGGTTCTGAACAGGTGGGAGATCGTGCAGAGCAACAGCACCGTGGACACCACCTATGTGAACAATGAGTACCGAGTCCTAGGTCCGCTGGCTCGTGGCCCAACCTTCTATGCAAAGGGAAATGGGTACCACGCTGTGGGGTGCAATGAGGGGTTCACGGAATTCGAACTACGGGCAAGTGTCGAGAAGCCCATGGCAGTTCCACTCTTAACCCTCCTCGAGAACACACACGTGAATCCGGCTGCCATGCAGGATAGGCTGTTCCTCCTGGTGTACACTGAGCAGCTCGCAGATGCGATGATGAATACGCCAAGACTTCATGTCTGGCATGACAAGAATGACCAGGAGCTGAAGCAAACGGGTTCCAAACAGCGGATCATGTATGTGGAGCGAGAACACCAGCAGGTCCAAGCCACAGCTAACCAACAGGTAGAGCTGACATTGCATCGTGGTGCATCAGACTGTGTTGCTGTTGCGGTCCTGGTTTAGAAGGGAGGAGCCTCCAGCAGGTGGATAAGCTAGACGACTTCAAGCTTGTGGTTGCTGGACCAATGTTCTTGGTGAGGTACGTGAGCTGGCTGATTGCCAACTCTACGGACAGAAAACTAAGTCATATGCACTTCTGCGCCTAACCAGTGGAAGCGACGACCACGAGTCGGCACTCGAGGGCCATCACCACCTCGGAGACAGGGACATCCCATCTAATCAGAGCAACCAGCTCAGCTGCAACATCGGAAACCTCATAGCTGGGACTCGCTTATTAGGTGTGACGGTACTTTACTTTGTCTATGCTAAGGTATGTGTGTCGAACACATCAGGTATTCAGCTTGAGCGTGTGTAGAGCACGACTCCTACCGTGGTCCCCACTGCAGCTGCCACCACTGCTATAAGCTCTGCTGTCTTCTGACCTGTCGATGCTTCATAGTTGAGCGTTGGCTCAGATACAGCCTCGTAGTACTCATCGAGACTCTCATCTGCCTCTTTGAGGCTCTGTTTGGCCTGAGCTCGGAGTTGTCGTCGGCGTGCCTCCCTCTGGTCCATATGCTCGAGGGCTTTGCTGTACTCAAACTTCTCCTTAGACAGCTTCTCCATCGCCTGGTTATGACACTCATGCTCGACCTCTGCCACCTTCTTGTCGGCGAAGCTGAGTCCCCAGTTCACTAAGGCAAACATGCCTGCATTCAAGATTGCGGCTGCCATGCTATAAACTACAGTTTAAAGCTACTATAAAGCTGCAGTGGGGACCACAGCGATGCGATGTATGAACCAGAGGCTGATCCAGTCGAGGATATAGATGACGAGGACTATGAGGAGGACTATGATGAGGAGGATGCAGATGACTACGATGTAGCAGAGACCGTGGGCGAGTATGATGCAGAGACCGCACCTGAATCCCGCAAGCTAGTACACAGAGCGTAAGGAATCTATCGCACTTACGTAAAGGTTCTATCAGGCCGCTGGCAGCAGTTGGGGCTCTGATCACTCTGTTCACAATGAAGGCTGGCGAGACGGTCCGCAAGATAGCCAACAATGCTCTCCATGGGGTGGAGAAGATTTGTGAAGCCATACCAGCTATCGTCTCAGGAGTAGGTACGTTCTTCGGGGTCGCAGGCCCTTGACTACCATACGTTGCCATAGCACTCTGGCCCACGGAACATTTAAGCCGTACTATATAAGGATGGCGTCTCTGTACGACCTGGTCAAGTCCCTTAACCGGCAAGCCTTGGTCAATAAGCTACCCTTCAGTGATGGCACCAGCGCTGCAGAGATTAGACAGCAGTATTCACAGGTATTCGAAGAGGTGTTCATCGATGGTCGGATGAACAACGGCCATCTGTTCGCCTGTCTGGAGTTTGCCCAGGCCATACATAATAGAAAAGGAGTCGACATCCGTGATGAAATCCGGGAGTACCGCCTCTCTTGAGGAGCTCTACTACCAGTCTGGTGGATATTATCACGAGCTTCACCAGGTACTCGAGTTCGCACGTCGCAAGGGCCACAAGTTCACATTGGAGGCGGTTAGCCAGTGGCTCAGCCGCCAGGCGATGTGGCAGATATACAGACTCCGTCCATGGCACATCAGGCGTGCACATTTCGATGAACCTGTTCCAAACAGAGTTCACCAGGAAGATGTTCTATTCCTTCCACATGACAGAGTCTGCCATTCGGGAACATGTAAGATCTACAAGTACGCCCTCACCATCGTCGATGTCGCCAGTAGGTACAAGGCTGCTGTACCGCTTACAGATAAGTCCGCAGAACATTCAGCAGTGTCTATGATGATCTGAAAAAGCCCATCCAGTGGCCAGAATTGTTAAAGGTGGATGAAGGTAAGGAGTTCAGGGGCGAGACAGAAGGCCTC
The DNA here is from genome assembly GCA_034401795.1 of Chaetoderma sp. LZ-2023a. Lineage (NCBI taxonomy): Eukaryota > Metazoa > Mollusca > Caudofoveata > Chaetodermatida > Chaetodermatidae > Chaetoderma > Chaetoderma sp. LZ-2023a. The sequence continues at coordinate 82,890,774 of CM067372.1, forward strand.
ATGCAGAAACACGATGTGGCGATAAGACGAGGTGAAATTGGTCACCACCGTGCCCAGGCAATCGTCGAGCGCTGGAACCGGACTCTGGCAGAAAGACTGTTCCAACATCAGTATGCTCAGGAGATGGCGTGTCCTGGTGATCGCTTCAGGGTGTGGGTGAAAGGTTTGCCCATGGTGGTAGAGAGATCCAATACTGAGGTTACTTTTTTAACTGGTAACAAGTCAGTTAGCTTGGATAGCTTCATCCAACGATCCTCTGTTGCCCCACCATCCACAAGAGCGAACAAGGAAGAGGAGTGCCTACCACTTGATGCTCTAGTTCGGTACCTGTATGAGCCTGGTGAGCTGGAAGGTGGTCGACGGTGTGCAACACATCCTAACTGGTCGATAGATGTTTACAGGCTTGTGGAGGCGGATGGGCAGCCTACATTGTACTACCTGGCTAGCGGTCCCAGGCAACCGTTTGTGCGAGAGGAGCCCCGGCTAGTCCCTACAGATACACAGCTGCCACCATCCGGAGTGCTCAAGCCAGCTGCTGTCTATTCATGAGGGATATGTCACTCGATGGGCTCGGTATGACACCATCTGGCAGCACATGACGCTTATCATAGTACATGGAGAGTCCGAGTTTTTTCTGCGCATACGTCACCATACCATGGTTGCGCATGTGTAGGCCTCGGTTTTTAGCTCTGTCCACCCCGCCATGTAGGGCACTGTAGAACCTCGGCCAAGAGACCGCATTCTGCCGCTTTGACATTCCCTTGGCTGAGCACTTACTTGCAGCTGTGCTCTCCACGTAGTAGCATTTGGAGCAGAGAGCGATACCACGAGAGCCTTCGAACTCGAGCTTGAACATTCCCGGAGTCCGTCCAGACCATTTGTCCCAAGCTAGCCAGTCCCTCTTATGAGCCTGGTACTCTGTTTGCATCTCAGGACGAATGACGTCGTCAAGGTTGGAGCCTGCTATAGTGATATACGCGGAGTCAGTGTCCATCTGCCGGTACTCAAATCTGTCACGCGCTATCTAGTGATCAAGGAAATCGTAGTAGAACTCCAGCATTCGCAGCTTCGCGAGCTCATAAATGGCTATCTCCACCTGGAAGGGCCTTCGAATAGTGATTCTCGGCTTGCGACCCTGGAGCTCGTATGACTCACCAATCTCCTCGAGATCTTCGTACCATGCACTACGCAGGGCCTTGTCTACCATGTGTTCATCCTTCGTGAAGCTGGTGTTGCTATGGAATTCTAGGGCCTCGATGAACTTCCCGTGGGCACTGTTGCCGAGGAGTTTGAAGAGATCTGCTTTGCTCTTATCTACATCTCCCGAGCGGTGGGCCCCCATAACATTCTCCACAAACCACTCGAATGGGCGCTTGGCCTCATAGTCTGTGGTGCAGTATACAGCAGTGATCTCCAGGCCATGGGTTATATACCACTTGAGGGTCGGGGCATACAGCAGCCGCTTCTTGCAAGAGAGGGCACCGACCAGCTTCTGGGTGGTGGGCTGCTTCCTCCCTGTTCGCCCTAGATATGCCAGCATCTCAGACCAGATTGCCTCTACCGGGATCTCGTGGTTATAGAAGAGAGGAGGCATTTTCTCGAACTTTGCCCACAGAGCCTTGGGGACCTCTATATCCACCTCAGCAAACCCAAACCAGCTGTCTGCTAGGAGAGCCTCCTTAAAGCTACCTACCCCCACTGGCTCCGGACCCAATGGCACACTTTCTCCTTACCACATGGCATCTCTTTGGCCATCGTTGACAGGTACAGAGCATTTGCATCGTAGCCGAGTAGACGTTTGCAGACACGCTCACTCTGGCGGATTCGAGTCACACCGGCCTCGTGTGAACACGATGGTGGGACCGCCAACAACAGCACCCTTCAGCATCTCGTAGGCTTCCTTGTCCGGTGAATAGAGGCTAACATCTGGCATGTGCTGAGCGGTTCCATGTAGGAGGTACTGCAGTGACACACCTGGGAGAGACACTGCATCTTTGAGGATGTCTATTTCTCGTTCTGTGTAGAACTCCCGCATCCGCTCTAAGGCTTCGATGAATGGACTGACTGTCCATGCTGAGTAGTCAGGAAGCCCTGAATAGTTGAGCTTCTCATGTGTGTCAAACCATTCATATGGGAGCCAGCTCTTTTGCTGTGTACACCCGTAGGCTTTGACCCATACCTCGTATGAAAGTCCTGGGCCGAGGTAGTTCAGCACATCGAGAAACCGTAGTTCAGGTGTTATGAGGAACATGGTCTGACTAGCCTTCTTGGCGACTTTCACTGTACCTGTATGGTCACAGTCAGCTCATCGACAAAGTACTTCTTGATGAGGTTCAGGTCATACCGCCCAGAGTTGAACCCCAGTACAGGCACTTGGTCAGACCACTCGTTGATCAGTCGCTGCTGTTGCTTTGAGAGCTTGTCCAGGTCTGTCGGTATGTACTGTGCCCTAACCCTTGTCCGGATTAGAGATGCTCGCTGTTGGATTTCCAGCATGAACTCTCTGATCAGTTCTTTGGGGTCAGAATTGCGGAGGTGAGTGGGCTCACTCGTGGCGCCCTCTAAGGAGCAGTCAACTGACACAGAGATAGGTATGTGAGTACTCTCGATCGTGAGAGTCTCCGTAGAATGAGTCTTGGTACCATCTAGGAGTGCTTCGAAGTCGTAAACTATGAAGTGTGGGTATGGGACAGTCCGAACTCGTTTAGGGACGCTTGGGCATCGTTTTATACAGCACTCCCACTGTACCACAAGCGTGCATCCAGAGACTTTCAGCTTCTCCTCTCTCACGACTGTCTTGCCGTATCTTTGTTTGGCATCCTCACCTCGCTGGTGTTGTGGACACCCATGCCAGTGACAGCCATGGAACTGGTAAACGGTGTTGGTGGTCGGATCATAACCATCTACGGGAGCGCCCTCGATCCAATGCTCGCCACCGTGCCCACACTCTACATGGTGTATGTGTATTCCTCTGTTTCTCGACTCATACTCAATCCAACGAGTAGCCACTGAACTCGATGGCTGGGGTGGATAGAAGGCTTTCTCATACGCAGACTGTGGCGCCTCAACCTTCTCGCCAGGACACACGATTTTTGTTTTGCCGCCTGTACAGTGATCAGCATGGCATTGAAGATGGCATGCCTGTGTAAACCCCTGCTGACAGTGACTGCAGACTAGTATATGTGCCAGCTTGGAGGTGTTCTAGATGTAGAAGGCGTGGTGGTCCCACACTCCGGTGGTCATGGTGTCACAGTAGTGAGCCGCTTGCCTGATCAAGTGCCAGGTTCCCTCTTCGGTTGGTTCATACACACGAATCCCGATCTTGGCGAAGACCTAAACCATGTCCAGCTGATCCAATGAGGTCCTGCGGACATCAGGTACTGTCTCGCCATAGAACTGTGTGGCAAGCTCTCATGCAGGATCTGTACTTCTATCAGTTCTCGCTCCTCGGTGGACTGCTAGACATCTCCAGAGACACATGTTGTCCCTGTAGGTGTCGAGGGCACTGATGCTCTTCTTCTGTCGTGGCCAGTCTGGGAGGGACTCTGTCCCAAGCAGAGGTTTTCGGTCGATGACGGCCCTGACCTCAATGTTGATTGATCGAACAAAAGCCCACTTGGTGTTGGGTCGATCGATATTGTCTGTGTCACGGCAGGCTTGCTCTCTTGCTACCACCGAGTCCTGAGCTGCTCCTATCGTGTTCAGCCACGGGCTCCCTGGAGCAATCTTGTGGAGGAGCATCACTCTACCATCTTCGATTTGACGGATGCAAAACGTATGGGTGCAGCGGAGGTAGAAGGTGTTCTGGACAGTCTGCTGGATCTTTTGCATGATCCGGCCTGTGAGGTCTCCTTCTAGACATTTGAAGAATGCCCAGCATACTGACCGGCGTCCTCTGTCCTGTCTCCATTTCGCCGAGATGCTGGTCGAGAATGTGTTCACCTTCTCGCCTTATGCTCCGGGCTAAGAGTTCAGACCTCGGCCCTCTTATGCTCTGACCTCGGCATTGCTTAACGATCCTGCATTTGAGAGTTAAGCACTCCAGTGGATATAGTCTTGGCTCACAAGCTACCAGTCACATCCTCGGCCAACTGACGATGCTCACGTATCCGCTGTGCTTTCTTGTGGGGATTCCAAGGATCCTCTTTGGTAAGCGCTGGAAACCTTCCCGTATTCATTCCTCAGGAGAGTCGCTTCTGCCACTCCTCGGCACGGACCTGTCCGATCATCTGGAGCAGGTCAGCTTTCTTGGCCTTAGAGTAGACTCTAAGGCCGAATTGCTTTGCAATAGCGCGAAGCTGTGCAGCAGTACTCATGGTGTACACCCCTGTGGACAGGGATTGAGAGGGCGGTGGGGGCCACGGATCGCCGAACGGCGGCCAGTTGAGGGAGGGGGTATCATTTTACTCCGGACACTACTACTGTTTCATTGATATATCAAGTAGCATTTTGAACGCTTTGAGGCGCTGTTGACGCAAGAGTGGTTAATACCCAGTGCCATGTTATCTGCAAAGCTTATAATGGTCATCATCATTTTTCATTTATTTCTGGATTTGTTTTCTCCTACTCTCGTCCCCAGTGACCAGTCAATGGCATGCAGGAAAACGAATCCTGACATCAATCAGGCAGCTAGGGATATGCAATATCTGTAATATGCCCTACTAGTGAAAAGCCATAGGAAAACATTGTGTGCCTATATTATGACGCGTCATCAAACCTGGTGGTTGGGCGACCTGGCGCATAACCATTTGTCCTAGTGAAATACACTCTCGTGGTCACAAAAACATGCGATTTCACGAGAATATGCGGGAATATACGATATTAAACCAGTCATGCATAGGGTGTGCAGTTGTGACCATTCGTGGCATATTATCAAACTTAGCGCGAGCGTCGATGTAAAATATCCAATCTGCTTGAAAGAACGGCTAAGGTGTTACATATGCATACTGTATAACGCTAATTGGCGATTAAGATACAGAATTAATTTAAATAATTTAAAGAGCTCCATTTCTCTTAACGATTGTCTCTCAATAATGCCTCTAATTTACAAGTTATTAATTTTGATTTGTAAATTAAATATCGAAATGGTTAATTAGCAAATGAGACAGTATCAGTCATCAGATTTACCATTTTAAAAATGAGGACAATTATCAACCACGACGCCATAGGTTAGCTAAACGATTGCATCTATTCTAATGCAACAACGTATTTGGAATGTTCCTACAGAAGACAAAGTGTTAAGCTATATAATTCTCCATGGCGTTTCTAATGTTAGATAGCTACATCTGGGGCCAGTTTCATAAATGGTACTTAAAGGTGCATCACACCAGAATGACTGAAATAGTGCATCTATTTCAATTTCGCAACTTAAAAAATTATATTAATTTATATGGAATGGAATCATCATATGTTAAGATTTATTTCGTGTCATTACATATAGGCTCACAGTTTAAGCCTCTAAAAGTGTATAATTTAACCAATTTTATTTTCAGAAATCTTACTGTGAATATGCACATTTAAGTACACTGGGGTATTTAAATACGGCGTAAAGATCAAATGAAGCATTCTGATTGGTCTGTTTTATACTTTACGAAAGGGCGTAACTTAGATGTCTAGCGCAGCGCAGCGCAGCGCAGCGCCCATGCTCGAGAGCGAAGTGAGACAAACACCAAGCTGTTGGTCTATACCAACGAGGTTCACTTGTTAAGGATGTCAATGCGATAATCACAGTACAAAATATACACCTCTGTGGAGACAGAGACGCAAACCCGTGACACGTGGGTTAGAATCGCAGACGTTATTGTTAATACTAACGCCTCTCGCTGGGCAAACCAGTAGTAAAAGGAAATTTTTTTTAGGAAATTCCTTTGAGCTCAGCTGGTGGTTCTGTAAGGCGGGTGACGTTTCCACCTTGTATCTCAACCCTTGAACCCTGAATTCACACAATCGTAATTTCAATGTATGGCTATACAGGCAAGTTGTTCAAGATTTTGAAACTAATTTGACAGGAAGCTGTTGTTGTCATAGGCAGCAACAGCGTCCAGTCAAACTAGCTTCAAAATATTTAGCAACCGATTTCTTGTATTTTAATGAATTTTGTCTTTTAGGTTCAAAGGGTTAAAGAACCCGCATCGTTTACCATCAACATCAAGTATAGTCCCTGAATGTGATTTGAGAGGACATTCATTGCTACATGCCTTCGCTTTGATGTGGTGTTCATTATCAATAACAGCTTCCACAATGATTGCACTACGTGTTATAATGTTTATTGACTAGTTGTATTTATACCACGTATTGCTGAGAAATGATTGTTAGTTCCGCGCAGGACAAATGCATAGGTCTAACTTCCTCATATCGTGTATACTCAGGTGTTTCCGTAAAAAGCCTCTAGAATAGATCAGTCTTAATAAGTATACATTTGTGAAGGGTCCAGAACACCACAGGCATATTGCTATTTAAGAGCTTTGCGTTTCACCGGTAAATATCAGGATTGCGTATCGGCAGGCCACTGCGATGACGTCCATTCTTAGCCGACGATTCTGAACACTGTTGGCGAGACTTGGACGATACTGTTTTGTAGTGATGTCATCTTCAAAACAAATACCAGCGGTCATGATAAAGAAAACTTGATAACGGAATCTGTCAGTGCAGCAGTACAAGAACTACCATTAAACAAGTCAGGATCAAATTTGTAAATAATGTTTAATAAAATCTATGTATAACGCCTATTAAAATTCTATAATTTTAACGTACATATCCTATTTACTAACGCTTGATAAAACATTAGTACAATAATATATTTAAGTGCAGAAGGCCCTGGGGCTGGGTAGGGAGAGAAGTTATTGCACCTGGGTACTAGTTGCTTTTACGTGGACATTCTGTATTTTCTCCAATAGAGGAATCCATTTCTAGCTATGCCCCGCCCATTTCAAAATAAGCTCCGCCCACTTTATATGAGCGTCCATATCGAATTTGACACTGAATGCTTAAGTCCAAGCATCTCAATGGACCTTTCCAGTTTTAGCCATGCCGTGCCCATCTCTAGCTAGGTTCCACCCACACCTCGCTCGATTCCTGAACTCTCTGACTATCAATTTTCTAGAAAACTATATCGGTAAGCTGTTAAATATTGTGAAAACTAAGTTGACTGGTGCTGGTGCTGCCTATGCCTTTGGCAGCAACCGCTCCCAGTCAATTTAGTTTCAAAAATATTCAACAGAATGAGACATACATTTCGTACAACATGTTTGACTATTAAGCTTTTAACACGGACTAAATCGAGTCATTCATGACATCATTATTATGACGTCATTCAACGCGCCACGTAGTTGATCATGACGTCATGTGATGGGGATAAAATGGAAAGATCAATTTCAAGGTAATTATTACGGTAAGCCGTTGATTATTTTAAAACTAATCTGACAAGAAACTGCTGTTGTCAATGGCAGTAAAAGTTCCGTGTCAAACTAGTTTCAAAGTAAATGAAAGTATTCAGCAAAAGACGCAACTTAGGCCGTTACTGTCGGACTTGATTATGACGCAGGTAACAAACGACATTTTTGTTTATGACGTCATCATATTCTTGATTGACAGATCGGATCCCTTCATCGTATTTAATTAGCAAATTGTTTTCAAAAAGTGAATATGGGAATACATTGAACTCCTCTCATATTTGCATGAATTATCTGACAGAAATCGACTTAGAGAATGTGAAAGCTACTTAGAGTTGCAAAAAATATGAAGAAAATCTCTTTTTTTTTTATTATTCTTTTATATTCAATATTAATTTGTTTATCATTCTTCCGGAGCGGGCCATCTGATGAGCTTAGATGCGTTATTCTATATGTAAGGGCGTCGTATTCATGCTTAGATATGCATGCGCCTGCACGGTATCTGCGTATTCGATATGCTCTGTATATTTTGTTAGGCCGCCGTGGCAATGTCCATATGCGTATGGACATCGTTGTTTATTTAAGAACTGACACAACAAACATGCTATTACTGTCGCTTGATATACTGTCCAGAAAAATTGATTGACTTTTCCAGTATTAGCTATTCCCCGCCAATCCCTAGTTAAGCTCCACCCACGCATCGCCCTTGGATGGGATCAATTGATCCCTGAACTCCATGACAATCAATTTCAACAAAACTATACAGGTAAGCTGTTTATATTATGTGAATATTTTGAAACTAATTTAATTGGGCGCTGTTGCTGCCAATAACAACAACAACGCACAGTGAAATTAGTCTCAAGATATTTAACAGCATGTTTATTAAATAGTAATGACATACAATTCATACAACCTGGCGGACTATTAGGCGTTTAAGAGGGACTAAATCGAGTCATTCATGATGTAATGATTATGACGTCATCCTACACGTCACTTAGTTGTGTATGAAGTCATATGATTGACTGTGGCAATGGATTCATAGATTATCCAAGTACTACGGACTACTATACACCATATAGTTAGGTTGATAATGATATATAATTGCTTACTGAATGTACTGCAATGGAATTATAAGACTGAGTATGTGATAAAAAAAACCCATTAGATTTAGGTTGTGTGTATTCAATTATATCAGCCTGATCAAATTCTCGTTTCTATTATGATTATGTTACGGTATGTGTAGATGATTAATGAGAAAATATACTAATCACGTGGGTTCCAGTAATTTATTAGGGTATAATTAAAGAAATAGCTCATGCCAATTACAGAACACTGCGCTAACGATCCAATCACGTGCAGATTGGATTAACTAGCCAAGAAAAGATAAAATAAAACAATAAAGAAAATGGCAAATGTTAATTAACCCTTTCAAGACAAAGCTGGCTAAAACAGATCTCTGTAGTGGTCTTGGGGAATGACCGTTTGTAGGCCAATAGAAGAATATTATTTTGAAAATTCACCACTGGCAAATGGATACTTTTAATAATCAAATATTTGACTTATTTGACCAAATTTTAGCCATTAAATTGATAAAGCATTGCCACACGAGATAGCAAATTTCTAGCAACAATCCGGCTCATGAGTTACCCCGAGCCAAAGTTGTTTTAAGCAAAAATGTCGACTAGAAAATAGGACATACATCTATTTCCAAACCAACTTTTTCAATCAGACTTTCTCAGCCTAAATACTTAAGATTTAATGATTCGTGTGTCACTATCCCCCGACACTCACCAACACCTCTTCAAATCCACTTCCATCACTACATTTCTAAGTTTCTCCATAATTGATCTGAACCTGTTCCAGATAAAGAAACGAACACGATCCTTGTTTTCTATGTTTAAAACAAACCCCAATGCCAAGGCCATCAAAATCCGTTATTGATAGTGTATGTTGAGACATATTTGAAAATAGTTTGTATTGTTTCCATATGTCAAAATTTATCACCTGAATAGAGAGTTTGAGATGACTTTAATATTCATTTAAAAGCCGAATGATAAACACAATCTGACATCTAATCGACCTTTTCACTTTATCCATCCATTATATGACGTCATAATTAACGACGTTACGTGTAGAATGACATCATAATCAATTACGTCGTTATGACGTGATGAATGACGTGGATAAGTACGTCACGAACGCATAATTGAAGACGGACTAGGCGTTGTTATCTTTAATATTTAGTAAATATTCTGTTGAATAGTTTTAGACTAATTTAACTGGGTGCTGTTGCTGCCACAGGCAGCAACAGCGCCCAGTCAAATTAGTCTCAAAATATTTCAAAGTTTGGGTGATGATATGGGCCAATAGATCTAGGAGATTTATTATCTTAGAGGATACCACTACCTTCATTTGAAGTTCCTATATAGTAGTCTATGTTAGTTAGTAGAGATGTTTTATTTTATTTTCTCGCTCGCCATAGTTCCATTTTGCAATTACTGATCAAAATTTACATTCTGATAGTATAGTAAAAATCATTTCATTAAATAAATGACCATCGACTTTTGGATTTTCCGGATGGGGTGTAGCATTCATTTTAAGGTGGTAACTCGATTGATTTGCATAATTACTAGATACATGAAATTCATTTATCTAGTTTATCAGTCAATCATATGACGTCATAAGCAACTACGTGACATAGAGGCTGACATCATAATCAATTGCGTCATAAATGGCGTGACTAATTTCGTCATGAACGCTTAATTGATGATCGGACTAAGCGTTGTTCTAAGAATTGCATGTCTTTACTATTTAATAAGCATGCTGTTGTATATTTAGAAACTAATTTGATTGAGCGCTTGTGTTACCATAGACAATAGCAATAGCACCCAGTCAAATTAGTTTCAAAGTGTTCAACAGCTTACCTGTATAGTTTTCTAACAATTGAGATTCAGAGAATGCAGGGATCGAGTAATCCCAACACGGGCAAAGCGTGTGTGGAGTTTAGCTAGAGATGGGCGGGGCATAGTTAAAACTGGATTCCTCCATTGTAGAGGATACGAAAAACAACATTGTGAAACGCTATTTATTTCTCAACATTAACTAGATACGATGTTATGTTCATTTTAAGTTTCACTTCCCTATTTGCATTTCAGCTTTTTTCAGAAAGGATATATGCTGTCAGTTGTTATAATACCAACATTCCATGGACTAAATGAACATTGGCCCTTTAGATTTTCCCGATGCTATAGGCGTATATATGATTCATTTTAAAGCTGCTAATACCAAAACGAACATTTGTCGGCCCTAAGTGCGTTGTCAGTCACATCAATGCGCAGTAGACAGCGTCAACAGCCGAACGCGTCGATCTTTTGATCCCTGGTGATATAATTACTTAACTGATTTACTTTGGTCCGAAAGAATATTCATTATTTAGAAAGATTAGCCATTCCAGGCGGAACATTTTATAAACATTGCACTCCCTCTGACAATGATTTTCCGATAGGCCACTATCATAACGTTTTGCCTGATAATGAATATTCATAAGTTTCGCTTAGACATAGGCGTGACGTCCACTGTCCGTAGCCTGTTCTGTTTCTCTTAATTATCTGGATTACAAAATATAGGCTAACGGGCATTTTTTTAGCTAGAATCTCAGGCGAACATAGCCCATTGGTTTAAACAGAATTTTATTTTGTTCAATGGGAGCACAGTAAGACATAAGTCTTATACACGTGTCTCCCATACATACAAATACAACACATTAATAAATACATCACGATGGGGTATAATAAAACATAATTAAATAGTAACGTATGTATAACTAGTTAATTGATAATCTATATCAACCACTGATTACAATTGTCTAGGTAGTTCGCACGCTTACGTATGTGTACGTGAATATGTGCGTGTGTGCGTACGTATTGGCGTGCGTGTGTGCATGATGCGAGAGAGAGAGAGAGAGAGAGAGAGAGAGAGAGAGAGAGAGAGAGAGAGAGAGAGAGAGAGAGAGAGAGAGAGAGAGAGAGAGAGAGAGAGAGAGAGAGAGAGAGAGAGAGAGAGAGAGAGAGAGAGAGAGTATGTGTGTGGGGTGGGGGAGAGTTAGGGAAAGAGAGACAAAAAGAGAGGAGAGGAGAATATGAGAAACATGGTATAAACTAAGAATTTGACAAGAGTGAGAAAGGTAAGGTGAGGAGCTCTTAATGCTGCGTTCATCATGCTTGTATATGTTGGGCTGTTTGCATTTCGCTCTTATAGTTGCGAATTTAACAAATAGGAAGTTACTTAAAGCGATTGGTATTGACTATGTATTGGCATACGGCATTACATATTGTAATATTCTTTTCCAAGTCGACATTGTTAATGCCGTATAGAAGTTGATTAGCTGTCAGTGTGGCAAGAGAGATATTCTTTAGGACGAGCTGATTTTGGAGAGAGACTCTTTGGCCGTTAAAAAGAGGGCAGTAGAGGAGATAGTGATTTGTGGATTCATCAGTGTATCCACATGGGCAGCTAGCTGAGTCTGACAGAAAATTTTCAAATAGATGCCGATTTAAATTACTACAGCCATTGCGAAGCCTACATAGAATTACATTAGCTAACCTTTGGCCGACATAATACCATGAACATAGCCCATTAATTTCTGACTCAAAAACTGTCAATCATTGCTATATGCCACCATAACCCAAACCCACTGACAGAATAATTCCAGCAATCACACCATGATGCTAACCATTTTTTGAAAAAGGAAATATGTCCCTCTCTAAATGTGTCAGGATCTACATTCTTGGCCACAGACCTTGAACAGTATACCCTGCCAAAAAACAAGTCACGCGCTGACCGCTTGATACATGTAAATAAGCGGATCTACTAGCTGACATAGCGTAGTAACCTAGAATAGTGGTCAGTTCTGGCCTGGTTATATTGGATTTAATCGTTTTCTTCTCACGCATAAACATGAAAATTGGGCTTTTATGTGAATTTTCACTAGAAATAACCGGGCATAATTTGACATTAATTTCTTGAATGAGTATTCGTTAATAACTCGTGCAGCGCCTCGTGAAATGGAATCAGTGGAACAGAGGCATCTAGAACTTAATGTATATGTGAGTAATACAATCACAGTAACATGCATAAAACATAAATAACATATATGAAATGGCAGCGGTTCCTACAAACTACATTTTGAATGGTCATTTCTTAGTAATAAATAAGATGACGGGTTTCCAACTTTGTGCTTTCCACATCCCCTGAAATTGGCTTTGACACCATGATGTGGTTTATTTTTAAGCCTAGAAAACAAAGATTCTCCGGTCGAACGCACTCAATGTGGCTAGTACGAGACACGAGTAATAATATGTGTACACATCATTGCCAAAAAACATTTACGTCATGTCATCAAAATAAAACTTTTATTTCCCTATTGCAATAGTTCATGTTAAATGCGGTATCACGCCTGGCCGCATCTGTCCACTTCTCATGATGATGATGAAGCTGGAGCTGACGACGACGACGACGACGACGACGACGACGACGACGACGAAGGCCGTGATTGGGAGAATGCTGACGATATTATCATGATGATGGCAATGGTGATGGCAATGGTGATATTGTGGTGATGATGATAATGGTGGTGGTGGGGGGCGGGGCGGCGGCGGCGACGACGACGACGACGACGACGACGACGACGAAGACGACAACGACGACGATGGCGACGATGATGTCGAGGATAATTACCGACCATCACTATAGAGAATTGTGAATATATAAAGAGCTCTAAATATCTCGATAGCAGGCTCACATATAGCGACAATAGCTTATCACAGAAAGATCTATCCTTTGGAAATATAAACGATGATATGACCCTATAAAGCTTTTATGTATTACGAAAACCGGAGTAGATGTCATTAATAGTGCATAAATGTACATAATGAAACCTTGTGGGCGATCAGTCCTGGGTGCACAAGCTCAAACCTGTCTATAACGGCCACTGTTTGAGCCATCAGAACGTGCTTACTAATGACAGGCAGTTGTTTTATACAACGCATACATTTTCCATGGTATACAGTACAGCTAAGAATAAATTAACACGTTTCTAAAAGAATGTAGAACGTACTGTTGAATATTTTGAGCATAATTGGATTGGAAGACTGTGCTGCCTTAGGCAGAAATGTCTTCCAGTCCAATTATTTTCAAAATATTCACCATAGCATTTCTTACTAACTAACATGTTGCTGTGTTTGCTTTGGAAATATGTTAACTTAAGTTATGAGCTGTACTGTATAACATATGCCGGTGGTTCATTATTTGCATGTGGTCTTATAACCGCTCCAACCCCCACCCGTTATAACGAAGCATCACCACCTGGACCCTAAAAGCAAATGTCCCGATTAGACAGATAAGATTGTAGCCCTCGAATATATGGGAGAATTTATGTTTATCTAAATTTTTTATTCAAAATAGTTAATGTCGTGATGTTACTGCTGTAGAATCACATGGATGGATGTTCTAAATGCCGGCTTGTATTAAACTTAAATTAAGTGCTTCAATAGAAAATAGAAAAACATCCTAATAGATAGAGAAATAGATTATAGGTTTGCCTTTTGCGAGGAAATCAAAATATTTAATGGTTGTTCAATTAAAGGATTCGGCTTTATTCCTATTGCGTTCAAGTGTAAGTTCATTGCTAGCCCATTCATATAATTAATCTGACAAACGCCAAGTCCTTAATATTTTGCCCAGACTTCCAATCTCATACCAGCTTTATATCGGGGGGGGGGGGGAAGGGGGGGGCAGGGAGATTAAGCTGGAGAGTTATAATGGGGGGGGGAATAGAGAGGGGAGGGCAGGGCAGGGTAGGGAGGGAGGGAGGGAGGGAGAGGGTGGATAGATGGGGAAGAGAGCGAGAGAGAGAGAGAGAGAGAGAGAGAGAGAGAGAGAGAGAGAGAGAGAGAGAGAGAGAGATAGTGATATAAAGATAGATAGATAGAGGGAGGGAGAGAGATGGGGGCGTGGAGAGAAAGAAAGAGAGAAAGAGAGAAAAGGAAATAGGAGATAGAGAGGGGGTGGGGGAGGGAGGGAGGGAGGGAGAGTGTGAGAGAGAGAGAGAGGGGGCGAGAGAAGAGTGGAGGAACTTCTACTCCCAACTTTGTAATTGTGACACTGAAATTTCAGTTGTTGAAGACGACGGAGAGTATTGCTTATCACTTCATAACGCAGTTGCTTAATTCGCGCATAGATCAACACCGGCACTCAGCCGAGCAACAACAACGAAACTCGAAGCATTTGAAATATGGATATACCGTTATATGTTCAAAGTCCCATGGAAGGACACAGTGAAAAATGAAAAGGTATTCAAGCAAATGAAAACACAGGTCAAAACTCATTCAAGTCATCAAAACAGGAAAGACAATATATTTTGGAGACATTATGGAGACACAACAGTATACAAAAAGACCTGCTCATTGGCAAATGAGAAGCAAGGCATCAATGATAGGGAACACTGAAGGACCAGTGCATCCAACACGGATACATCCCTACATGATAGCGTGGCATTTGATAGTATAATCCGTGTGCTGATGTATATATTGACACTTTTCGTTGCTTCTGAATGTTAAGGAAACGAGTTAGAAAGACACGAAGCGCTATCACTGAAAAAGTATCCTAATCTCTCCCTAAAGCATATCTATATGTAGATCGTCTATCACACACAGATGACAGTGCGCAGCAGTTATCTATAAGCTAACCGTCAGTGTTGTGAATTCTAATCATACATCATTCTCGCATGCTTGGACATTGTTGAACATGTCCCAGTGACAAAATAAAAGTCGCTACACCGTGAAATGAGTGTTATTGCTACATAATCACAGAGGTAAGCTACTGATTGTTGAATTAAGGCTATAACTCATAACGCCATCCCGATGGAATGTTGACATAAACCCGGACAACAATTCCATAATTAATCCTCCAGTACTTAACCTAATCCATTCAATAGCACAGTATTACCCTAGTACTAATCATAACCTGTGCAGCTACCGTGTAACATGTGCTTTAAGAATAGTAAGCAAATGGAAAAGAGCAGAACAATTTGGTCGAAAATATTTATCAACAGATAACGGGTCTACGGTATGTTGTATTGAATTTCACGATCAAGTTGATGCCGATCATGAATGGTAAAATCATTTTCTCGTGAAATATCTTGTCTTAAATGATACGTTATAGTCGTATATTGAAATATTTTGCTTTGATTAATACCGAGCTCACCCGTCCTTCTTCATTCCGCACTGAACCTAATCCATAGTTCAAAGAAAAATCTGAATTTATCAAACACTGAACGTTGATATGACCCTGATATCACAAGATACTGGGCCGGTATTGGACCAATAAGGCTCGGTATTGACCGAGTACAAGCTCAGTAACATACCTTATGTGGGAATAAGTCCACTTATGTCTAATACACTGTCCTCACCTCAGGTGTAAAGTCAAATTGATCATCTCAGCATACTGTTAAAACTCCGGTTACATAGCTTACTATCTTCATTCTTTATTTTTCCCTTTATTTTTCTCATGCTATGGAAATAGCATATGAGGGTAATAAATATACAATAGTGTTGCTGTGGCGAGTAGAGAGACGCCACATTAGGCAAGCAGTTTTAATAAATACAAAGATATGTGCATAACCAAGACATTTACAGAGCTAAGTGTAGCCTATTGAGGGCACCTTTTATTGACTTGATGCTGACCTAATAATACGGGATAGGCTTTTCCCATTCACTGTCTTACGCGTAATTCAACATCTATCAAATTGCATATCTCACGAACACGGAAATTTCTTTCAATTCCAGTCCATCTAGTTGGTTGTTCAGCGTTCTAAAATGGTCAAGCGTAACCGAATCGAGGTAGAACAAAAGAGTGAGATTCGTTGACATCAAATCTCTATGTCTCATAGAGGCCTACAATTCACATTTCCAGAGTATCTATCTATCTATCTATCTATCTATCTATCTATCTATCTATCTATCTATCTATCTATCTATCTATCTATCTATCTATCTATCTATCTATCTATCTATCTATCTATCTATCTATCTATCTATCTATCTATCTATCTATCTATCTATCTATCTATCTATCTGTCTATCTATCTATTTATCTATCTATCCATATATCTATCTATCTATCTATCTATCTATCTATCTATCTATCTATCTATCTATCTATCTATCTATCTATCTATCTATCTATCTATCTATCTATCTATCTATCTATCTATCTATCTATCTATCTATCTATCTATCTATCTATCTATCTATCTATCTATCTATCTATCTATCCATCCATCCATCCATCCATCCATCCATCCATCCATCTATCTATCTGTCTATCTATCTATCTATCTATCTATATGATGCCATATGACGTCATAATCAGATAAGCGGCGTGTAGAATCACGTCATAATCATTATGTCATAAATGATTCTATATGGCCCGTTTTTAACTCTTAATAGTCCGACACGTTGTACGAATTGTATGTCTCTACTATTTAATAAACATGCTGTTGAATATATTTCTGGAAATTGATAGTCAGGGAGTTCATAGATCGATCGATCCCAACACGAGCGAGGTGTGGGTGGAGCTTAGCTAGAGATGGGTGGGGCATAGCTAAAAATGGAAAGGTCCATTGAGGCTGTCGAATATTAATGTTAATATTATGTTCTCTGCACCAAATGTGTTATTAAGATTCAACCAAATACTCCATCTAAAGCAAAACGAAGTCGCCTAATTGTAGAAAACAGTTCTAGATAGCATATTAATAATCGACTTAGAATGCATTGTGTAAAAAGGCAAGATTGTGAATTGAAACATAGGACTACATAAAAGAGAAGCCACGAGATCGCCCCATTAAGATATCATGCTTGACAATCTCACTTGGCGAATGGGCAAACTCTTTACTGTGTAAATTGCGACACGGAAATTATTTGAGCCATGTAAAATGATCATAGTTAGTTTCAAATCTTGAAGCAACTTATTGCTGTCTAAGTAAATAACTAAATGAGCTAGTTAACCTTTGCCACTCTGATGGCAACATTCTCCCTTTTTATTGTACCAGTTGCAAAGAAGCTGGTGTACGTTTTGAAACAATTGTGGTAGATCTTCCACTAAATTTGTTCTGAAATGAACAGCAGTTCATCTTTTAATTTAATTGAATTTGAAAATGAAAATTGTTGTCACCAGTTCAGGTCATCTTTGCAACGTGCACATTCACACAAGAATACTTGAAAATAAAATTATTTAAATTGCATACTTTTAGAAAGTTAACTTGTGAACCGCGATCTAATGAAATGAAATAAATCCTAACGCAATTATGATTTCATCACGTAAAAAGTTATTAGCAATGAAATCCTTATATGTTAGGATTAATTTCGTTTCATTACATCTATACACATAGTCTAACCATCTAAAAGTATACAATTTTAACAATTTTGTTTTCCAGCATTCTGGCGTGAATATGCACCTTTAACACAATTTGAAAATTAAAAATCTTGAAAACAGAGTGCTAAGAGTTAAGAAATATCGATATGAATATGCGTGGCATATTTTGCGCAAACTCACCCGAGTTAGGTCTGACGCCGGCTGAAGAGGCATTGGACAGACGAGACGAACGTTTCCATATACCGGTGTATTTCGACAGAAAAACAAAACGAGTACGAAGTAAACAATGGGATAATATTTAAAATGACTAATCCGGGTAATCATATTGTAATTCTTGTAATCCATTGTGGCTGTTATTATTATTGTTGTTGCTGCTGTATAAAATCCTAATGTTATATAAGCACACCACCGATCGCGACTGTCTGATTCTAACTAATAATTCATATATTAACTACCTTACATTGACTTGAAAATAACCACACGATTCATTTTTTCGTTACCATTTTGATAACGTCTATCTATTTTTAATTTACACTCCACCTAATTGAGTCCTAAGCATGCAAATACAAAGGTGGGTGTACTCGCAGAGGAGTCACTCTGGCGATCCCCACATTCATTCTCATATGTCAGCTTTGCGGTCTATCTCAGTTCCCGATCAGCTCTGCGTGTGTGCAACCATGCGAGACAAGCGCCAGAAGCTCAACTGGGAAGACTTCGTCACGCTTGATATCACGGAATATGAATCGGCAAGGGCTCTGCTTGTTGGTATTCGACGCGTGTCTGCGGTATAATCACACCCGCTAGTGAGACCACCTATGGTTTTAGTTCATCAAGGGAGTGGTGCATTAAGCCAGATGATTGGAGGACCACGCATCCTAAAGGATCGCCATCACGTTACTAGCATAAGACATTTCCTCAGCCAATTGCCTCACGTTAAGAGACACCTGTCCGTCCTGGCTCCCTTATTAAGACGGCGTGTGACAGACTGTATTTTCAACAATACTATCTAGGTCTATATTGACAATTGTGGATACGGTGTCAACGATCATAACACGGTCACACATTTTGATTAATTTCTGTACTCATTTTAATCTAATTTTTTTCTTCAAAACTCGTCTTTATGCTTCTAAAATTAAAGTGAAATTTTACCTGTCTAAGTGCTATTTAATTGTGACTACTGTACTGATTAGTCGGGGCTCTGGGTTATAACAAAACGTGAAAATCTGGTCAATCCGCATAGCTTAATTAGCTTAGCCATCTTAGCTGGTGCCTCTTGAGAGAAAAATATGTGGATACATAGAAGTTTCGATCTCTGTCTTAGACAGCAACATCTACTTAGCAGCACTGTTTTGAAATGGACACCAATCTCCATTATACCTGCTAGGATATATTGCGCGCGTGTGTGCGTGCGTGTGGAAATGTTTAAATTCACAACACTTCCATCTACCATCGACGTTTACACATACGTAGAAATGACGATCACTGTGCCACAAGCGAAGGATATGTTTGGGCACGCCTTTTTATCATGTTGTGGCCTAGCTGAATGGTGTCCTAGGTGGACACGGGTCTCTCTCAATTAAACTAAGTCCCCCCACCATTAGTGGAACCATAATATTTGATACATGGTCCATCCTGCTGCAGTTTGAAATATATAAGATGACTGTTAATGCTTCAAAACATTTCACTGGACCCTGCTTTCGTTCCTTCCCTGCAAGGCCCAAGGGCGCTTACACGTCCTCACAGGAGCACCCTTGGAGTGGCCAGCAGTATGTTTAGTACTAGAGATGGAATGTACTATGGTGTGGTTAGAGGGCTGGTTACAATGCTGAGGGGTGGTACTTGATGTTGTCCGCCCGTTTGTTCGTGATAAGAAGAACGAAGAAAGACTCTGTGTGTAGAGAGAAACAAAAAGAATGGGTGGAGGTGATAGACGCCCATCCGAACCTCTTTGTGCTGCTGGTCTAGGGCAAGGGACGGCTTGTGCAAATCTTACCCGCTACTTCGGAAAAGATTGTTTTATACCCGCACTTCAAGTTCTGCCATTGCGGTCTGGACAGTCATTTGTCGGTCCATGGTGATTTCATAGGAGCTGATCCCTGGAAAATCAACTGTAAATACATTAGATGAGCAGTTGTACTGAAAGGCAAAGAAATTACAATGGCAAAATCCTTAGGTATCTAGGAACATTTTCTTCGCCGCGGGGCTTGGATATTACCAAATACTTCACGAAATCTAGCGGGTAACTTTACATAGACTCATGTCTTCTAAAAGTATATATGGGCACAGGGTTCTATATTTGGAGATACTACAGCTTCACATGCACATTCCACAGGCCATGTAAACAATCCTCGAATGGCAATGAAGAGCACAATACCGCATCTGCAGCAATCCAACAACTTGAGAATTTAGTAGAGAATGTCATGAATTATTACAGCAGTATGAGCATACGCTGCCACCAACACGCCTCTACCAGAGACATTATATGAATATTGTTGTTTTCCTAAAGTCCATGTGCATAGAATGTACTGGCGAATTGCAGATGCATAATGTACGTTGTTCACTACGAGTATGCCAACTATATGAGAAGGTTGAGGTGGTTGGTGGGGAGGGGGCTGGTAGGTGGTTTATGAAGTTGAAGTAAAATAACGGGACGTTTCCCAACTAGATGTGTACCAACAGTTCACGAATTGGCATTTTTCGTGAAGACTACATATGATCATTAAATCAGACAAGTATTGGCCATGCCTTGGAACATGTGAACAATGCGTGAAAGGTAGCTGGTGGTATTGATGAGATGGCCTGATTAGACAGTACCAGGAACAAATTGTGTTTGACATACAATGAGAGTAGCTGACTTGTTGAAAAGAAATTAACCTTGCTAAAGTACACATTTGATGTTTTGTTCAATTTAGAGTGGGTAAGTTTTTCTACCACAAGTCTTTGGTAACTTTCTGTTATAATCTGAGACACAACTCATTTACGGCTTCACCATTAGCGTTGGTGAACAAACCTGGCAAATCAATAGAGGAATCCAGTTTTTTTGCTATGCCGCGCCTATCTCTAGCTAAGCTCCACTCACGTTGGGATCGGTCGATCGCTGCACTCCCTGAATCCAAATTTCCAGAAAACTATACAAGCACGCTATTGAATTACTAAAAGTAATTTGACTGGGTGCTGTTGCTACCTATTTGGTGCATGAAAGATGCAGTGGTCATCAAACTGTTTCTGATCTTCTCTTCAAATGATACGTTAATAGGTCCATCTGTATAAACATGGGAATCGCTCTTCCTCAGGGTAGTGTTGTTCTGCAATATGACTCAACGCAAGAACTTTGTTTGTCACCTCTGCTTGATCTCCCTTGCTTCAAATCCCTGGAATCGAGGGCCAGATTGAAATTGTGTTTTCTGTTTCAGAAGCATTTCATGGTTCCCTCTCAGAGATAACAGTTATATTTCTACATCTAGGGAAGATGTATGGCCCTCTGCTTCTTTCAATTTTCTTCGAAATTAATAAGAAATTATTCCTCTTGAGCCTTGCTCTAGGCATTTGGTGAGTCAGCATATGCATGGGACCGTGAGGCATCAATTTGAATTTCTTATATTCAATCTCGGGCTTGATTTCTCGTCTCTGCTTGAGTGGGTGGATATTGGTAAGTTCTTATATGGCTGCTATTGTGGTGATCTCTATAGACACTGTTATGATCCGAAAAGCCTGATTTTGTACCTTATCCACTGTCTGAATGGTGCTTGTAGCAGCAGTCATCCATGATGATGAGCCGTATTCGATGATGGGCCAACTGATCCAGAGTAAATCTGTTTCAGAATTTTCATGTTAGCTCCCCATTTTGTTCCAGTGAGCTTCCGCATAACTGCAAATATTCACTTGGCTATAATTTCTGCTGTCCTGATTTGCGCCTTCCACGTTAGTCTTTCGTCAAATGTCAGACCAAGCTAAGTTGCTTCATCCTCAAAGTGCAGAACTGAGTCACCGAATTTCAGACTCGTCTTGTCTTCCATTTTAGTGGATAGTGTGAAGAGAGTCGTGACTGTGATCTCTTTGTTGCTCTGGACAAACCATTTTGTAACCCAAGAATTGAGTTGATCAATTCCGAGTTGCATGCGGTAATTGTCTGTTGACACATACTCATCGCTGCTCCACATCACAAGATCGTCAGCATACAGTGCAGCTCTGACCCCCCCCCCCATTCGAGAGTTCTTCACCAGGTCATTGATGAATATTGTGAAGAGGGTGGCAGAGAGGGTGGCACCCTGAGGTACACCATGTCGTAGCAGGACTTTCTTGCTGCTCGTCACATCCAGCTGTACTGATACCATTCTGTTGTGGAGAAACTGACATATCCAGCTGTACATTTTTCCAGCGATATCACTGTTCCCGAGCTTTTGGAGGAGTCCATGCTTCAATACTGTATTAATCCACACAGTGATGGTATGCCTTTTCTGTTGGAACTCCTCCTCAATAGACTGTGTCAGGTAAGTTGTTTGATCCACAGTAGATCTATACTTTCTGAAGCCATTTTGTTCATCCGCTAAGAGGTTGCTGCTTTCAAGGTGTCGAAGAAGCCCTTAGTTGAAGATTCTTTTAATGGCTTTGACAGTGCAACTAGTCAGACTGATAGGTCGGTACATTGCAGCTTTGAATTTATTCTTTCCTTTCTTCAGTACAGGTATCATATTGACCTCTCTCCAAGACTGGGGAACTTCTCATGTGAACCAACTGCGGTTGAAAATCTCCAAAAGCTTGTACTTTCCAATAGTGGCCAGAATCCTAAACATCTTATTGGTTATTCCATCTAGTCGGCGAGACTTCCTGCTTTTCAGAACTTTCAAGCTTTTCTCCAACTCGCTGATGGTCAGAAGCTCCTCCATTCCCTCAGCATGTGTTTGTGTCTCTCTTTTCTCCTTTGCAGACTTTATTGCAGCCTTTTTATAACTTACTGGGATATCTAGATTGCTTACTTTCTGAAACATACAAGCAAAGTGTTCAGCAGCAGCCTCTCCTGTTTTAATTCCACAATCCTTTTCAAGAGCTATGTTCGGTACTCTGGTGTTTTCATCGTTGAGCTGCTTCACAAGCCTCCAGCGTGTGTTCGTATCCTTCTCAAGATTTATGTTTGAAGTGGTTTTTTCTCCACGATTCTCTGGTGACTCTGATATTGGCTTTCAGAAACTTTGCCTTGCATTGTTGGAGTCTCACAGGGTTTGCTTCTGTTGGGACATTCTCTGCAATTTCTCATGCGTTGGACATTTCTTCGTGTAACTTTTGCAGAGACGTACTCCAGTAAGGTCTGTAGTTTTTCCAGGATCCCCTAGGAATGCATTTGCCAGCAGCAGAGAGTTAAGTTCTTTAACAACTTTATTGATGTTTTGGTTTTTAACATCAATGTCTTTTACCAATCTGTCACTCTCTTTCTGATATCTGTCCCACTCTGCTTTCTTATAATTCCATCGTGGTGTATGATTTCGGTCAATCTCAACGTCCATGTTAAGGGTACTGAAAACAGGGCGTGATCACTGCCTCGAAATTGTTCCCAAAAATTACGCAAAGATTCTTGATGCAGATTTTCTGTCGAAAATGCTAGATCATGTGAACTTGAGGTATGCCATCGTGTCAGATAGAATGTACGGGGGTGTCATCTGCCTTATTCAAGAGAATCAGCTTCTGCTCATCAATCCAATTTTCAATGTCTTCACCCCTCCTATCAGTAGAATGATAGCCCCATAACTGAGAATGGCTGTTGAGGTCACCAGCAACGATAGTTGAATCTGGGTAAACTGGGATTTTTCCGAGATTCAATAGTTGATTATTAGGGCAGTAATAGTTGACAACAGTGATAGGACGTTTCTCTGGAATTGTCTTGATTGTGAGAATTTCAGGTCCTTCCATGTCTCTGAACGTCAATGGTGTTTAGGTTATTCCGGACAAGGGTTATGACTCCTCCTTTATGTCTCCCATCCCTGTCAGATCTGAATCACTGAAATCCTCTTATACAGAATATTATGTTGGCATTTAGAGGGGTTTCTTGGATACACCCCACATCTACGCCATTCTCCTTGAGAATTTGGCTAAGCTTCGTTTTCTTGTTAGAAACTCCTTCAGCATTCCATTGCATGATAGTCAGTGGTTTGCTTACTTGTTCTTTAGGTTGGACAACCTTCTTTCTTTTTCTCCAAGCCCTACGAACTTTACCACCAGAGGTGGGTGGGGTGGGGGCGGCGCTGCACATGTCTGGCGAGAACTCACACGGCAAGCTCCATGACGGCTATTCATAATACTAACTGTCAGGAAAGATGAGTAGTTTAGTGCTATGGTTGGCCACTCGCTCCAAATACCTGGCTTGGTACCCAAATAAAGTGTTACACCCCTGCGCCCGACCCACGATTAAAGATCTTCGATCTACTTTGAGGCCTAGTAATTGTAGCTGGAGAACAGAATGTTTATAAATTAGTACGCCTTGTCGGACTGTTAAGCGTGTGTGATGGACTATGTCGTTTTATTCATGACGTAATTAATTATGATGTCAGCCTACATGTGATGTAGTTGATTATGACGTTATATGGTTGATCGATCAACTGGCATCTTCCGTTTCTTTACTAGTCTGCATATGACATCAGAACGAGCCACGTTTTGAATTGGCTAGATAATCCATCTTTCGACAATGAGTCACACGTCGTGAATGGCTGAGACAAGGGTGACACTAACAGTTCATTGCACTCACAGCTATAAGTAAATGACCTACTATAACATGAAGTCACAAATATTGCGCACTGTAAATACAGAGAATTGGTGACTAGCGGATGGACCGGCGGATACCGGCAGAGGCAGAGCTCGTGCGCATGCGCGTGTAGTGATGAGATTTGCAGAAATCCAGTCAGTCACCACGATGGATGATGGTGAATCCGAAAAACAAGTAATGTTTCCTTTCGTGTAATATTATACTCCAGTCAATGGACCCTTCCGGTTTTACCTATTCCCCGCCCATCTCTAGCTAATCTCCACCCACACTTCGCCGTGTTGGGATTGATCGATCCCCGAATGCCTTGACTATAAATTTCCTCAAAACTATACAACTAAGTTGTTGAATATTTTGAAACTAATTTGTCTGGGCGCTGTTGCTTCCCATGGCAGCAACAGCGTCCACTCACATTAGTTTCAAAATATTCAACACGATGTTTATTAAATAGTGAAGACATACAATTCGTACAACAACGCATAGTCCGTCTTCAACTATGCGTTCGTGGCGTACTTATCCACGTCATTCATGACGTCATAATGACGTTAATGATTTGATGTCATTCTATACGTCACGTGGTTGATTATGACGTCATACGATTGGAGGGATTCAGTGGAAAAGTCCAGTGAATTGCTGACTGGCACATGTGAGGCGATAGCAGGCGTCAACATCTGTATAGACTAAAGGCTTAAGGATAACTGCGTACTTTACCCATATCGTATATTTTCAAATAATGGCCAGCACCCCACAATGGGCATTGATTGGGCAGGAATTTATACTGTTCTGTGCGGTGGACAATAATTTCGCGACCCAGCCCTACACACACTCTCGGTGACGAGGGTAGTGTGCGAAGGAATGGTTCAATGGACCTTTCCAGTTTCCATCCATCACATGACGCAATAATCAACTACGTGAGGTATAGGATAACGTCATAATCATGACATCATGAACGGCGTAATTTGTGACGGGGTATGCGTTGTTGTACAAATCACAATAGAAAATGTTATCCATGCTTTTTTTGTGGCAGGTAGATGTCATAAATAGATTCCTCATATTGATGACAGTTTGTAACATTTATAGGGAATCGAACCCACAACCGGCGAAAGCGCCACACCTCATAGCCTTCAACCGCTTCAACCACACCAACGCCACACGTTTTACTTTTCCAGTGAGGCTTTTAAAAGTAAGAATTTTGGGTTGCGGCGTTGGTGTGATGGAAGCGTTTGTCGGCTATGAAAATTGGCGCTTTCGTCAGTTGCGGGTTCGATTCCCTGTCAACGTCAAAATACCGTAATTGTACGACTACTTGTGTAACATGTACGCCTCATGTCATCTTAACCCCCTTTTCAGATTATTTACCTGGTCTGTTTTACAAACTGGTGTTATTTATTTGCAAGAACATATATACCGGCACAGAGAGCCTTGGAATTCACTCGATTGGGAGCCAGCAAGTATAAAGCCAGGGGATGAAGTCAAAGCATAAATCTGTTAAGCATGCCGCGAGGTGACCTCAAGAAATCAGGACACGTTGCACTCAGATCAAGAATAGACATAAGGAAGCTAAAGATTTCGGCTGAGGACAAGATACAGTGGTCAAAAAACGAAAAAGGACTGATTGCAGCTGTGGGATGTTTCTACTACTACTACTACTACTACTACTACTACTACTACTACTACTACTACTACTACTACTACTACTACTACTACTACTACTACTACTACTACTACTACTACTACTACTATTACTACTATTCCTACTACTACTACTACTACTACTACTACTACTACTACTACTACTACTACTACTACTACTACTACTACTACTACTGCTACTACTACTACTACTACCACTACCACTACCACTACCACTACCTACTACCTACTACTACTACTACTACTACTACTACTACTACTACTACTACTACTACTACTACTACTACCACTACCACTACCACTACCACTACTACTACTACTACTACTACTATTACTACTACTACTACTACTACTACTACTACTACTACTACTACTACTACTACTACTATTACTACAGCCGCAGAATACAGAAATCACACATACATATACGCGAATGTACATGTGTTGTTATGTTCCTCCTTGTGTTTTGCACAGACTTTAGTGCATAATTTTGGTGAAGAACATCAAAGTATTTGATTATTTTATGTCAATTTGCAGGTCAAGAAAATACAATTTTTGAAACTTTGCCACTGGAATGAGTGGCTCGGTTATCGACCAGTGGTAAAATATTTAAGAGTATACGTTTTGGCCTGTAAATGGACATTCCTCAAGACCAATACAGAGGCTATTTTTGACCGGATTCACCATGATGCATGAATTGCTTTAAATAATCGCAGCCATATTGGAAACCATATCACCCTTCTCTATAGTGTACATACGATCATAATTAACGGCGGGTCTACATTCCCATATACACGTATGCAGCCTACTTGGATGTGTCATACAACGCTATGGAAGCCAATATATGTTTAATTTTATCGATTTACAGGAAATTAGTATGGGCAGATTTGCACGAATAGTTTTACGTTATTATAATTAATTGGTTGCCTTGACCGAATGACGAATCTGTAAGGAAATCACTTATATGACGGCATAATTAACTAAGTGAGGTGTATGATGACGTCAAAATCATTACGTCATGAATGATTCGAAATAGTCCGTTTTTAACGCTTAATAGTCCGACACGTTGTCCGAATTGTATGTCTTTACTATTCAACAAACATTCTGTCGAATGCACCCAATCGAATTAGTTTCAAAATATTCAACAGCTTACCTGTATAGTTTTCTGTAATTTGACTGTAAGGGAGTCCAGAGATCGATTGATCCCTACACGACCGTGGTGTGGGTGGAGCTTAGCTAGAGATGGGCGGGCCATAGCTAAGACTGGAAAGGTCCATTAAACTGAGGCTGTAAGAGGAAATAAAGACAGCATATCACAAAAGAACGTCCCTTATATACTTAGTACTGGTTCATACAGTCAGTAGCATACATTTTATACGACCTGAGCTCAAATTAGAATTATGAATCATTGAGTATATATGATTAATGCATTTAATATAGCTATAGGTTGAAAAAACAGGCAATGTAAATACATATTGTTTATGGCTCTGTACATAATAATAAGTGCCTTATTTTGATTTGTAATGGCATTGTATACGTGGTATTCTATCAGCTCTATACCACGCCCATTTCTGACTAAGGTCCGCCCATAATCAAATTTAACACAATGAAACACGAATTCCCAGAATCCCAATTTAATATAGATAGGACGGTGAATATTTTGAAGCTAATTTGACTGGGTGCTGTTGCTGGCTATGGCATCTTAAATATCACTCGTCTGATTTGGCTCAAATTTTAACATGACGAAGGAACTTGCGGTGCAAGAGGATTTCCAGACTTTGGGATAAGTGAACCCGGATCCGGATCGGATCCGGATCGGGGAATATCTTGGAAACTGCTGTCCCGATTTGGCTCAGATTTTAACACAGCAAAGGGTGTGACGATAGATTAGGATTACATAGGCATGGGAATGGCAGTGATGGGCGTATGGTTAAGGAGGGGCTGTGCGTGTATTGGTATGGGTAGATATGAGTTTCGGGTTGTTATGTGTACATGGGAGTGTCTACCTATAGTTGCATGGGTAGAGTTATCTATGTTATAATACAGCATGGTGGCTACCAGCCCAGCCTGGATTCTGGCCTACCTACTAGCCTGCTGATCTAATATACAAGCAGGGTTTCTCATAAGGGTCATTTTAGAGGACATAGACCCCAACATGTAACCAGGGATCAATAAAGGTTGTGGTAGTGGGTCCCAAAGGACCCCTGATAATCTTGCATTATTGTTAAATGTTAATTAGTTTTATAGGCTCTCTCTCTCTCCCCCTCTCTCGCGCTCTCTCTCTCTCTCTCTCTCACTCTCTCACTCTCTCTCCCTCTCTCCCTCTCTCCCTCTCTCCCTCTCTCTCTCCCTCTCTCCCCCTCTCTCTCTCTCCCTCTCTCTATCTCTCTCTCTCTCTCTCTCTCTCTCTCTCTGTCTCTCTCTCTCTCTCTCTCTCTCTCTCTCTCTCTCTCTCTCTCTCTCTCTCTCTTTTTATATATATATATATATATATATATATATATATATATATATATATATATATATATATATATATATATATATATATATATATATATATATATATATATATATATATATATATATATATATATATATATATATTTAATTTCCACTCTGTGATACTGGTCTATTTAATTTCCACTCTGTGATACTGGTATGCTAGGTCAGTGCTATGCTATTAGTATGATAAGCCAGTAGCGCATACCTGTCTAGCAGAGTATAGGTGCATGTTAGACCACTAGACTATGCTATTATGTAGGCCAGTAGGCCAGGCCAGGCTAGATAAGACATTAGGCAAGAAGGCTATGCTAGTAGGTTACCCCCAATGCGTTAGACCAGTAGACTACGCTATACCAAGGTAGCATATGTCAGTAGACGGTTAGGCCGGTAGGTTAGAAGGTTATGCCAGTAAGCTTGGAGATTTGGCTAATAGGCTAGACCACTAGGCTAGGCTAGTAAGTGGGGTAGGATTATCCAGTATTCTAGCAGGCTATGCGATTAGGTTAGCTCAGTAGGCTAAACCAGCAGGCCAGATCGGGCTATGATGTTTAGCCAGTCACATAGTATGTTAAACCTCTCGGTTAGTTATACCGGTAGATAGGCCAGTAGGCAATGGCAGGGTATGCGCATCAGCAAGCGAGTATACTAGGCAGTCTGTTTTAGTAGGCTGTGCTGGTAGCCGACGACAGTAGGTTAGTAGACTAGGACAATATATTATTATGTAGGCTAGTAGGATAGGCTGGTACACTAGCTTATGATAGTCTAGTTGGTTGAGCTATGCTAGTGGACTATGCTAGTAGGCTAGGCTAGTAGGCTAGGCTACTAAGCTCGGCTAGTAGGCTAGGGTAAAAGGTCGTTGTGTTTGTCTAGGCTAGTGGACTCGGCTAATGTAGTCCTATCTGCATTGATATTTGTAACAGTGGTGTATTGGTCTGGTATGGTAGCAGTGGGTGAATGGGCACGGGTTGGTGCTATGGGTGTGTTGGTATGGGTAGATTGGTAGGGGTAGATATGGGTATGAGTAGATATGTGCATATGGCATTAGCTAGAAATGTTGTTTGTGTTGGGTAGCGATGGCTATGTTGCAATATGGTAAAGGTGGATATAGGTGTATAGGTAAGAATAGTGAGTGTATGGGCATGGTAGCGATCAGTGTAAGGTGGGCATGAGTGTGTGTATCGGGATAACTATTGGTGTATGGGTTTGCGACGAATTGGTGGTTAAGAGTAGAAATATGGGATGGTATCGATATATGCATAGGGCTAGCCATTTTCAATATATAAGCCTGTTTATAATAGACTGATTTAAGATTTGAATTTTGAAGTCGAGTTTTGAGTTTAGAAATCAAGTTTTGAATTTCGAAGTCGAATTTTGAATTTTGAATTTCGAATGAGTCTTCTGGGCTTTCGTAATCTACCTACCCTGCATGTATTCATCTAACTGCTACACAAACAATATGATAACTAGCTCATTTTACATAGATTGACTGTTCTAAGTGACCCTTATTGAAGCAATCCATGTTCGCCTTGTATGTATGAAGCGAACATCTTGAACGCATCTAGGCATATAAGCAACTGTAAGTATCAAACAAGAGATGGAGAAATGTAACTAGATGTACGAGTCAATGTTAATACTATGTTATTAAAATATGGAAATTGTAAAAGTTAATGTTGCCACAGAGAAAATTAAATTGATGAACTTAACACTAGAATGCGCATTGTGAATCATTTCTGTGAAGACAAAGTCTTGAAGCGCAACAGCATTAGCAATATCAATCATGTCATCTCGTAGCCAGTAATTATCAAGATGCATTATATATACGTGTTACTAATATTGCCACATCTATTGTATTTGTAACCGTAATGGCCATGCCCGTCCACAGACCGTCCGGAGGTTGAGAGTATGGGCTGCAGTGTGCCATACAGAGAGTGCTGCCTATAATTGCTACCAGCCCATTCAGGTGTTGTCAATGGGTGAATCCACTTTGAGCTATGTCCCACCCAATTCTAACTAAGCTACGCCTACCCGCGTTAGGATCGATCGAACTATGAACTTCTTGAATCGCAAATTTCCAGAAAACTATATTGGTAAGTTGTTGAATATTATGAAACTAATTTGACTGTGCGCTATTGCTGCATATGGCAGCATAGAATTCATACAACTGACATACTTTTAAACGTTCACGACGGACATTAGCCTGCATGTGACGTAATTCATTCTACGTCATATACGTGACTGATAGAGTGTATTCCGCAATTGACCTACATGATCCGTCACGCGGGCACGCATAGTAGTAGCAGCAACAATTAGTTAGAACGCCGAACCATCCAACATTTCACTTCTATCATTTATAGAAGTAGTATTAACATTTCACATCTTTTAACGTTTTGGAATAAGAATGAGTCAACATTTCATTTCCATCGTTTAAAGAAAGGTTCAACATTTTGCATCTATCATGTGAAGAAGAATGATACACATTTCACTTATATCATTTGAGGAAGACCGGTTCAAAATTTTGCATTTATCATTTGCATGAGACGAACTCTTTCATTTTGCGTTTATAGTGTTTAATCAAGCATGGCGAGAAAATCATATAGCTATTCCATTCCATTGCTTATCAATAGTTATTGCAAACATTCGTTAAAAATCCAGGAAATAAAGCAGATGGATGTTTATATGCATTTAGATGAATATGATTCTACAGTCGATGTCCTGTCTTCAATGACCATTTTTCTGTTCTACAGTTGGCATACGATATGCAATTTTCTTTCATTGAATGATATGGTAAAGAAATAACAATGTGTTTGAAATGTGGTCAGGAGTCCACACTTATGTATTCTCTGTGTGCAGTACAGTTAGGTAACCCCATTATATCCATCATTGTCGCAAAGACAACTCGTCACAAAGGTAAGATCTGTTACCTGATGATCCAACAATCAAACTCTGACAGCAGCATATTTTCACCGACAGATATGGAAAAAACAATCTGATATGAAATTATTAAAATTCAAATATTGAAATTGATTAATTTCATAGTGAACTATTAATTTCCATATCTACTAATAACAATTTCATCAACACCAATCAAGCAGTGGACACCTGTCGCCATTTACAGACAACGACCCCATGACACCTGTTGAATGGTGAGAACTACTAGCTTATACATACAGTCAACTTTGAATATAATGAATGTCACCTTGGTCCATAAACCCATTAAAGTGAAGACTGTAGGTGCTCAAACTTGTGTCTCCAAACATGGATCCTATTGTAGTTTTTACTTAATTCTGATGTTGTTTCGTTATTTCTTAGCGGATTGAAACCAAACCTGGTCAAAATCTCCCTACTCGGATCAAATATCAGGCTCGTGAAAATAATGTTTATGCGATGTCAAATGCCAGAGTTATCGTCCTTGGAAATATTCTGGAGTACTGGAATAAATGGGGATAAATGATCTTTTTTTGGATTGTTTCATAATATTTAGAACAATTGGCCTGAGGTTTGGCTGGTGTGTACGGGAATGCACCCCTGCCAACCACATAAAAACTATGTCAATCTGACCAATTCTCTGGAGAACTTTATCTTGACAGCTCGTCAGCTTTTGATCCATCAGCCACATTCGAACTACGTTAGGTTGATCAACATTATGTAGAATGTAGGAAAACGGTGTATTTTCGCATTGAAACTGTAGTAAGATATTCACCGATATATTGTGGTTTATAGATTCCATATCATTCATATCCTGTCACATTCCAGTTTCTGTATCACAAGGGACCTTCCGGTTTTAGCTATGCCCCGCCCATCTCTAACTAAACTCCACCCACACCGCGCTCGTGTTCGGATCGATCACTGAACTCCTTGACTATCAATTTCCAGAAGACTATATAGGTAAGCTGTCGGTTATTTTGAAACTAATTTGACTGGGTGCTGTTGCTGCCTATATGGCAGTAACAGCGCCCAGTTAAATTAATTTCAAAATGTTCAACAGCATGTTTCTTAAATAGCAAATACATAAAACTCGCTTAGTTGATTATGACGTCATCTGATTGAGTGTGGAAATGGATTCATGAATTATCTGCTTTTTATATCGCGTAAATTTTGAACAGTGAACGCCACCATTTTGTCTCCTCAAGCGATAGCACGTGATATAATGTAAGTGCCAATGCATTACATTATTTATTACATAATACCCATCTCGGCAGCAACAACTTCCAGTCAAATTGGTTTCAAAATATTCAACAGCTTACCTGCATGATTGCTTTTATACCACATTGCCAAACTATAGCTGACCCCTCTATGACTGAGCGCATAACGCGAGGCAGACAAACTATGCTTTGTGAAATGTAAATCATGACGCCATCATAGGCTGTAAAAATATAGCAACATTTAGCTACTAAAGTCTGAATATCTTTCGTTGTCATCATGATAAAAAGCTAAAATGTCAGGATTGGATTATGGGTAGAAAATTCTATCACATGAATGGTTAATATAAGATAAGATGAGTTTTCCTTTCAACATTTCCAATTTGTGTTTTTCAAAGCCTATAGCAGCAAAATTTGCTCTGATATATTATTTTCCCCTTAGAAATTGTCATGATTATTAACACTTAACACTCAGATTTCCAGTGTTGATGGTCCACATGACACAAACGACACGTCTATCAAATGTCCTCTATCAATCAACCCAAATGTGCAGTGGATGGCTCACCAAATGGATGGCCCTACATATGTGCAAAGCAAATCCTGAATATATATCATATTGCCAAATTATATGTGACACCGCTATGACTGAGCGTATTGACCAAGGCAGATACGCTAGTTTTTCCTTCTGATTGGTTGAAAAGTAAGGCATGACAGCCACCATAGGCTTTGGAAATGTACCAACGTTTAAACTACTCAAGCTGTCACGGCCTGAGTGTAATAAAGAAAATACGAATACGAAAATACGAAAATACGAATCTTACAATTGTTCATTAACTATAGGCATGCACAGACTTGTTTCTTCAAAAAATTACTTTTATATAGCTGATGGGAAATACAGAGCTATTAATATCAAGAGATCGTACCTATTTACCATAATACCATTGTACAATAAGTTAAATCAGAATACGTATTTTGATCTAAACTTTAAATATTCGGTAATTTGCTAAAGCTATTCATTTGAAATGTCCAGCATGCATTCCTTGCATTGGCTTTCTATCCTCGATCGATGTTATGAAGATCTTTTCGTACCACCTTTTGGTGCCTACCAACCACTCTGGCCCATTGACGAATGCTGATATAAAGTGTTTATAGGAACATTTCGACATGATTTGGCACAATTATTACTTTAAAATAAGGTCTATATATATACATATATTCTCCAGAAAGTAGGTCAGACTGACCTAGATTTCATCTGGCTGGTAGCGGATGCCCCAAGTATACGCCAGCCAAACCCGAGATCAAACGCTCTAATTATGACAAAACAGTCCACAAAAGTATAAATTTTACCCATTGGCGCCAGTGCTTCAGAAAATGTTAATGTGTAATAACTCTGGCATTTGACACCAAATAAACTTCATTTTCACATGACTGATATTAGATGCCAGTAAGAGCAGTTTGACTAAATTTTGGTTTCAATCGGTCAACAAATAACGAAATAACATCATAATTAAGTAAAACTACAATAGAACCCAAGTCTCGAGACCGAAGTATAAGCGCCTGTACACGCCTTACTTTAATGAGTCTCTGGCTTGGTCAATAGATTGCGGTTCTTTGAGATGAGTAAAGAGATCACGTGGTAACCGAAGGTATATATTAATACCCTAGCTATACTTTGGATCGATTTATACACCTTGAAACCCGAATTCCCAGACTCAGAATTTCATGGCAGTAATACAGCTAAGTTGTTGAATATTATTTTTGAAACAAATTTGACTGGGTGGTTGTTGCTGCCTATGGCAGCAACAACTGCCAGTCAATTAGTTTCAAAATATTCACCAGATTGGTTATTAAATTCGTACACTTTAGTGACGAATTTTTCGATTTTCGTGACGGAACTACGTCATTTTGATAGTGTCGTCAAGTAACACGGGACCTATTTTATTATCACGTCAGATACTTTAGTGACAGATCTGATTCCTCTATTGATTATCTGCTTATAGTGAATAGATTTAAATAATCACCAAAGTGTCGGGAGAGTTTTATGTTAATGGGCTGTGTTACGCTAACACGTTTCGGAGCTCTCTACGTATGACAGTTCTTAGACATATTTGACTGTGAATGCAGATTGTCATTTTTATGATAACAGCCACAGTCTCAAATTAACATACGTTGTGTTTTATGCACTGTCAGCTCAGCCAGCTGGAAACGATAACAGACGTCGTGTCAAGCAAAGCTTTATTCATGAGTGGTGATGAGCCACTCCGCCCACCCACCCACCCCCACCCCACCCCCAAATCACCTTGTTCGCATAGAACGCGTTGAACCCTCACATGCCACGTATGAAAAATCATTTAAGATGTTATAAATATGCTGTTGTCTACGGGTTCCTTTCAACTCAGCTGCAACCACTTTGCTATACTATGATTTGCTTGGACCTGACGTGGTCAATACTGAAAATACAATTAAAATCTATAAGTTGTGGTAGATAAAAAACCGACACCAATTTTGAAAATAAAATATTATAATAACTGAATAATGGATCTTTCCAAGTTTTTTCATCAATCATATGACGTCATAATTAACTACTTGACGTGTAACATGACATCATAATGAGTGACGTTATTATAAAGTCATGAATGGCGTAAATAAGTACGGCACGAACTCATAACTGAAGACGGACTACGCGTTGTTGTTCGAATTGTATGTCTTTACTATTTAATAAAAATTATGTTGAATATTTTGAAACTAATTTGACTTGGCGCTGTTGCTGCCATAGTCAGCAACGGCACCCAGTCAAATTAGTTTCAAAATATTTAAGTTTTTTAATACAACAAATACAAACTGATGCTTGGATTGGACTATACAAGGGTTACGATAGATAGATAGATTTATTCACACAATATGCCATTTTACCCTTGAGTACAAATGGTTACACATAACGTGATATGGCGGACAAATCAACGATGATGTTATAATTGCAAATCAGGAGAGCAGAACTAGCGGGATTATGGCGTTAAAATGCAGGAGTGTGGTAAAGGATAGTACTTCGCGGTCGATTGTAAGTGGCAAACGCCTGAAGGGACAAGTGTACACATGTCGCAATATTGAGTGGATATGTCAACTCAAGAGAAATAGGAGGAACCATTTATAGCTATGTCCCACCTATTTCCAGCTAATCTTTGCCCATTTTTACGCGTGTGAAATCGATTTAAAGCTTTGCAAATTGAATTCCCAGAATCTAAATATTGGCAGCAACAGCTCCCAGTTAAATTAGTTTCAAAATAGTCAACATAATGTCTATTAAATTGTAAATTCATCAAAGACATTCAATTTGAATACTTCGGGGCATACTTTTCTATTTTCGTGACGGAGCCTATACGTCATTAATTTTTTATTGCGACGTCAGCTAACTAGTGACGTTATCGATTATGACGTTAGCTACTTGAGTGACAGATCAGATCCCTTCCATTGCAAATCAGGCGCCCAGCACAAACGTCGTTTTAGTGTTAATGTTAAAACGCGGGGATGTGATAAAGATTAGTACATTGCGGTCGACCGCTAGTGACAAGCGCCTGAAGTGGCAAGGTTACATATGGAGATGTAAAGTCACGGGAGTGTATGTATGTACATGAGTTTGTGTGCGTGTGGAAGTGAGTGTGTGTGATTGGGAGTGCATGCGCTTTGGTGAGTTCTTAATTTCATTAAGCTATATATGCCTAATTAACCTTTAAGACACAAACCTTCGATTGAACCTTCTGATTTTATCCTACATTATGAAGTGCTATGTGAAATTTGGTGATTCTTACGCTCTTTGACCCATAAATGCACAAGCCTAGAAACTAGTCCGTAAAATCGGCTAGAGAAATGACCATTTGCAGTCCAGAGGACTATTTTTGAAAATTTATGACCGGGATGACAGGCGCGATAATCGAGCCAGTCTTTCCGGTGGTAAATTTCCAAGAATGGCATTGTCTTGTTCTGGAAACGGACATTTCACAATAGATAGACCTAATCGAGCTTTTCCTGTCAAATTTAGTCACTAAAGGGTCAAGACATTCGACGGCATGGGTAATGATAATAATTCTATTAAATCCATTGTTTCTGTATGTATGTATAATCGTATGTTATAATGTGCTTAGCTGTATCTGTCTACGAAATTAAGAATTAGTTTCTATATTTTAAGCACATAAAAATATCGTTATTTCTATTTCTTGCATTGTTTCCAAAGCATTTCAGCAGAAAAGAAATGAATTTACTTTACAATGCTGAATATATCAATGCTAATTTGACTGGAAGTATGCTGCTGTTGAAAGCATCAGTAACTTGTGTCCAAATTACTCTTAATACATTCAGAATATTATATGATTATAAGAAATACATTCCCTAAGTTCCTTATCTGTACATAAATGTATAAATTTGTACAAATTACATAAAAAAAAAAAAAAATACATTTGTATATATGTTAATGAGGGCCTCTGCTAGATCAGGCCGTGTACTTGAAGTGCTACCCTCAATAAATAACGATTATTATTATTATTATTATTATTATTATTATTATTATTATTATTATTATATTGAGGGGGAAATGTCAACTAAAGAGCAATACTGGTAGACAGATCAAGGTGATAAGGTGTCTCCTGTGTACCTGGTGTTGCCCCGGGCAATTATAACGTAATTGTCATACTAGTTACAGTATTCGGCGGCTCATCATTGTAACAGCATTGGACCCCGTGAAGCACGTTATACGCACCAAGAATTACAAAACTTAGCCGCGTATAATTAACCACGTGATTAACCAACCGCTCGTGCGCCAACTGCGCCTCAAAGCGCTTAAAAGGCGACTTTGATCAATTATGCCTTTAATTTGTCAAGAGTTTTTAAGCAAATTAAGAGTTTTGCCCAGTGAATGACCATTTGCTGGCCATGAGAAGACTTTTTTGTAAGTGTATAACTGGAATTTAGGAAAATCGTTTTTAAGGTGGGTTTTTTACCGGTTTGACGAGTAAATGGTTAATGGTCAAGAAAATCTAAATTTTTGATTAGTCAGTGTCCATTTGCAGGCCAAGAAAGACTATTTTTGAAAACTTATCACTGGAATGACTGGCTCGGTAACCGAGCCAGCCATTCCAGTGATAAGTTTTCAAAAATAGTCTCCTCTTGGCCTGGAAATAGGCAGTCCTCGGCAAGACAACTGCGAGGAAAGTATTGGCCAGTTTTACCATTATAAACCACAAGTTGGTACAGGCCTTTCTAAGGTTATTTGTTAGGAGCCCTGTGCATCTACCCGGAAGAGGACCACCGTCACTTCCAGACTTGACTTGGTTATTTCGTGGATCCCACAGTATTTTCTGAAATCTGGATGCTCTCAAACATTTATGAACGCAAATACAGAATTTTAGTTAGCTATGAAACAATTCTATCTTTATCGATTTTCTCCTGACAATTATACTTTTGATTTCAGTGGTGTGTAGTAAATAGATTTTTCTTTCTCGTCACTATTTCATCACATACTGTTTACATTTGCTGAAATGTTCATCAAGAGCGAGATCTTTGACACTGGACGAGTTTTAGCTTGAGACAGAATTGGCGAATCCGATGTGTCACTCAAGTATATGACGTCATAATCAATTACATCACGGGCAAGCTGACGTCACCACAATAATTGGCAGAAATACTCCGTCATGAAGCTGGAATAATCCGTCAAGTGGACGAATTGTATGTCTTTGATGAATTTACTATTTAATTATTATGTTGTTGAATATTTTGAACTAATTTGACTAGACGCTGTTGCCCAGTCAAATTAGTTTCAAAATAATCAACAGCTTAACCGTATAGTTCCCTTGATATTAGGATTCTGGCAATTCAGGTTTTGATCGATCCCAACACGAGCAAAGCATGGGCGGAGCTTAGCTGAAAATAGGGTGCGGCATAACTAAAAATGTATTTGTCTATTAGCCATGACGATTAACGCAACTCGACCCAACAATATTTTGCCCCATAACAATGCACGAGTAACAACGACTGATTATCTTCTGTAGGCACATATTAATGGTACAAACTGGGAAATGTTAAGAATACCCTGTATTGTAATAAACCGACTGATGAATCCAGTTTCTCCGTCACTCATATTACGTTATAATCGACTACGTCACATGTATGCTGGTGTCATAATCAGTTACGTCGTGAATGACGCGATTTAGTCCCTCATAAACGTTTAACAGTCCGTCAAGTTGTGCAAATTGTATGTCTTTACTATTTTAATAAACGTTCTGTTGAATATTTTAAAACTAATTTGAATGGGCGCTGTTGCTGCCATAGGCAGCAACAGCGCCCATTCAAATTAGTTTCAAAATATTCAACAGCTCACCTGTATAATTTTCTGAAAATTGAGATTCAGAAAGTGTGGGGATCGATTGGTTCCAAAACGGGCAATGCTGGAACTTAGCTAGAGATGGGTGGGACACATCTGAAACTGGATTCCTCCGATAAGACACTGTGTTGGCGTCTACTATCGATATTTAGCATGTGTTTCACAGAAAACCTCGTTCCAAAGGTTACATTAAGCATTATTGTATATAGGTCATTTTGTTGTAGTATTGTGGAATAGACCTTCCCAATTTATCCATCCGTCATATGTCGTCATAATCATCTGCGTGACGTATAGGATGACGTCATAATCATGACGTCATGAATGATTCGAAATAGTCCGTCTTTAACGCTTAATAGTCCGACATGTTGTATGAATTGTATGTTTTTACCATTTAATAAACATTCTGTTGAATATTTTGAAACTAATTTGACTCTGCGCTGTTGCTGCCATAGGTAGTTGGGTTGTGACTTGTGTCATCAAGATTGATGAGTTCCAGGAGAGAGGAAACCATATCAGACGTAAATGGACGGTTCAGCACCCATTGTATCTATGCTGCTTCCTGATGAATGGCTTTATTGACACCACGTGGTGTTTTCGAATTCTTCGTGAATGTCTGCTCTCTAGCCCCGTCAGATGACTGTCTCATTCCAGGATTGTTCCTACAGACAGCCATGCCTTTTATTAGAAGCTCATGTATCATCAAGTGGTATGAAATGACGACAATAAAATGTTCCATATCTAGCGTAATTCCGTTTGTTCATAGCAAACTAAATGGCAAGTAACATATCCAGCATTTCAGCCGAAGGTCATGCTCATTCATGTTTATCGAGAAATAGAGTGTATGTTGATGATTAACATCTTTAATGTAGAGTTCCCAGTGCTATTTCTTGCCATACTTTCTTCGAAGACACTGTCTTTTCTCTTATGATATTGTTGTTCAGCACTGAGAAAAAGCAATTTCTTCTGAATGTTCCTTAGTAACATGTGTATGGACTTTGTTCTGAACAATGTTCACAAGTCCATTCAACAATTTTGGCATATAAG
Source organism: Chaetoderma sp. LZ-2023a (assembly GCA_034401795.1). NCBI lineage: Eukaryota > Metazoa > Mollusca > Caudofoveata > Chaetodermatida > Chaetodermatidae > Chaetoderma > Chaetoderma sp. LZ-2023a. The sequence continues at coordinate 82,931,055 of CM067372.1, forward strand.
CTTCTGGAAAGAGATGGTACAACGCTTACCTGACGTTTTCGTGAATCAACCAAGATCTATTATGCTGTTTTCAACTGAACACGCCTTTGAGAGTACCCGACCTGCTTAACCCTGCCTGATATACAACTTCTTCAAATCCGCGGCCTGGTTTGAATTTAGCAATAGTGATTCCATGATGGTATGCATATCACCAAGTTGGATGGTAACATTGTCGAATTCCTTCGGATTGTTCCATATGATATGATAGAATTTGGCAGCAGCACCTACATCACTAGTTATTATCGTATATTGAACTGAGCTGCTATCAGCTGAGATTGCCGTATACATTCCAGTACAGGTAGATATTCTGTGATCGGACTGATGATTGGTGGCAGAAATGTAATCACTGTCGGAGAGACGATGGATCTTCATGCAGCTGAATAACCCAACCAACAAAGCGGGGGCACTGACTGCATTGTTAGGCGCTGCAATGGTGCTGCAGAGTTTTCACCTGAATTTCTCACTAGTGTTTGTTCCATCCTGATCCCCATCACATACTGTGTTGACTGTAGAAAACCATGGGTGGGTTTCTGTGTGGAATTATCTTTCTCTGAGCAACCACCGCTACAATTGAGTCTCTTTCTTTGCCAGTTCCATGCGTAGTATGAATACTTCTTGCAGCATTTTCCTTCTTAAAGTCAAGATTGTTCCAACAGAAGAACAAAAGATGAAATCAGAGGTGGACATATCCGCTGTCTGCCATTTGTTAAGCTATTTCAGACTGTGCCGTTTCAATCAGTTGAATTTGGTTATAGCTAATAGAATGCATCCACCGATCATTCAAGAACAGAGGTTCCAGCTCTTTGTCCAATCATGTTGTGTAGCATCATTCCTAGCCAAGTATATTCCTGTGTCAAAAACTTTTCATTGTGATAGGCATAGATCAAAATCTTATGAGAAGGGCTCGACAAACTTTCGCAAATTACCACTGGCGATGTGATGTGAGGATTGCAAATATATCAGTTTCATGAGAAAGTTTGTCAGACATTTAGGGCATCTACGGTTTTGCGCTTCTAATGAATCGCTTGACGAAAGCCACGAGAGATCCCCAGCACTTTTTATCACTTCTTTTATGGCTGTCTCTAGTATATTTGCCGTTTCTGCAAAAGTAATATTTTGAACAGTATGTTTTAAGCATCATTTTAAGCGCATTGTAATGGGTTTTGCACCGATTGTTATTTGCTGATCTTTGGCATTGAGTTACTGTTAGCCACTCAAATGATTGGATTTGCTGGGTTTTTTTTATAAAGACAAGACACCTGAACGCATAAAAGAGTCATAATAACACTGGATTTTAGCGTTCACAATTAGTTATATAGTAAACTGCTATGATTGACCACATTTGACGTTTGGTGACCTTTGACTCCTGAACCAAGATGATCACCTTGCTGATTCGTAATCTACAAAAAAAACTGGTCTAGAAAGGTTGGATGAAATTTTGTCCCTCTTCCGGTGGTGATTTTCCCCTCCAGAACGGGAAGAGAGCCTGCCTGCCTGCCTGGCTGCCTGGCTGCCTGGCTGCCTGGCTGCCTGGCTGCCTGCCTGCCTGCCTGCCTGCCTGTCTGTCTGTCTGTCTGTCTGTCTGGCTGCCTGCCTGCCTGTCTGGCTGTATGCCTGCCTGCCTGCCTGCCTGCCTGTCTGTCTGTATGTCTGTCTGTCTGTCTGTCTGTCTGTCTGTCTGTCTGTATGCCTGCCTGCCTGCCTGCCTGCCTGCCTGTCTGTCTGCCTGCCTGCCTGCCTGACTGCCTGCATGCCTGCCTGCCTGCCTGCCTGCCTGCCTGCCTGCCTGCCTGTCTGTCTGTCTGTCTGTCTGTCTGTCTGGCTGGCTGGCTGGCTGGCTGGCTGGCTGGCTGGCTGGCTGGCTGCATGCCTGCATGCATGCATGCCTGCATGCATGCCTGCCTGCCTGCCTACCTGCATGCCTGCATGCCTGTCTGTATGTCTGCCTGCCTGCCTGCCTGCCTGCCTGGATGCCTGCATGGCTGCTGTCTGTCAGCCTATATGCCTGCCTGCCTGCCTGCCTGTCTGTCTGTCTGTCTGTCTGTCTGTCTGTCTGTCTGTCTGTCTGTCTGTCTGTCTGTCTGTCTGTCTGTCTGTCTGTCTGTCTGCCTGCCTGCCTGCCTGCCTGCCTGCCTGCCTGCCTGCCTGTCTGTCTGTCTGTCTGTCTGTCTGTCTGTCTGTCTGTCTGTGTCTGTCTGTCTGCCTGCCTGCCTGCCTGCCTGCCTGCCTGCCTGCCTGCCTGCCTGCCTGCATGCCTGCCTGCCTGCCTGCCTGCCTGCCTGCCTGCATGCCTGCCTGCCTGCCTGCCTGCCTGCCTGTCTGTCTGCCTGCCTGCCTGTCTGTCTGTCTGTCTGCCTGCCTGCCTGCCTGCCTGCCTGCCTGCCTGTCTGTCTGTCTGCCTGCCTGCGTTGACCAGCTCAAAACGTGCTATAGTCAACCTCATAAATAAGTTGCCCGTTTCCAAAATAAAACAATTTTGAACACTAGTAAGAAATGTTCTGTTGAATAATTTGAATATGTTTTGATTGAAAGACATTGCTGCCTAATATTTAACAGTACATTTTTTACATCGTGTTCAAAATTGTGTTATTTTGTAAACGTGTTTATTGTTTTAACTTTCAGTTATTTCTAAGGCGTACTGTACTTAAATATGAGCTCTATTTACACAGTTTTCGCGTTTCGTTATCTACTTGCACAAAATCAGCTATAACCAACCAAAATAGGATATCAAATCGATTACTATAATTCTTCACCAAATAGGCCTACATAGTCGATTATTAAACACCAGACATGTGCTGATCATAAATTCTAATAATATCAACTATTTTCATATAGCATGACTTGATTGGATAACGTGGCAAGGAAAATTAGATTTTTTATTCCGCAATGTTCAGACGGAAAGATTATGACTGACATAGGTTAAGGATATTAGCTATCTCTCAAAGCAAAACTGTCTACAAGGCGCACTTCATGGAGAATGTAAAATTGTTACTAAAATAGAACATCTACGTAATATAAGTCATATAAGTCGGTTGATGTTTGAATGGTTTCTGAAGCCACAAGATGGTAATTCTTAAAGACAGGTTGTCGTAGTCGTGATGTCATCTATCTTATAGAACTAACATCGTATGGCCCCAAAAGCAAGTGCCCGCTATATATATACAGGTTTGACTGAAATGATTTCCAAGTGAGGTCTTACGTTATCAGCCACGCAGTCAGAGCTTTGGTATTTAAGCTGATCAAATACATTTCCTTAAAAGGATTGGTTTAACCCCACTTGTGTCAACAGCGCCTCAAAGAGCTCTAAATACTCAATTAAATTATTGTTTTAATGGTCACCATTTTTCAAGTAATTGTAATTTTAGAAAACTATTTTTTATAAATTTACCACTGGAATTCTGGCCGGCCTGACCATCAAAAGGGTAAAGTTAAAGAAAATTTAAGATTTTGCTTAACCAGTGTCCATTTGAAGGTCAAGACAAGAATATTTTTGAAAATTTACCACTGGAATGACTCGCTAGGTTACTGAGCCAGTCATTCCAGTGGTAAATATTCAAAAATACTCTTGTCTTGGCCTGCAAATAGACATGCCTCAAGACCACTACATAACTGATTTTAGTTGGTTTGAACTAAAAGGTTTGAACTTTGAAGGATTAAGTTGACGCAAGAAGGTTGTACACTTTAGAACACAGAACTAGCTAATGCCATTCCGTGTATTGTTGTAAAATGCAATAAATAGGAGTCTGTTGATTATTTTGAAACAAGATTCACGCTAGATGCTGTTGCTGCCGAAGGCCGCAACACTACAACACCATTCGGTGAAATAGGTTTTATTTAAATAATCACCACAATTCACCGTTAACTCCCGTAGAATCAAATGAAGTTTGAGAAACAAGAAATGAAAATTAGAAATAATACCAATTAATAATAACTGTCGAACTATTTTGCGTGACCGCTAAGATTCTTGTCCAAAAATATATTCGTCACCACCCTCATCTGCCCCCAACCCCCCCACCACCCCACCCATTTACCTCTACATTGCGTGCGTGCGTGGATACGTGCGTGCGTGCGTGCGTGTGTGCGTCAGAGGAAGCGATGGAAGGAGGGGTGGGCGGGAGAGAGAGAGAGAGAGAGAGAGAGAGAGAGAGAGTGAGAGAGAGAGAGGAGATACTGAACACACAAACGCAAATACACCGACACGCACACACAGACACCAAAACGGGGTACCGTTGGGACTTTATATTGAGAATTTCGTATTTCCCATATACATCTAGGATTTCACTATCTTTAACTCAGCCACACGTCTTGGGCACGGTGCCTTGCTCGACAAAGATGCGCCACTGTGTCCAATGCAATTTAAGATTTTCATTACAAGATATTTTCATATGACCGATGTACTGATACGGAGTGTCTTGTAGATGGCGATATCCACGACATTGTACTTAACACTCACTTTTACTTGTGTATATTTACTGTTGCTATCCACGACAGTAGTATAATGAACACCAGTTCATCTTTTAATTTACTTTGAAATTCTCAAGGTTTGACATCAGAATGGCAAGGGTTAATACTCAAAGTTATCCATTGATGCTATTACTCCTAATATCCGTCATTGATCTAAATGTGTATCGCAACAAAAGATAGAATCGTTGTATAGAATCGTCTTCCACACCAGTACACGCATCGGTACGCCCGAACTATCCGGCAATATTCCAAAAGTCATTGGATGAGATTGTCATGTAGCCTACTTAGGAGACTGTGTATTTACTATGTACTATAAGAGTATTGTATATGCCATTTATGGTATTTACATCAAGATGAACACAAAACCAATAAAGAAGGAGACTTTTATAATGAACATCGTATTACGTGAGATTTATCAGTAAGCTTTGATCTATTACAAATCTACTCTGACGCTTAACCAGTTCTGTGGCAGATATTCGGATCAGAATGACGGCTCCGCCCGTGTAGAGCCATCATTCCGATCCAAATTTCTGCCAGAGAACCGGTTGAAACATGACCGTGTAATCATCCGCCTTTCGGGACCAGAATGCTTTTTGTCAAGATGAACGAGGTGCAATCCTATCGCTATAAATTTCACGTCATGTATCAAATAATTATAATTAATCGTAGCGAGTCAAAACTCCGGTGCCACGGAATGCGATCGTTTACGACAGCCAGTCTTGGCTATACATATGTCTAAATCTTTGCGTAGCATTGTCGTCAGAAAGACGTCATACAATCAACAATTTATTCGTATTTTTATAGAAGACATCTTCTTCGACGAATATCCGATCCTCCTTGGGTGAAACGTGACATGTTCTATGTCTGGCTAAATTCTATTTTTACAGCGCTATCTCTCGGTTCAATATATAAGATAGAATTAAAGTGGCCAGATTTCCCCGGTTCCGTCAATGTATGAGATATATTAGCGGATTCTGAGAATATTTAAGTCAATGTCCATTGTAATGTTAACTTCAACTGCACATTTGAACGAGCCGATAACAACCACCACCGCCTCGTTCTGGCGCGAATAGCGATGTGACATAGTTGTTTAAAATCTATAAATCAGAAATAGACTTATGACGTGAGTCAGTTAACGCGTCCACTACTACAACAGTGTTTTTATTCCAGCTGTAGTACAAATCTATTCAATATTCTGAAAACAATTTGCTGAAAGTTGTTGTTGTCAACGCAACACAAATCTTCAATCAAATGTTTTCTATAACATTGAGTCCAGCACAGTAGGTCCTATTTTAATAGTATTGAAAGGATTGAAGTCAACCCCGTCCCCTTCCCCCCCCCGCGCCCCACTCCGTACTGTGCTAATTAACTCAATGTAATGCCCATAGGCTAGTGTTTTAGCGAATAAATCAATATAATGTACTAAGATTAGAAACATAATGACTTATAAATCGCTATCACTATTAAATAGGTTATCGATCGCTTGCGTGATCACGCGACGATGTCAAATTGGGCAATTGAGGAATCTATTTTTAGCTATGCCCCGCCCATTTCTAGCTAAACTCTGCCCTCGATTGGCCCGTGTTGGGATCGATCGACCCCGAAATTTCGAGAATCGCAATATTAAACTACTTCTCAGGCTAAGCACAGTGTAGAGCTAGTTCTGACGTGACCACCGGGTAAGGTAAGCTTTCGAACATTTTGAATCTTTTTTGACTGTGCGCTAATGCTGCCTATGGAAGCAACAGCGTCTAGTCAAAGTAGTTTCAAAATATTCAACAGATTGTTTATTAAATAGTAAAAACATACAAGTGGCACACTTGACGGACTATTCAATATTCATGACGGGGCGAGATACGTCATTCATTACGCATTTTGATTGTAACATCAGCATACAAGTGACGCAATTGATAACTACGTTATACATTTGGGTGACAAATCGGAGTTATCCATTGATGTATATTCCGCGTAGGCTACCTCTATTCGAAAATAAGTTAAGGAAGTCCGTTAGGCCCAATATGATGCATTTCGTGCGTCATTTATAGGGATCCGTAAGAAGTTGCCTCCCTTTAATCCAGTTAGTCAATTTCTCTACAAATTTTGAACATACGCGTTGAATGGAAGTGAGAAGTGGGCGTGCTATTTACATACATACATGAGGCTATAGGCCTAATAGTTCATGTATCTGATAGCTATGTACGTGTTGGTGCAGTGCCAATGCCACCAAAGGATCCATTTCTAGCTTTGCCCCGCCTATTTCTAGCTAAGCACCACCCACACTTTCCCCGTGTCGGGATCGATCGAACCCCAAATTCTCAGAATCCCAACACCAATACAGGTAACCTGTTGGGTATTTTGAAAATTATTTGACTGGGTACTTTTGCTGCCTATGGCTTCAAAATATTCAACATATAGACATACAATTCGTACAACCTGGTGAACTATTTAAAAGCGTTTAAGACGGACTAAATCGAGTCATTCATGACATAGGTGTTTATGACGTCATACTACACGTCACGTAAGTGATTATGATGTCATATGATTGACTGAGAAACTGGATTCATCCATTACTACGTGGCAACAGTCTTCTGTAGGACACAGCTCCGAGCTATGATTGTGGTGGGGGTAACGGGAAGGACTAGACAACCCGGAACCAGTAAGACGCCGCCTCGGGCTACATCCCGGCTACCCAGTTGGATGACAATACCCTGATGCACAGACTCAGGCAAGAGTGTCTAAGACACGATTAGCCTCCTCTGCGCATGCGCCGGCCACGGGGAGTAACACGTAATAGCCAGGTTTTCTCACAGGGCAGGACATGGCCTCGTACGCGCGATGCCATTGAGTGGCTAGACACCTTTTAGATTGTACATATTATCTTTCATCATCATCATCATCATCATCATCATCATCCATCATCAGCATCATCATCATCATCATAGTAATCTCAGGACATAAGCTGGATGACTTTGTATTGTCCCGTCGTGCCACGCGCCAGGCAATGAAAGAATTTGCAAAAAGAATTGCCAAAGAAGCCAAACTCAACCCTAAGGCCTTCCACAAATACATAAAAAGTAAATTGAAGACAAGGACTGGTATCTCTGACCTCGGTTTTGATGGAGGATCAGCAACAACCGATTATGAAAAGGCTGTGGTGCTCAATGATTTCTTCGTCAGTGTCTTCAACAAAGAAGATGACACCAACATCCAGTGCACCCATCACCAAGTAAAGTCATTCCTGTATGAGCTCAATCTGACTGTGGACAAAGTTCGAGACAAACTACGTAAACTTAATACTAGCAAGTCCGCAGATCCAGACGATATCCACCCAAGAGTGCTAAAGGAACTCACTGACACACTAGCTCTACCACTATGGATTATCTTTTCAAAGAGTCTGGCTGAAGGGAATGTACCTGCCATATGGAGGCACAGTAATGTAACCCCCATATTCAAAAAGGGTAGCAAGCGTTCAGCTGGCAATTACAGACCTATCAGCCTGACTTCGAGTTGTTGCAAGGTATTGTAATTCCTAGTTAGAGATAGCATAGTTGACCACATGACTTCAAACAATTTATTCTCGGACCAACAACATGGCTTCAGAAGAGGACGTTCTTGCACAACACAGCTGCTGATAGTATTAGAAACATGGACCGAACTTCTGAACCGACAGGTTTGCATCTACGCAATTTACTTCGATTTTCGGAAACCATTTGACACTGTGCCGCATTCAAGACTCCTTACTAAGCTGCATAGCTATGAAATCACAGGCCAGATCTCAGCGTGGATTTTAGCCTTCCTATTGCACCGACATCAGAGAGTCTGTGTAAACGGAGCATATTCACCATGGGCGGACGTCATAAGTGGAGTGTCCCAGGGTAGTGTTCTGGGCCCTATCCTATTCCTTATATACATCAATGACTTACCTGATGTTGTCCACAGCTACATCAAACTCTTCGTTTACGATACCAAACTCTTTCATGAAATTGCTTCTATAAACGACTGTCATAGCCTTCAGAAGGACATCGATGAGTTACAACTCTGGTCGGAACGATGGCTGCTCAAATTCCACCCACAGAAATGCAAACAAATGAGGATAGGCACAGCCCACCATGAATACTCCTACACCATATCCAAATCTGGAAAGCAATCAATTGAGTTGGAAGTGACATCTAGTGAGAAGGATCTTGGGGTCAACTTTGATAACAAACTACGCTTCCATAAACACGTTGAGATGGCTGCCAACAAAGCAAACCAAGTAGTAGGTCTTATCAGACTATCCTTCCGCTACCTCGACGGGGAAATGTTTAAGCTACTATTTAAAGCACGGGTCAGGCCACTACTTGGGTATGCCAACACAATATGGAGCCCAAGATTCAAGACCGATGTAACCAAGGTAGAAAACGTTCAGAGGCGAGCGACCAAACTGGTACCAGGACTATACGACATGGCATACGAACGTAGGCTCAGTCACGTTAAGCTTCCTAGCCTTTCATACCGCAGAATCAGAGGTGATATGATTAAGACCTACAAGTTCCTACACAACATGTACAACGTAGATCTTCATGGACTGATCCTGGAAGAGTCGACTAAGACACGCGGGCACAGCCTCAAACTAAAAAAGCACCACTCAAACACATCGCTACATTCACACACCTTCAGCAATAGGGTCGTCAACAACTGGAACTCCCTCATTGAGGATGTTGTGTCAGCACCCACATTAAACTGCTTCAAAAACCGTCTAGACAAATACTGGTCTGCGTATTTATATGCAGTGGATCTTCCGGACGTGCTCAGAGGCCATGACCTCCCAAAATATCCCGCCGTCGAGGAAACCAGTCTATCAACTCCATAGTCACCATATGCTACAAGGCAATACCACTCCAGTTAATGTCCCATTCACCTAAGCGGCCAGAACAGGTTGGCCTGTCCTACCAGTTGACCAATAACGCCAGATTCACAGCTACAATCCAAAGCATACCAACACTGTCATACCAATCGTTAGCAACCCTAAGTGACTACACGAGCAACAAATATAGATTCTTAACCCAATTGAGCGGATAAGGTGGGCATGTCCTACCAACCCAACTCCATATGTACCCGAAATGCCTACAGCCTAAAGCGTAACGATCAGTGAGCTGGGTCAGCCCTACCAGCGAAATGTTTAACACTGTCCAGGTCCACGATCTATTACTAGTCTGCAGCTAACACACCAAATTCCCCATCCACAATCAGCAACCAGGTTAGAAGGGATTGCACTAGCAACTGAACGGCATGTCAAGTGTTGTCCAGGGACACCACAAGCACACTAGTAAGGTGGGCATGTCTCTCCAGCTGTGTATGCGTGGTTTAACATCACCATCGCTGCCTGCAGCCAATATATTTACATGTATTGCCATAACCAATAAGGCTAAGTGGGAATCTTACTACTAGCACAGGGTGGCAACAAGGTAACCATGGCGGTACTCATGCCCACACTAAAAGTGGGATTGTCCTACCATCCAAATAAGCTGTCCTAATGGATATTAGGTGGGTTAGACCTACCGACCACCCATATAACATTACATGTGTATTGTAAATAATTGTATGTAATCTCTCAAGCAAAGAGTTATGGTGGGGGTGTCCTACCACTCCAGAAGTAGCAATAAACTATATTGCCACTGTTAATTGTCAGCTAGGTGGGTTAGGCCTACCGGTCATATGATGTAAATATGTACATACATGTACAGTCGAAAGTTATACATATGTCAATATCACTGAATTAGTGATATATACCCTATTCGCAAAAACACTAAAAAGCAAAACGGTAAAAAAAAGAACCAAAAAACCCCCCAACCATTATCCGCACACTGCGCAAACTAAGTTGTAGTGTATGGACTGTCTAGATCGACAATAGGCACTGCACGGGTCTCCAACGTCGCAACAGATGATGATGATGATGATGATGATGATGATGATGATGATGATGATGATGATGATGATGGCAAAATATTATTTTACAATCTTTTACAAAATCTTTGCATGACTTCTTCCTCGGAAAGATGTCCTACGATCACAATGTCCAACTGACACTCGCTGGAAACATAGGCAATCTCCTTCACTCCTCATTGCCTCTCTCCACCCAGAAGTATAAATGGGTACCAGTGATAAAGCCGGGGAAGTTAGCCATAATAGATTGAAACAAAACCAGGCTAGAATGGCATGAATGGGACCTGGAATCAGGGACTCGATAGATGCCAATCAAAGCAATAACTTCTCAACACTCAGCTGCGTTAAGGTCTGAGCGCGGAGAAGTTCCATAACACCCCAGTCGATGGTCCTGCTTCACTGTTCCCGCTTAGCTTGCTGTGATTGTGAATTTCACCATACAACTTTCTAATGCCCTGACGACTCTGTGTGGGCAACATTTAGATAGCCTCCGCTTGGGCCAATTTTCGGATGGTCGCTAGGAAAAGCAGCCAAACAAACAGCCTAAAAAGAAAGCATATGGGCCGCTCGCTGTGTTTCTCAACGTGTGTACGGAAATGCCACGCCTTCCCCATGATACAGAGGAGGACCCTCGATCTCCCCTCATTAAATCCCCTCATTAAAGTAGTTAAGCACGCCTCGCCCACCTTAAGTGGGATGCCTTAAAATGTTACTTCATGTACCAAATGACTTTCAAGGCACATAGACAAACCAGATGAACAGCGACCGATGGCGACATAATGTTTGCTAGGAATAACCTCCGCTGTCTCTCACTCCACCCCTGTCCACGTGAAAAGAACGTGTTCCCCTGTCAGAAAACCCACTCATGAGAGACAGTACCCTCGGCACCAAGCAAGCCCTCCCACGGTTCGAGTAGCGAATCATAGAAGTTAAGGAGACGTTTTAATCAGATGACGGGGACCCAAATTGGTCCTCTCACTACCCCGCAGCACACCTTCTTGGCCAACTGAAAATAGTGTGCTTGGAGCCCCCAAATTAAAAGCCAGAGTAAGGCTGCCCGCATGATCCCTCTCTCTCTTCTCCCGCTCTCGCCACACTAGCTCCCGAGAGAGGACCCCCCCCCCCCCCTCTACAAAGTGCTCAGCTCGTCCCTTGAATTCACTCCACCCATATGCACCTCAATCGTCCCGTGGATAACCCGACTGGACTTCACCCTCCCCGAATGGAAAAGGCTGGCTGGTCTTGGAGTGCTCCTCCGAATGTGTGCACCAAAAACTACCACCACCGCCATGGAGGGAACCACTGCTGTGGCTTCCACTACAGCTGCCTCTACAACCACTACCACCTGCACTACAGCCGCCTCTACAGCCGCCACCACCTCCACTACAGCCGCCTCTACAGACGCCGCCACCTCCACTACCGTCACCTCAGGAACAACCACCACTGCCACCGCTGAGATACTTCTACCAGTGCGATTGTATACATTGGCTTCGGCCTCCCCCACTCCGACTGAGGAGAAGACTACTACTACGTGTACACCACTGACCCAGGAACGAACACCACCCGCCGAGATGGCTGCCTCTAACACCGAATTCCCGCCTCTGGACCACAGCAGTGAGGAAGCGAGCAACTCATGTGCCGTCGAGCTGGGCCCAGCCAGCCGGACCAGTCAGGTACAGGCACTCTGCCATTTTGGGAATGCCCGACCGGACCCGCACATCTCCAACGCATTCGCGATGACTGACACCTGACACCCACAATGGCAATCCATGACGATTCCGCCAGCTGGACACCACCTCGATATGAGTATGCCTACCTCAACCACCCTGTGTATCTAGACAAAGAACGAGATAGATCATACCACCACCCTTGGCCAGCCATACCTGGGCCATACTACCCACGTCAGTATACAGAATACCCTGCCGAAATGCTCCGCCCGGATGAAGCAAATCCTGTATGGAGACACCCGTCCGAAGATAGCGAGGAATGAAGGTACGGAATCCACTCAAAATCCTACCTCCTTCCACCTTCGCTACCAGCAGCCTGACCCAGCCCTCTGCCCCACAGGCTCAAGACAGTCAACTGCCAGAATACGACGGAGACTCCCCATGAGAAAATTACCTTTATCAGTTCCTCCTAAATGTGGAACTAATTGGATGGAACAAAACCACCAGGGGTCTGTACCTGGCCACCCACCTGAAGGGAAAGGCCCTACAGGTGCTAATGGATTTGAGAACAAACGGACCGTCATCCTTTTTGCAAATTAGTGCCACCCTACAAGAGTGCTTTGGAGATAGTGCCAAGGTCAAAACAAGCCGCATACTCCTACGCAAGCTTTGAAGGGAAGGCAAAACAATCCTTCCCGAACTCACCAGCTGTGTCCATCGACTAGTGATGTGGGTCCATGGCTATCCCCACGGGGAGGCCCAGAACTCGATTCTCATCGATAGTTTCATAGAAGCCCTAAGCGAACACCCAGACTTAAAAGACTGCCTGTATTGGGCCAGCCATAGAGATATCACCGAGTTAACTAATACCACAATAAGGATCAACAACTTCCTAAGCCACGAAGCTGTCCAGCATAAGATACCTATGCCCAGTAGAAAATGTAGAATGGCAAATGACTGCTGCAGTAGTCAATAAGACGACCAGACCACGGTGAGCTGGTAAGAAAAAGAACAGACGCACCCACTGCCACAATTGCGCCTACTACCGCTGATTCTGCTACTTCTCTAAAGCCATCTCAGCTAATGCCATTGCTCATGACTCTACTCCCTCCAGATGGATGCTTTTCTAAAAGCAATACAAAATTTTTCTTCTGCCTCTCCAACCCTCGAACCCAGTCGACTTCCATTAGAAGAATGCAATCGACAAGTTATCACCCAAATCTCCGATTTGAACTCCAGAGTTACCACTATGCAAAACACTATGTTGACTTTTGCCAACTGGACTCAGAGAATGAACCAGCCCCTTGCAGGTAAACGACTGCACGTCGCTACCATCCACAATAACCGAGGCCCTGCACACCCTTTTCGCCCATCGACCAGATCTGCATCTCCTCAATACATCAGATGCATGTTTCCACTGCGGACAACACAGACATTGGCCCAGAATTGCCCACATCCCCCACATCAGCGCTCGAGCAGTAGATGATATTGAATCTACTCAAAATGCAAACACCAAGCCTGTCCCTGAATACCCACCGAATAATTTTAATACATTCGCGTATCTAGCCCAGAGCTTCCTAAGGGACCAGCCCTCACAATAAGCTCAAAATCAGATAACACTGCTGATACATAGAAACTAGTACAGCGATATCCGCACCAGCCATGTTCAAGTTGTGACCAGACAGAACATGAACATCGATACCGTACAACTAAGCCTGACATATGTCCATCACGCCCAGCCCTGCCACACACCACCCCAGTTAAGGATTCCGAAGTCCTGCAAGCGGAATTAGTACCTTTAATGAATGTTGTTCCCACTAGTTGTGATTCCGCACATCAGAAGAAGTGGACTAGGCACCTTTATTTTGACCATGCTTGCAGTGCCGAAAATTTTTTACTTTCCCCTCTCGTTAAATATCTCTTAGAAGCAAAGACCCTATTGCCTGAGCCCCTGCCCATCTTGGAGACCATCCTCCTACCATGTACTAGCTCTATTGGTTGCCATTGTACAATCCAAGGTACTCAAGTGCTCACCACTGTTAATATTGAAGCCACCATTACCATCCTCAGCTCCAGCCTCTACGCCATCATGCCTGAAAGCATGCATACCCACTAACAGAATCCCGCACACACCCATGGAGTGCTGCTGGAACCCGCATGTAAGTTGTAAGAACTGCCAACTTCACGATCCAAATTGATGATCTCCGATTCATTCAGCAGATTATCGTAGCTAACATTATAGGCGACGCCTTACTTGTCATCGATTTCCTTAAAAATTGTGCTGCTATAGTACATTGCACCCACCAGGAACGGGAAATTGATGGCCGCCATATAGCCCTGTGTGAATGTTCTGCCCTTCACCATACGTGTACACTTGTCCTCTCCAGCACCACCATGTTTGACCCCAGCAAAGAAGAAATTCTTTGGGTCTCAGCCTTAAACAGCCATCTGTGAACCCCTGTTGCCATTTTAGAACCTGGCAAGGATTTTACTCAGATCACAGATATCGCCTGTCCATGAGAAATAGTTAGCCTCTGCGATCACAACAGCATTCCCTACAGAGCCTTAATACCTCCGCCCACACCATCACCTTGGAAGCTGGGCAAATTTGCGACCATATTTTCGAAACTAACGCCATCTGCTATTATTATCATCTGCCCGAAGAATTCTGCCACCCAGAAGACGCCGATCTTTCCCCTCCTCTGCTTCCACATTTACAGGATCTATATGTCTATGTAACGGAAAAGGTGAAATCAAGAACAAGGTTACCAGGTCTATGCAATGTTGAAAGAACATGCCGCCACCTTCTCCAGCAGTAATTTGGACATAGGAGTGACCCACCTCGTATGCCATACCTTCGACACAGAAGATTACTGCCCTGTTAAGGAACCGGTCCGCTGCCTTCGTATCCATAAAGCAAAAGAAGCAGAGCAACAAGTGACAGAAATATTACAGTTTGGTATGATAGAATGCTCTACTTCACCAGAGGCTAGCCCCATTGTTTTGGCCACTAAGAAAGATGCTACCTTCCACTTTTGTATTGACTACATATGCCTAAATGACTGCAGTGTCAAAGACGCATACCCCTTACCTTGGATAGACCATGCCCTCGACACCATCTACGTTCGCCTCCTGTTTCAGCACCATCGATCTAGTTAGTGGATATTGTCAAGTAGAGATGGATGAACACGACAAAGAAAAAAATGCTTTTGTCTGTCGTGACGGCCTGTTCCATTTGGAAAAATGCCCTGCTTTCTTTACAACACTCCTGGACCTTTCAGATGACTAATGAAATGGGTCCTATGTACATTACAGTGGAATATCTAGACGATGTGCTAGTGTTCGGAACAATTTTCACTGATGCAGTAAACAACCTCCGCGAAGTATGTACTTGACTGATTTGCTGCAGCCAATCTAAAATTGAAACCTATGAAATACCACTTGTTCTGCGAAGAAGTGGAATTCCTCGGCCGTGTTATATCTGCACAAGGCGTCTCTACTCAGCCTGCAAAGCGCGCTGCCATAGCTGCTTGTAAAATCCCAGATTCGTATTTTTGGTAACTACTATGCTTATGTACCTGATAGCTGTATTAGAGTAGCAAATCTTCCTAGTGCGCCACTTTTTCTCAGCTCGCCTTCTTTCACCTGAAAGACCTGAAAAACTGTTGCTAACTGCCCACACTATTGCAAACTATTTTAACGACGTGACTTAATTCGTGGTACATAAGGCCACTCACCATGGACACGTTCTTCTCGAAGGCTTCAAAATCCTCTGCCATCCTTTCGACTTGTTCCTTCGGGTCTGATGACCCTGGTCCACCTTTTTCTTAGAGAAGGTCTTGCCACCTAAAAATACCGCCCCACCTCACTAGTATGCATTAAGGGCATCCTTGAAGAAAGAAGACCACAACCGCTCGATCTTCTCAGTCGACCAGTGACACCTTTTTTCCTTTTGAAACGGCCTGGCCCGTGGTCCTTTTAAACTAAGTGATCCTGCGGTTATCACTGTTCAAAGATGACAGAACAGTACAACCACCGCATCATCTGAAATTATTTTTCACTCTGCTGGACTACTTTCCGCCTGATGTTGCTTTAGATCTCAGAGGCACCAGCAACTGGACAGAGGTTCCTTAAACTCATTTCTCCTTTAACTAATTACATGAGCCATTCCCGCATCTGCAACTTGAAAAGCCCATTCCTCGAATGGTGTCTAAAGCCTTTTGACATCGCTCAGGCCAGTCTTCATCTCCAAGCGAAAGACTTGACCAACTTTGCGAGGGTAGAGGTTCCCACTTAACCTAATCAATCGCATCCTTCTGCGGCCACCTGAGGCCGTAAGCTGCAAATCACCTAAGGTGTGCTAAACTACAGCCTCGTACTGGATCCCCCTTTAAAATCCCTAAGTTTAAGCACACACAGAAAACCCGCTGGAGACCGCCTAAAACATCAGGTTAACAAGGTGGCATCCACCAAAAAACACGCTCTCAACGAAACCTTTTCTTCTCCACCCCCGTAGGTATCCCGCTCCCGAGAGACAGTACCCTCACGCCACCAGATATGCTCTCCGGCCTTTGAGCGATGAATCGTAGACATTAGGGCGACGTTTTAATCACGGGTATGGAAATTTGTCCTCTCGCCACCCCGCAGCACACCTTCTTGGCCGACTGAAAGTAACATGCTCCAGGGTGTCAAGACACAAAATACAATGATATGCGATGCTGAACAGTTGTTAGCAAAGATGGCTAGTGTGTAAAACAATAGCTGTTTGAGGATCACCATAATATCACCAAGCAGGAAACACTTATACATGTGCCATTTGCTGGGATATTAGGAAATATGTCACAGGCCAGCACCCCAAAATACGAGCTTATATATTTACTATAACACCAATGCTATAATAGCTACAACGTTTCGTAATCATCATTTAAATGAACGTATATATTTCATGAAATTATTTTTATCATCATGCCCAGAATTGTTGCAATTTTTCTTTGAAACCGAATAACAATGTGCAAATAGAACCTGCCATTAGCACTGTATACGATACCGTACCAACAGATGATTGGTGAACTGTGTAGCGGAAATGGAATAGACTCTAGAAGCTAGAGAGTGACCACAGCTATGGGCCCGATGCCATTTCGGCTTATCCTCAGGAACAGACGACGTAACCGGTATTCCCATCGAGTGTGAATTGGGACTGATACGAGCTACAAAAAGAACAGTTAAAGTGTCATATAGAGCGAGCTAAACTTGACTACAAACTGACAAACTGTACATTTATGCACACATAAGTAGACTTGAATATGCAATGGTGAGCAGCCATGCGTATATAAACATAATAGTGTAATGATTAAGGCGTACAAATAGCCAAGAAGATAGCGGGCTTGAAAGTGTGGCCCCATTCATGGCCGCTTTAGTCGATTGAGAACACATGTAGAGCCGAAAAAATAAGAGAGTATAACATATGGATATATGCAAGCTCTATGTTACACTATCATCACCATCTTACCGATCGAAATAAATACGAAAACAACATGGGAATCAGCAGTGAGCTTAAGCAGGAAAGCAATGTCATTCACCATCCACCTCCACCATGAGCCGGTGACGGTGCCCATGTGGCAATGTCGTGGAGAAAAGCTTGGCATGTGGCCATCACTGATTATTAAGGTGACGAGTATGAAATATATGTCTTCATATTATGACAGGGACGTATCAGCCACATACAGAACTGTACACATCAGAACGCAAACCAAAATGATGTAAACTTGAGATACCTTGGAACCTCCATCAATAGCCGGGCAGATATGGACCACGGACTAAGCTGTTAAGTATGGAAAGCTTCAGTGTCCTTCAAGCAAGTATTAGAAATTTGGAACAACAAGAAATTCTCTCTAAAATTCAAGCTGCAAGTGTACAGCTCAAACGTTCTCTCAACCCTGCTCTATCGATGTTCGCTGAGATTATGTAGCCATGCCAACTCAATTCAAGCCAATAGTCAGATGGCTTAATAACTTTACCGTTACAGAGCCGACAAACGCATTAAATCATTTTCTGTGAGGCTTCACATTAGCCTATAATTTAACTTTAGCCTCGGACCACTGTTCAATTAGCTCGAGATTCCAACATGGCTGCCAAAATCCAGCTAAATTCTTAGCTGCCAGCCAGAGTAGAATATTACATATATCTGTTTCGAGAAATCCCAGAAAGGTGTATGTGGTGTCAAAATAGGGGTTTCTAAGGTCAGTGAAAGTTACTCTGGGCGAGAACACATATTCAGGGTTTCCACTTTTCCAAGATTGGAGCCAAAATCCAAGATGGCCACCATCGACAGTAGAATATTGCATATGTTTAACTCCAAAAATCACAGAAAGGTAAATGAAGTGTCAGGTCATTGAAACAGATTCTGCATTAAGACACCTACTCAGTGTTTCCGATTTTCCAAAATGGGCGCAAAAGTAAAAAGATGTTGGCCTATGAGCCCACCTGAATTCTCCCACCTTTTCTCATAAAATGCCAAAATTCAAGATGGCCACCAAATAATGCAAAATATCATATATCGCGGTTTCTGCGAGTCATAGATAGTCAAATATAGGTTTTTTTAGGTTTATGAATCTGAATGTGGACACTACATTATCACATACATAATTATGTGTATGATAACTACCAAATATGTATTCCTATTTTCAAATTGCACGATGATGGACACCATGGATCTAGATTGGCGTCGTTGCATCATCTGCTAAAAAGACAAATTTGAACCACTAAAACTCCCACTAGACACATCAGGAACAGGTGACAATAAGGCAGATGCGTATATATCATTCTTAGTAAAAGTAAAATGGTTCAGCGTAATTGTCTTGCTTCCAACAGAAGTATATTTTGGTAGTGATCAAAGTGTTGGCACTTTTGCGACAGCGCATCGTGACATTTAAGTCCTGTTGTTTGCAATACAACAATTCTAAGATGGCAAAAGCAAAGAACAGAAAAAAGCATAGCCGATAATATTGATGATGCTCAAACTAAAAGACCAACTAGGCGCCAGTCGCTGAACAATCAAATGTGTTTCTTTTGTTAAAGAGGACTCGAAGAAGGTGGCCTGTATTAAGTTTCAACATTTGATGCTGGCAAACATCTTCGAACCACGATAACAGAGCTGAAGGACATTCAGCTTCTCACTAAAATTATTTGGTGAAAATCTAATTGCAATGGTGGCAACGTATCATCTAAAATGTTGGGTTAAGCTGCGAAATCATTATCGCAGTCAAGGTAGAACATTGAACAAGAGGGAAGCAGAACACTCTGATGAAAATGTTAATGTGTCTAAGGAATTTATAGATCTGACACTCTATATCAAAAACGTTGTAGAAGCTGGTAGAACTACACACACTCTATGTTAATCGGTTAAATGATCTAGGCGTAGAAATGTTTTAAATAAGACTAGACTTAAAGACAGTTTGTTGGATTAGTTTTCAGAGGCACGCGAACAGTATGAAGGGAAATACAATGCAAGCAAGCAAGCAGCAAGCAAGCGAGTAGTAAGAGTTTACCACGGACCTAGCTGCTCAAAAGTGACGTGTTCCCCTGCTGAACGTAGATAAGAATGGCAGTGTAGCACGGACGAATCTGGGTGCGGAACAGCCACTCCGGATTCTCTCCAGGCACGCCTCCCTGGGTAGGATGGTACGCGTATACAGGCCCTATGAGAGAGGTTTTCGTTAAAATCGGCTAAGTCCGATAAAACGCGTGGTGCCCATGCGCAGGCGTCAGACCGTCCCCGATAACACGTCTCGGAATTGGAAGCGAGTGCATGCCTATGGTGTACCAAGTTGGTAATCGTAGAAACCTTTACTTACTCCGGTCTCGTTGTTCTTGGTACCAATCAGGACCAGAATAAAACGAGCTGTATAGAACTTTTTACTATTTTAAAATCGGTCCAGAGTTATCCACGAAAAAAACCCCTTAAATTATCTTCAAAATATTGCTTTTGACGTCGTAATCGCGTGTATGCATAAATAGATCGAGAATGTTCTGTGCACGTGATAAATACGTCACTGATCTAGCGGCACGCTGATTGACTACTGTTCGGCATCTGATTGGCTGAGGCATCTGCCTCTGACGTCACGAGTAGTATAAAAGGAGTGAAAAATCGAGAATCAGGAGCATCACCGGCGTGGAAGCCGGCCCGCGCAGGACAACTGGACCATCGTAAAACCTACGGTGATACGTACTTCATTCGGTGCCATTCGGATTTCAGCTCATCCGCGGTGGTAAGGAGTCCTCGGCTTCTACAGTTTTTGTACAACCTCGGACGGCCATCCGAGGGTAATAAACTAAATTTAAAGTTATAACTCCCGCATCCAGACTTTCCTAAGGGAGTCTTTCCGAGAGCGGGCCATGCGGGCCCGGAATGTAATTCTATGGAATGTAGAGCTGATGGTGAGTCTTGGTGTATGACTCGCCGGATCTGCCAACAACGCTGAAAAGGGGACTTCAATTTCCGCACTGCATGTCGTGTGTGTTTAATTAACTTTTTGACCACAGTCTGGTGGAACTTTGCTAGGTGCGACGCAAGAGCTATGCGACGCATCCTGCACCGTGTGCCAGTTATGTATCCGCTAACATTATATAAAACCCTCTCTGTTAATGGGCAAACTTTACCTTTCTCACTTCCGTCGCCGGACGGATAACTTTCCAACTTCCGTATAAATTGTATACTAGCTAAGAGACTATCTAATAGACATTTCATGAACTGCTCTGTTTCACTGTCCTGCGTGTGTACCGTGTCTACCGTGCCTGGAGAAGTCAGCTTGTGGAGACCTTCCTGCGGAGATCAACTGCGGATATTTGCCTGCGGAAATCTTTCCAGTTTCAGAGAATGTGTCGACTCGCGCTATGAATACGTTAGCACCTCAATTTCACTAACATAGTAGCCTGTTCCGTACCGATGACTATTAGGTACTCAAGTAGCTATAGTACTGTATATTTAATTATCATTTCCGTATATAGTACTGATGACTAATGGGTCAAAAGGTCACAAATATTCGCCACAGCTTAAAATCTAGCAACTATATGATATCATCACTGACCAAGCACCGGTAAAGGAACATTCTAGTTTTAACAGCTTAAGATTGATTAAAAGACACCATTTGACAAATATAATGAGTAAAAGTTTACTCATTTAATAGAATATTGTTACTATGACAACTGACAGCATGGCCAATTTTTGAGAATCGATGAAAAATGTAATCATTGTAAACTAAACTTGAAATGAGCATATCATCGAATCGAAATTGTGTAAAGTAATTGCTTTACATATAGATGGATTTTATATGCTAATCAATCAACAAATACGGCATCCGGAGAAAAAAAATCAAAGAAGTAAGATGTAATTAGAAAGCATTTGACCAATAACAGAATATGCCACTGTAAAAGAGTCTCTAAGAATGTCCAAAAAGGCATCGGAAGATGTTGGGCAGAAATATGCCATAACGACCTTTGATCTAGGCGTGTGTATGAAAGCTTAGTCTATCATATATAAAGGCCCAGACTACTACAAGGATCACATAGTTATGATTGGTACTTTTCATTTGGCATGCGCCTATCTGAAAATCATATAGGAAAGAGGATGAGTGGATCAGGATTCACTGAGCTTCTACTAGACTCTGGCCTGATGTCTACCGGATCTATTAAAGGTGTGCTGTCTGGTAAGAATTATAGTCGGGCAATCTACTGCCACAAAGCAATGGCTGAAGGCCTTGAACGATTGCTACTCTACAAATACCATTCTACGAAAGGGTCCGATTATCAGAGACTTTGCCACCACATTCATTGCCAAAAGTAATCACATTATTGGAAGTAAGAACCAAAGAGAATTCCGAACTATTGTCGAATGATACAGTATTTCATTCATATCTAAATGACTACTCAGACTTGCGACTGCGAGTTAGCAATGGCGAATTAGGTAAGACTGCCCAGTTTTGGTTATCTTACATGGACCATGTTAGGGTGCTGTTGTCTCTCCTAAATGCAGTTAAGACGAACAATTACTATCTGTACGGAACATGTCTCACTCGAATGGCTGCCCTGTTCTTTAGCTTATCCACTTTTCTGTTTTCTTGGCAAGCAAAGAAGAATCACACCCTGGAGCAATAGAGCTGATTAAGCTAGGTGCCATAAATTGTAAGATCCGCGGTGTCTGGAAATTTGTGGGCAGTATACAAAACAATAGAGGAGACATTTATGAAGCACACAAAATCGCATGCATGAGCAGGAGGAAGCGTGGCTGGCGTATCTGTTATGTTGAAAAACTATGATGCACATCGACGCTGGGGAAAGACAGCACATGAACGAACAAGATATGTGTAAACAATGCGCCAAATGGCAGATATGACAGACGAGACAGATAGGAACACTAGACATTGGGATGTCAGTTCTTCACAGGTACGCAAAGGTTAGGCAGCCACTGTAAATGTAATGTAATGGGGTCCGTAGAAAGCTTTATGAATCCGTTCAGTCTCGATTATAATGATAAGATGTTCCGTATTGGGTCTGGTGCTCCTGCACCTACCTATGTCCAAACTGATATCATGGCTGCTGAGTCAATTGGGAAACTGGCCAAAAAGACTTTTATATGAGAGAGCGTTGAAAGGCATACAGATTTATTTGAACCAATAAAAAAGCAAAAATTGAGAACGTTTTCTGACATGACGAAGAGTGCTGTTGGGAAAGGAATCGTGAAATAGAATAAGACAACACGGACATATTGCCTTCCAGTTATTGGTACTATCACAGAATAAGCCAGTGAAGCTTGATATTGCAGAACTGTTACATTATCTACTTATGCCGGTACCATCATCAGTTGGCAAGGCTGAAGGGTACCTGCTGAAAACAGACAAAGGTAAAGGGTTCCCCTACTTAACCAAGGGAATATCAAATGCAGACGCACCATCTGATCACAGAACACTGAACATTGAAGATCGAAACGCCACTTTCTATTGTATGAAAGAGGTGCTAGGAACATCTAAGCAGATAATCCAGAAATTGTTTGATATTTGTACAGTAGGGAAATCGAATGTAATATTCAGTACGGACATGTACAAGGAAAATGCTATCAAATCAATGAAAGGAACACACATAGCTTCTGGAGAGAAACGTATAATCAAGAGTTAAAATACAGAGACCTGAAAATCGGGAATTCTTTAGTAATAACGAAAACAAGATGTCTGGGGGAAGTGATACATTTAGTTCAAAACTACTTAATAAGATGGTCATTGCTATTTGTGAGGGTAAGGCTTACGGATTAACATCTACTGATGGCAACACAGTGCTGATCTCAGAGATACAAGCCATAGAACTTGATCAAAAAGAAACAGACACAATTAAGGGTTATTCTCTATTGTGCTTATACAACAAAAGAGGGCTATGACTTTGTGCGTATCAGAAGTCCACCCAGTGATGCATTTTTAATTCTCCTGTACTATGACCAAATCATGAAGACACACATATTATTTGATACTGGTTCTCAAAACAACAAAAAGCTGTTGGACATTTCAAAATTGGCTAAGAATTTTACACCGCTTTACTCTTCTGCCCTTTTGGGTCTTCATGCCGTCACCAAATGTGATACAATGAGTGCATTCAGAGCGATAGGCAAAGTAAAACCCACCAGACTCCTACAGAAGCAACCAAGATATTAGGAGCCTTTCAGACCATTAGTGAGTCATGGGACATCACAGAGGATCTCTTTATTCAATTAGAGGTTTTCACATGCCGGATGTACAAGATTACTCCCATAACAAACGTTGACACACTTTGTTTCTCAATGTTAATGGCAAAATGTGGTGATGCAGAGAAAGATATCAATTCCAAAACGTTGCCTTATCCACCTTACGTCCCACGAGGGGTTGCCTCCACCAGCACATAAAGAGGGTTAACTATCAGGTAGCCATTTGGAAACCATCCCACGTACCAAAGCCATACCTCCCTGAACCCACTGAAAATAATGGCTGGACTGTATGTAGTGAACAGAGACACGAGCCAAGTGGTGTGATGGTGAGATACTGCCATCTATGTTGGCTGGTATTCTAGAGAAGGAATGTGAAAAGGAAGAGAATCAGCGGGAATACAGTTCCACTGACGAAGAGAGCGAAAATGGAGAAGACGTGATAGATAATAGTGACAGTGACGAATTAAGACAGGTTCAAATATAGTTAGTGGATCTATGGTCGGTAGGTAAAACAAGCAACAATAAAAACATTTTGAATGCTCGTTTATTACTCTACACAATTTCGTTTCGATGATATGCTCATTTCAAGCTTAGTTTACAATGATTGCCTTTTTCATCGATTCTCAAAAATTGGCCATGCTGTCAGTTGGCATAGTAACAATAGTCTATTAAATGAGTAATCTTTTACTCATTATATTTGTCAAATGATGCCTTTTAATCAATCTTACGCTGTTAAAACTAGAATGTTTCTTTAGCGATGCTTGGTCAGTGATAGCAACACATAGTTGCTAGATTTTAAGCCGTGGCGGAGATTTGTGACCCTTTGACCTCTGCCGACCTCATTATGAAACTTATTTGCATGGAAAGCAAATGCAATCATAGAGGGTACCATAAGCAAAGTTTTGAGTGGTCTATCACCAATTTACAACGATTCTATCAAAATCTACTTAATTAATTTACAATGAATGCATTTTTCATCGATTCTCAAAGATTGGCCATGCTGTCAGTCGTCATAGTAACAATATTCTATTAAATGAGTAAACTTTTACCCATTATATTTGTCAAAAAGTATCTTTTAATCAATCATAAGCTGTTAAAACTGGAATGTTCCTTTACCGGTGCTTGGTCAGTGATGATAACATATAGTTGCTAGATTTTAAGCTGTGGCGAATATTTGTGACCTTTTGACCTCTGCCGACTTCATTATAAAACCGATATGCATGTAAACCATATGCAATCGTAGACGATACTATAAGCAACATTTTGAGTAGTCGATCACTAATCTACAATGATTCTATCTAAAGATATCTCAGTTTTTAATACCCCTACCCCTTAATATGGTCTGCTTCACCGTGGGTATTAGCTCTAATATAATCCATCAAAAACCATATTGAGTCCCAGTTTATCACATGTTAACATACATAATCTTAAAGAAGACATCGAAAGCTGTTAGAAAAATATAGTTTCGTCAATTAGTGGGTGTGGGAGTATCCAGGTGGGCCCCTCTAGCCCACCGACTATTTTGTTTATTTGTAAAAACTCTGGGCGGCAGTACGCTAGGAAATACTATACAGCAACAATTATATCCGCTTCACTTTAATCCCGCCAGCATCGATTTTACACTGAGGTCGCTGTCCGTGCTCTAATTGTTTGAGCCCGGCATGTTACCGACTAAACCTTACTATTCAGCTCGATAGGATAGGTTAAAGTGGTTAGGGACAATTTCTTCGTTTAGAAACATATAGTGTACGCCTCTTTCCCGGCTGTTGCGGTAATGTAGCCCCGCACCCCAGCAAGGTTGTGTAAAATTGGCCAGTTACCTATAAGGCCTCATATATATATATATATATATATATATATATATATATATATATATATATATATATATATATATATATATATATATATATATATATATATAAATATATATATATATATATATATATATATATATATCTATCAAGTTATTGTCTCTTTCTACGATCCACCAGCCTCATGGCTTATTACTTGTCCGGATTCCCTATCAGCACGTTGATGATCGGATCCGACCCTGGGGAAACTATCGGAGGTTTCCGAGCGGTGATGGTTAAAGTGCTGATTCACATACATCTACCCCGTATCTTTGGATACTTGGTAGCTAGATAACTCTGCCAATGTAGGAAGCACTGCGAAAACACATAGTTAGAAATGTGAGTTAGTTAGTTTGTTTACTGGCCCGCAGTGCATATCTGGGCATATTGGAAATTAATCCTAACGACAGGTCAACTGTTAGATCGTAGGCCTCGGTGATGGTCGGGACTCGAATCTCCATCCAACTCGGCGCACTGTCTAGGTGAGATCTTGGAATCCGCCACGCCCTCACGGGAAGGACGCTCGCGATGGATATTCGTCTCTCAATCCCCACCATAACGACGTGTTAGTGATCAAAACTTGCCTGTGTGAACTGTAGCCATTGCCCAGGTGATGTTATATGTGGTTGCAGGGCAAGGTGGCCGGATTTTCATCTAATTCGGAGGCCTTGTGTCGTAACATGTACGCATGCTGTCCTTGGAGGTAGATGCTAGACAAGGCGACCTACAGAAAGCTGAGCATCTGCGCACATTGGACAGCTGTATCTAAAGTTAGGTAGGAATCCCTGCCACTTGGAGCCAAAGCTAGTTTTCGTTTCTAACAACTAAACGGTAGGTTAGACTGTAGCAGAAGGCCCGCATAATTGAAGCGGCAACTACCAATACAGTATCTTTGGAACTACATAAGACGGTGACCTGGGAATTCTTCGGAAATCGTTCGTCCCGTCTTCACGTAAACCAAGACGCATCACATTAATTATGGTTTCACTAGGATCTTCCGCACTTTGCATTTTTCTGTTGAACAAAAGAGTGGCCCTTTTTGCCAGCTCTTTTCCTCCGCTTCGGTGTTGAAGGCATTTTCCTGTGACGGAGGCCTGCGCGAGGCACTTTCCTCTCGCAACAATAATATTTTCTTTTGCGTGCGTGCGTGCGTGCGTGCGTGCGTGCGTGCGTGCGTGCGTGCGTGCGTGCGTGCGTGCGTGCGTGCGTGCGTGCGTCCGTTAGGGGTATATCAGCTTATATTAAGCTACCTAGTGACTTCGTTGCGGACGCCTCTCTCGCGGGGATACCTCTGCGGATTCAAGGACCTGTGTGGTACCTCCGGCGACACCACGTGGAAAGAACACTGGATAGCTCTATGGTGTGTATTATTGTGCTCATTTACTGTCAAACGAATCACATTGTTTGTATAGTATGTAAATATTTCTACTGTTTAATTATAATTGTTCCATATCTCTAAAATTAGTACGGATAGACACACCGGTGACACAAATAGTTGGGACGACACCGTGTGGTTCAATCTTGGCGGCAATGGTCGCACGGCCCCACTGGAACATCAGTGTTCCACCAGCTCTAGAAGTAGGTCTTTGTATTTCTCGGAGAGACGTAATACGGGATCCGCAACCCCGAGATCCGCAGCTAACCAGCACCCCTGAACACCGTGCACTTGCGTTGCGATGGGCGAGAATGTCATAGCGGACCAGCACGTACCCCCGCGAACTACAGAATCCCTAGCATCATGCCGTATTGGCAAATGATAACTGTGTGAATGATGTCATCTATAGCACATGTCTATGGCGCTATGATTCTCATCAGTGATTGGAGATTCACATGCATGTCTAACAGTGCTCTGAGATATTACTATAACCTGTTATGCATGTTACGCTATTCATTTAATCTGTCACCTGAGACGAACATATGACAATCGTTTTCTTTAAAGCGATGCTAATCTCATATCAAATGTTATACTGCTCCGATAGATTATGGTTTATAGATTCCATATCATTCATATTCTGTCACATTCTCAGTTCTGTATCACAATTATCTGCTTTGTAATATCGCGTAAATGTTGAACAGTGATCGGCGCCACTTTGTCTCCTCAAGCGATAGTGTGTGATGTCATGTAAGTGCCATTGCATCACATTCTTTATTACGTAATATTCATCTCGTTGAATATTTTGAAACTAATTTGATAGGCAGCAACAACTTCCAGTCAAATTAGTTTCAAAATATTCAACCGCTTACCTGTATGATTGCTTTTATACCACACTGCCAAACTATAGCTGGCGCCTCTATGACTGAGCTATTTCCCGAGGCAGGCAAGCTAGGATTTTTCTGATTGGTTGGAAAGTGAATCATGACAGCCATCATAGGCTATAGAAATGTACCAACATTTAGCTTCTAAGCCTGAATATCTTTCTTTCGCGTCATGATGAAAAACATAACATGTCCTGCATAGTATATGACTGGCATATTATATCACCTGAATAGCTATCAAGAGTTCAGATTAGTTATCCTTTAAATGGTATCGATGAATTATATTAATGGTATCCTTTGCCAAATAAATCACGATGCAGAAACATAGGACTCAAAATCCATCGATTCAATCTCTCTGATCGTACAAGAATGGAGGATTCTAGTTTTTGCTATGCCCGCCTATCGCTAGCAAAGCCCCACCCACGCTTTGCCCATGTTGGGATCAATCGATCCCGGCACCCTCAGAACTTCAATTTCCAGAAACCTATACAGGTAAGCTGTTGAATATTTTCAAACTAATTTGACTGGTTGCTATTGCTGTCTATGGCAGTAAAAGCACCCAGTCAAATTAGTTTCAAAATATCAACAGCATGTTTATTAAATAGTAAAGACATACAATTCGTACAATAACGCTTAGTCCGTCAACAATTACGCGTTTGTGACAAACTTAGCTACATCATTCATGGTGTAATTGATTATGACGTCATCCTAAACGTCAAGTAGTTGATTATGACGTCATATGATAGATGGATAAACTGGAGTCCTCCATTGCGAACGTGTCATCTGTCATGGGCTAAGCTACTGGAGTTAGATCATAGAGCCCGATCACTAATTTTACTGTTTTCTGGAGACTCCCAGCAACGTCTAGTCAAATAACTTTCAAACTAGTTAAAAACTTACCTGTATAGTTTTCTAAAAAAATTTGATTCGATCCCAACACGGGCAAAGCGTGAGTGGGGCTTAGCTAGAGATGGGCGGGACGTGGATAAAAACTTGATTCCTTCATTAATCGTTATATACGGGTTTTTTTTTCAAACAATGGCATGCGTTATTATATCCTGGAAATGGATAGAATAATTTTAAAAAGAAAATCTAAGCGTTACCATATCGGTATTCCAGATGAGCTAACTTTGAAACACGCAATTACTATTGTATCAATGGAAATTATTTTTTTATCAACAATTATCATGATTGTTGCATTAATCAAATAAATAGCATGGAGTTTAACGTTATTATATGTCCTGCATATTAATGTGGGTCGTATGGAGGCGCCATTATGTCGCGCAGTTATAGCCAATAATTCATTACTATTTAAGTAGATTTACATGGGAAACACGTTTTCTCTCCCACGCGATTCAATGGTAAGCGATATAAATGTCACCATTGCCGAATGTGTATCCATTCCTAATTTCCTGTTCTTGCTCTAGTTCAACCTCGGTTTTCAATCTCGGTTCTCACCTCGGTAATTAGCTCGGTACCATCTTTTCACGATTTGTTCGCGCATTATCCGCCCACGCAAGCTTCTGCTAACTGGCTAATAATTAGTCTACCAATTGATTACTTGTCACAGGAACATCGAACAGGAGACTAACTCTATCCTCTTGCTGTAGTTCGTAGCGATTTCATTGGACAACCACTGTCAGAGAAAGTTGTTGACCAATTAAATCGTGATAAACCATCTCTTCCAAAAGAGGAAAAAACGAATCTCAAAATAATGAATGGGTCCAGTCGCAGACATGATGTCTTGCATGGATTGTGGAACAAAACTGCACTGTACGTGGGTGGGATCTTTCCCCTCTCACTGTCAACTCGACCTCATAGGCAATTAGCAACTGGGTCCTGTATAAATACTGGATCAGCCAAGAACAACATAGCCACCCTTCATACGCACTAGGGATGCCATCGATGAAATGCATTGTAACTTGATTCAGTAAACGGAGTATACTGGAATTTGATTTTATTATAAAATAATAAAATCGTAAATTTATTATTGATTACGAAAACGTATTGACAGTTTGACACGCCTGTGGACGTGCTAATTAGCGCTATATTCCTAGTGGTATTACAGTCATTTATGAATGTTCATGGATTTAAGAAAATATACGATTAATGTACTGTGAACAATAATACAGTTGGAATCTATCTAATAAGATAAGGAATAAACAACCCGCTTAAACGTGAGTACATTTAGTCTGAATGTAAAATGAGTTGTATGGCGGGGATGGTGGGGACAACGTAAGGGGTGAATCCACTTTTAGCTATGTCCCTCCCATCTCTAGCTAAGCTCCGTCCATGCTTTGCGATCGATTGTTGGGATCAACTTATATACTTTGAGTCCTGAATTCCCAGAACACTAATTTCAAGGTAACTATACAGGTAGGTTGTTGATTATGTTGAAACTAATTTCACTGTGTGCTGTTGCTGCCTATGGCATATGGCAGCAACAGCACCCTGTCAAGTTAGTTTCAAAATATTCAACAGAATGTTTATTAAAGACTAAGCACATACAATTCGTACAACTGACGGACTTTTACAACTTCATGACGGACTTAGCTACGTCATTCATTAGGCTTTTTGATCGTGACGTCAACCTACATGTGGCGTAATTCATTATTACGTCATATACTTGAGTGATAGATTGTATTCATCAATTACAGTGGCGGTGCAATGATGCATGTTATAACTTCTGAACCAATCGTATATGTTTATATTCATGGAACTCCCGTCTATTTTTTTTATAGCAACGTTGCTATAAAATGTTACGTTCTTGGACAGCAACAGCTTTCAACAACAGGGTTCTAAAGATTTCGACATTTCGACACAATCCCTAAATCTTCGATCACGGTTAAAACATTTCCATCCGTATGTAACAAAAGGAGGAGTAAATATCTAAAACTAATAAATATCGTAGCACAAGAACAACGACAACGACCGCCGACAACGCCGCCGCCGCCACCACTACCACCACCACCACCACTAGTTCGTTCAGATATATGTAAACAAATTGAACGAACTGCGCACTATGCGATAAAAGGACCAAATTTGGCATAGTACTTGAGGGCAATGGACCTTTCCATTTTTAGCTATGCTCCACCAATCCCTAGCTAAGCTCCACCCACACCTCGCCCGTGTTGGGACCGAGCGATTTATGAACTCCATGACTATCAATTTCCAGAAAACTATACAGGTAGGCTATTGAATATTTTGGTAGTTTCAAAATGTTCAACAGCGTGTTTATTAAATAGTAGAGACATACAATTCTTACAACGTGCCGGACTATTAAGAATTAAAGACGGGCCAAATAGAATCATTTATGACGCAATGATTATGACGTCATCCTACACGTCGCTTGGTTGATTATGACGTCATATGATGTCAGATGATAGACGGGTACGCTGGAAAGGTGAATTATATACTGAAGATTTTGCATACATGCCCAATGTGGAATTTTCTCCAGGCTCCCACAATAGCCACACCCATTTCTCGGATTACTATGTGTGGACATGCTACTTTGATAAATAATAAAACATATATATGCTTAAACTTTTTCATTCGTGAGAAAAATCCAATTGTATTTAGACATGATTACCATTAGTTGGTGAATTGTTGGCCAGGCGAATAGGCTGAAACCGATTCAAATCTTGTTCCCTGTCTAAAATCTAAAATGTAACAATAACCTAAAGTAGCATAGAACAGTGGTCACTAACAACGGATGGTCGCTTATTTATGCCATCATCCGCCCTTAAGATCATCACGTTAGAATCAGAAAATCTCTGTTAGCAAATGCCATTCTTCATTCCTTTATAGCGAATTGTGACGTCAAATTTCACCTTATGGGCGTGTTAAGTATGGCGTCACTGCACGTGATTCGCAATCCGGAAATGTGTATTCCGCTTTATTACAGATTCTGATTCAGATTCAGATGATTTATTGGCACAAAATCAACATACATATAGATATGGCCATACATAGATAGTGCATGCGATATACAGTTGACAATAACTAAAATATACATGATATATACAATACACAAATATAATTTTATCCTAAATACGTGTTTATGACGCCATCATTTGTTGTTAAACAAAAACATTGTTTTTTGTATTTAACAATCGAGCTGACCCCGGAAATGCGTCATCACTTAACAGGCCTATATATACCGGGTTAGCCAGGATGATTTGTCTTGATTAGCTGGGTTAATAGAGGGGCCCGTTTTTTGCTATGCCCCACCGATTTCT
This sequence comes from Chaetoderma sp. LZ-2023a, assembly GCA_034401795.1. Taxonomy (NCBI): domain Eukaryota; kingdom Metazoa; phylum Mollusca; class Caudofoveata; order Chaetodermatida; family Chaetodermatidae; genus Chaetoderma; species Chaetoderma sp. LZ-2023a. The sequence continues at coordinate 82,963,219 of CM067372.1, forward strand.
AGCTCTATCTCCGCCAACGCTTTGCCCATGTGATCGAGCAAACCGAGAACTCCCCGAATCTCAATATCCAGAAAACAGGTAAGCTGTTGAATATTTTGAAACTACTTTGACTGGGTGATGTTGCTGCATATGGCAGCAACAGCGCCCAGTCAAATTAGTTTCAATACATTCAACAGAATGTTTATTAAATAGTAGACATGCAATTCTTACAACTTAACGGGCTATTAAGAGTTCCTGACGCACTTAGATACGTCATTCACGACGTATCTCAATTGTGAAGTCAGCCTATTTGGGACGTATTTGATTATGACACCATACACATGACTGGGAGATTGGACCCAGCTATAGCACATTCTTGTGTCACGCTCTGGTGCAAGGTGACATGTATGAACCATCCCGATTGACTTTGTTAAACAGTACATAATATGACACATGGTGTGTACACTACTTTGTCAGTACTTAGTTCTTCTATAGTCTGATGCACACAGGTATTGCCTCCTTGTTGGAGGTCGCTCGCATGGATGCAGGACCTTTTCCGGAAGTTACTTACGTGTTGGTACTCGCCTCCGAATATATAGCTGCATGATTCTCACGTTCACAAATATCTAAATCCCAGCCACACACAGTTAATGTGTGCGGTTTTATGCATTTGCGTTATATGGATTATGCTTTTGTGAGCGAAGAGCTTTCAGACATAAATATAATCACACCCAGTCGAGGGTCCAGCTGCTCAAAAACGCTCGAAAACCATTTAAGTCTAAACAGAGAGTGCAAAATGATTCAGAGTTTATTATGGACAATTTGAGGGTGTGTGGATCCATGTGTGCGTTGAGAAATCTGTTGGAAAGTGCTCAAAATTGGTATTAAAGCTGCATTCTTTGACTCGAAATTTATTATTCAATGTCAAATCACCTTAGACCTATGCTGCTTGTAAACACTTGATTGCCTAATTAGATTCATTCTACTTACAGACCTTCATACATAGGATAGTAATCACATAATAACCATTAAATGGATATTTCCCCCATTTCCCAAATATTAAGGGGGCATTCAGACATTGAGAACACTTTTTTTATTGCTTACTTGTTCAAATAAAAATCAGAATAATTGATATCAAATTTATGTATATTCATAAGATAGTGTATGCATAAAATACCAAGAATTAAGTAGCCTTTAAACAATGACGTTTTGCCATCAAACATAGCTCGTGTCAAAATTAATCGCCGGTTTATAATAGACCTTTCCAGTTTTAGCTATTCCCCGCCCATATCTATCTAAGCTCCACCCACACCACGCTCGTGTTGGGATCGATCGATCTTTGAACTCTCTGACTATTTATTTCCACAAAACTGTGCAGGTAAAATGTTGAATATTTTTAAACTAATTCGACTGGGGCCAGTTGCTGCCTATGGTAGCAACAGCACATAGTCAAATTAGTTTCAAAGAATCCAACAGTATGTTTATTAAATAGCAAAGACATACAATTCGCACACCGTGTCAGACTATTAAGCGTTAAAGATGGACTATTTCGAATCATTCATGACGTCATGATTATGATGTCGGCATGCACGTCACTTAGTTGATTATGACGTCATATGATGGATGGGTAAACTTGGAAAGGGCCTTTATTGGAATTATCTCAGAAATGGGGAAAGAGACAAGGCTTTAGAGCAGATCCTAAGGAGAGGAATATGTGAAGCTTCTTCGAAGAAAGATAAGACCACACGCGGATCCAAAAGATGCTGGAAAACTGTTAGAATCCTCACCAAATGATATTTCTAACTTGGATCTTTGTGGGATTTTAGTAAAATTATGCACTGCAATGCTCATTTGCCATCGATGTTGAATCAAATCAGTAATTCGAGGATACACGCTCTTCTGTGCCAGGATATTAGATAACTTTGCTCCTCCAGCATCGGTTGGCCACATACCTTTCTTATAATTATCTCAAACACCGATAGCTGTGAGGATTGAATTCCTGCAAATATGCATACAGACGCGTAGAAAGCTGGGTCAAGAGTACACAATATCGACTCACGATCTCGCAACGAATGAGATTTGCTCCAGATTCTAGCATGAAACCCCAGATGAATCGAAATCTCATTCTTCGACTTGGATGTTTTCACATTGAAACTAATTTCTCGATGCCATAAGTTGCATCATGTAGGATTCTGTTCTGAATGGCATTTTATACAGGTAAAGATTCGTCTTCCTGATACCGCTAATGAAGTGATTGATGGATCTGGACATTACTTAGGCAATTAACCTTTCCAGAGTATCCATCTACCATCTGACGTCATATGACGTCATAATCAGATAAGCGGCGCGTAGGATGACGTCATAGTCATTACTTCTTAAATTATTAAATGGACCGTCTTTAACTCTTAATAGTCCGACACGATGTACGAATTGTATGTCTCTACTATTTAATAAACGTGCTTGTGGATTTTCTTGAAACTAATTTAACTAGACGCTGTAGTTGAGTGGCAGATCGGATCCCTCTATTCTTGTTATCGAGAAACCGAGTATATGACTTTATTAAATATTTCATTATTTAGAAATATGCCAGGGTCACTAATAGCCGTTCAAATATCTTCATCTTCGGCTATACTAGATATCACTCATGTCATACTTAATATCCACAGAACGAAATCTTCCACTTGAATTACAAAAAATATAGTTCTATTGCAGATTTTACGATCTAGTAACGTGACACGCCCAAGTGTAGTTGGTGGGGGGAAATGATCGTGACCATTCTAGGAACCCGGAGGTGAATAGTTTGCGTTGACCCTGTAACTTATGCTCCGGTCGTTAAGTGTTCCTATTGTTGGATTTTTACCACGAAATACACAATTCTGAGTTACAGCTACCCCGCACACAACCACCATAACCACCACAACCACCACACGACCAGCACCGCCGTAGTTGTCCTCGCCGCCGTCGTCGTCCTCATCACTCAATAAATGTTAGGATTAAATCGATTAAGTAAGCAAAGCTAGACTCCCGCTAAGCACAGGCTGGGATGGTTGGAAATACAACAATATTTATATCAGCTAATTTCCCTTGATAAGGCAGTTCTATGTATTATATAACGAGCTCAGTAAAATCTAGAACAGAAAAGTAAATAATACGCAGTATCTCCTCTCGTACAAAGCATACATATAAATAAAGCTGTTACCAATTTTCGAAATTTACGATTGAATATATTCTATTGAGAGGAAGAGACTGTCCTCTCAATGGAGCTTTCCATTTTAGCTATGCCCGTCAATCTCTATCTAAGCCCCACCCACACCTCGTCCTTGTTGGGATCGATCGAACTCCCTGACTATAAATTTCCAGAAAATTATATAGATAAGCTGTGAAATATTTTGAAACTTATTTGACTGGGCGCTGTTGCTGCCAATGCCAGCAACAGCGTCCAGTCAAATTAGTTTCAAAATATTCAACATAATATTTATTAAATGGTAAAGAAATACAATTCGTACATCGTATTGGACTATTAAGCGTTAAAGAGGGACTATATCGAGTTATTCATGACGTCATGATTATGGCGTCATCTTACAGGTCACGTAGTTGATTATGACGTCATATGACGTCATATGATGGATGGATAAACTTGGAAAGGTCCATTGAGTAATTTAAACTTGTAAATCAGACAATAAATTAATACAAGTGACCAGCAGGTACACGCATCAGTGCAACCTCGTTGAATATTGAAGCGCTTAAAGGATTGGTCGTGTAGCGGTTGACAATCAAATGAATACATTGAATATTTGTCAATCAAATGACCCGTTTCCGGATTTCATTGCAGTTGACTATACAGGTAAGCTATGGCAGCAACATCCCCCAGTCAAATTAGTTTCAAAATATTGAACAGAATGTTTATTAAATAGTAAAGACATACAATTCGCACAACTTCACTGACTATTAAACGTCTATGACGGACTGAATTACGTCATCACAAACGTGATTGATTGTGACGCCAGCCTACATGTTACGTAGTTGAATATGACATCATCATCCATAGACTGGATTCATCTATTGGTACGAACGTATACATAAAGGGAAGCGGAAATAATACAATGAGTAACAATATACTAATTTAAGTGGAAAGATTTCGTATAAATTTCAAAGGGAAGTAACCCTGTATGGTTCAGTCACAATCAGCATGAATGAGTTATTCGCGTGCACTGCACACATCAGCTGTGTTCCCATCTTGAATATGGCGTTGTTTAAAGCTGTAGCGTCCACCACAAATTTGTCGCCTCTGCATGCAAGCATAAACGTGGCGATTTAACGATTGTATCGACGATAGATAGCTACAGGCAAACGTGTCAAAGAGTTCACTTCTTTTTTTAATGGAATTTTCCAGTTATTCGTCAACCATATGATGTCATAATCAACTACGTGACGCGTATGATTACGTCATTATCAATTACGTAGGTAAGTTCGTCACGAACGCTTAACTGATCACGGAATAAGCGTTGTTGTACGAATTGCTGTATCTCTACTATTTAATAAACATTATGTTGAATAATTTCAAGCTAATTTGACTGGGCACTGTTGTTACCATAGGCAAGAATAGCATCTAGTCAAATTAGTTTCAAAGTATTAAACAGCTTACCCGTATAGTTTTCTGGAAATTGATAGTCAGGGAGATCAGGGATCGTTCGATTCTAACATGAGCGAGGTATGGGTGGAGCTTGGCTAGCGGGGCATAGCTAAAACTGGATTCCTCCATTGCCCTGCTGAAAATCATGCGATATATCGATATTTATCACATAGGCACGGCTTTAAGCCCGTTTAATATTTCTCTATATGAGCACGCGTGTAATATTCGACGAAAGATTTTCATTGGTTAGATAACGCGTAAGAAATATTTTCATTGATTAGGCAACTTGTCCGACATACCCCCGTACCTGTTTCCTAGCGATGACGGCGAGGGGGTACGTTATGATGTTGAATATATAATACGTAGTTATGAGATACGTTTGCAAATTTGGTTGTTAGAATCTGAAATTTTAAGTTGTGTTAACCGTCCATGTCCGAAATAACGAAATTTTGTTTGTCATTATTGCTTGTGGCGCAATTGTTCGAACTCATAACAAGTGATGCGTCACAGCGACGAAAACGAACAGCGCAAAATGGCGCGTTTAAACTGAAGTCCAGGATAGAGCTTATTCGAAAATTTATCAAAATCCGGTCCCATTTCATATCACTATTATCAACCTCGTCGAAAATTATCACATTGCATACTCACTAAAGCTCGTGCAATGTGATAATTGTCCACTCAGCTGATAATATTGATATGAAGTGGGACCTCGTTTAAGATGGCTGCTGATCGTCTTTATAAACTATCACTCTCTATCTCCCCCGCTCTCCCCCGATCTCTCCCTCTCTTTCCTGCTCTCCACCCCCCCCCCTCTCTCTCTCTCTCGCTCGCTTTCTCTCTCTCTCTCTCTCTCTCTCTCTCTCTCTCTCTCTCTCTCTCTGTCTTTCTCTCTCGCATCAGCACACACGCATGCCAATACGTACGCACACACGCACATATTCACGTACACATACGTAAGCGTGCTAACCACCTAGACAATAATTGTAATCAGTGGTTGATATAAATTATCATTTAACTAGTTATACATACGTTACTATTTAATTATGTTTTATTATACCCCATCTTGATGTATTTATTAATGTATTGTATTTGTATGTATGGGAGACACGTGTATAAGACTTATGTCTTACTGGGCTCCCATTGAACAAAATAAATTCTGTTTAAACCAAACTATCACTAACTAGGCTCGTGGTTTAAATAAGTGTTCACCATCGTATGATATGCAAGTACTAAGTTTGTACCTGAGTTAGTGATTAATTACGCGTTATACTGTCAACATACTCGCAAAGTGAACTAGCGTTAACTTGTTTTGAACACCGTGACACGCATTTCTGATGAAAGTAACGAATTGCTCGCATTCCAGAATCGTCACTTCACTGATGACTACTTTCCATAATTTCTATATTTGGGTCACTATAATCTTGGTGAGCTCAAAATCAACAAAGTTCGTTATTGTATCGAGTAAAAGGTACATGCGAGTTCTGCTTAAAGGAAGGGGAAAGGGGAATAATAACAGATGATGTTTATTGGTAATTTCATACACTATTACATAAACTACCATCCGTAAAAATGGAAATGACTCGTGATTATTTCACAAAAAAACATTTGCTAAATCTAGGAGCGCTTAACTTGAAACCAATTAGTGGCGTAGCTGCTGCTTCGCTCTCGGCCTGTGTCAACTGTATGTGCAGGTATCCAGCATAGGCATACCTGGATATAACGAAAGCACACCCGCATAATATGTCGTAAGCGGTATGAATAGTATTCTCTATAGGCGCCTATGTAGAGCGATTAACTCGCTACTGCTAATTCACTTATTGATCCTGTTGAAAACATTATATTTGAAAGTCAGTTTTTCTGGTTGAAGCGACAAGTTCGGTCAAAATTATTTCAAAATACACTGCTGGTTTCCAGGGTCCCAATATGATGCCTACTAAATGTTTTGAAATTCGTGTGACTGAATGCAGACACATTCTCTGGAAACAACGACTTTCAGTTAAATTGGTTTAAAACAAGACAGTATTTTATCTGTAGGACGTAGTGGCTAATCAGCCTAACGCGAATATAACTGAGTTTATATGACCGGCTGTAGCGGATATTATTTATTCGCTCTGCTTACACCAGAGCTCATATGTCCCGCTGCGCCACTAATTGGTTGCCTCCAGAATGGCATAAATGGTATTTAGCTGATTTTTTCTAAATATTATGATTTATTTCTGTTTTTACTGGGGACTATAGGTTAATTATTATATAAAGCATTCATTCAAGAACATATGTTAGTTCCCTAACCCTTTCCTTCAATGTTCCACTACTAGATCTAATGTGGATACAGCACTTCAGTAATGACGCTTTACATTTTTATCTATACCCCGCCCATCTCTAGCTAAGCTCCACTCACACCTCGCTCGTGTTGGGATCGATCGATCTCTGAACTCCCTGACTATCAATTTCCCGAAAACTCTACAGGTAAGCTGTTGAATATTTTGAAACTAATTTGACTTGGTGCTGTTGCTTCATATGGCAGTAACAGCATCCAGTCAAACTAGTTTCAAAATATTCAGCAGCATGTTTATTAAATAGTAGAGACATACGATTCGTACAACGTGTCGGACTATTAAGAGTTAAAGCAAGTCAAATAGGATCGTTTATGACGTAATTATTATGACGTCATCCTACGCGCTGCTTAGCTGATTATGACGTCAGATGACAGATGGATACTCTGGAAAGGCGAATTGGGTCATAACACTGACCGTTGGCAATGTATCCGCAAAATCAACACACTTTATCCTGATATCATGCACAACGTATATATGCAAAGTTTAATGTGTAGATTTATATTTAATCAAAAGAAATTGAGGTGTATTGCAGACATGAAAATCAGGAATTTGTAAATAGACCCAATGGAATTATAACATAAGATGAGCTTTGGCTGTGTTGGTAACCAAGCAATATTTAGCAGCGCTCTCTCGATAATTATGCATGGCCATGCTGTAATAATTCCCCTAAGCCACGCCACTAACATGGGTGAATTATGAATTGGTGCTCATCTTGAGATGGCAATGCATTTGTGCCCTGCAAGACCTCCTTCGATACGAGATCGGTTTAGCAAGATGACCTGCGAATACGTTACCGTTACCAAAATGTTCCTACTATTTGCAGAAGGGGTGAATTAAGTGATGTATAAATAATGCCAGAAAGCCCACACATGCCATCTCTCGCTCATGATAGTGCTGGCGCTGGTACAGGTGCGGCTGCTGCTGTTGCTGTTGCTGTTGCTGTTGCTGTTGCTGTTGCTGTTACGGTTGCTGTTGCTGTTGCTGTTGCTGTTGCTGTTGCTGTTGCCGTTGCCGTTGCCGTTGCCGTTGCCGTTGCCGTTGCTGTTGCTGTTGCTGTTGCTGTTGTTGTTGCTGTTCCGGTTGCTGTTGCTGTTGCTGCTGCTGCTGCTATTGTCGGTGCTTGTGCTAGTGCCTGTAGCGATGGCGATGCCGATGCCGATGCCGATGCCGATGCCGATGTCGATGCCTATGCCGATGCCGATACCGATACCGATACCGATACCGATACCGATACTGATACCGATACCGATACCGATGGCGATGGCGATACCGATGCCGATGCCTATGCCGATGCCGATGCCGATGCCGATGCCGATGCCGATGCCGATGCCAGTGCATGCGCTAGTGCCGGTGCCGGTGCCGGTGCCGGTGCCGGTGCCGTTGTCGGTGCCGCTGCTGGTGCTGCCAGTGCCGGTAGCAGTACCGGTGCCCGTATCGGTGGTGCTGCGGATCTTTGTGCTGATGCTGGTGCTGGTGCCACTCTACTGCTACTACTACTACTACTACAACTACTACTACTACTACTACTACTACTACTACTACTACTACTACTACTACTACTACTACTACTACCACTACTACTACTACTACTACTACTACTACTACTACTACTACTACTACTACTACTACTACTACTACTACCACTACTACTACTACTACTACTACTACTACTACTACTACCACTACTGCTGCTGCTGCTGCTGCTGCTGCTGCTACTACTGCTGCTACTACTACTACTACTACTACTACTGCTGCTGCTGCTGCTACTGCTGCTACTGCTGCTGCTGCTGCTGCTGCTGCTGCTGCTGCTGCTGCTGCTGCTGCCGCTGCTGCTGCTCTGTTCTGCTGCTGCCGCTGCTGCTACATCATTCTAAGCAATGATATTAATTAAACACATATCTGATAAATGCTCAAATAGACAACAATGACAATACTTATACAATGCGCTTAAATCGAATTTGCGCCATTGACAAACTACGTGGGACCAATATCGATTTCGATATATCGGCGCACCTATTGGACAATGACGTGGGTCTAATATCAAATTCGATACCGGTGCCTCCGTTGGTCAACGGGACAGAGGACCAATAATGATTTCGATATCAGCGTGGTCAACGACGCAGGGACCAATATTGAATTCAATATCGGCGCTCCCATTGCTCAACGGTGAACGGGATCAAATTTAAGAGTTTTATTTGCGTCGATATGACGTAATAACAAGTTAAAATGTCTTTGGCCGCGTGCGTGGGTGTGCGTGCGAGTGTTTACGTAGGTGTTACACAAAGTTGTCGGCTCTATACTTGATATTCCCACATCTGTGTAGCCGATAAACGTAACGTCTTGCAGATTTATATCCTGCTTTATATTATTTGTGCCATGTTGCGCGATAATAGAGTAACTAGTCTTAGCTATTCCCCGCCCATCTTTAGCTCAGCTCCACCCACGATTTGATCGTATTGGGATCAATCGATCCCTCAACGGCCTGACTATGATTTTCCAGAAAACTACATAAGTGAGCTAATTTGACAGGGTGCTGTTGCTGTCATAGGCAGCAGCAGCGTCCACTGCCCAGTCAAATTAGTTTCAAAGTAATCAACAGCATCTTTATTAAATAGTAAAGACATACAATTCGTAATACACCCCTTAGTCCATCATCAATTAAGCGTTCGTGACAAACTTATCTATGTCATTCATGAGGTCATTGGTTATGACGCCATCCCACATGTCACGTAGTTGATTATGACATTATATGACGGATGATAGACAGTTTTGTCTACCATGAATTATCGTGTCTTATTTATTGCGTCCGTCAATGGCTTCCAGCAGTTGTACTCTTTGATATTCTAACAACTATGGCGCCGATGCTTTAATTATGTAATTATGTAAACACATGAATAAACGACTAGACATTTTACCATTAATACGGCTCGGTACAATTATGCAATCAGAAATATGTGTAACTTGATAATAATTGTTTCATATCGGCACCAATATAAATATTGATATTGGTCACATGCGTCGTTGACCAACGGGTGCTCCGTTATCGAATTCTTTTTCTGACTGATAATCATTATAGTGTATGTCGTTACGTCACGTGTAAAACATCATTGTTCGTCATTCAAACATGCATTGGAAAACAGAAAGGCGCCCAAGAAAACACTGTTAGAAAGGAGAACTGCTTTTCCGTTCTGCCAATTTTGCCTTCCAAAAAAACAGATTATTAATGTCTTTTACAATAGTGTTATTTTAGAACCCTATCTTTATGACTATATTTTAAAAATACATTTACACCTTACACGTTAGTAGACTGAGGCTAAGTATAGACAGTGTGTTCACATTTAGAAGCTTTGCACAATGCTTCTATCCTCGTGATTCCAGAATAGAGCAGTGGTGAAGTCAGAGCGATGCCAGGCCGATGGTAATATATGTAAAACGTCACGCTGCCATCACTCTTCCATATCTATGCACTTGTTCTACATAGCTTCGATATGAGGTTGATACGCGCTCGTCCACTGATGCCAATGTAGCACTTAATTCATTAGTTGCGTTTGCTTAAAGTGCATAGAAATGTATATCCTAAATAAATTTAGGATTATTTGTTAATTTATAGACACTTGGACTAACTATGCGGGTACACTCTTAGTTACTCAGCGTCTATAAAGTAATAAAGTATCCTAAATATATTTAGGATACAGATATTTTATCAATTTATGAGAGCTTTAACCATTTAACACTCAAGCTCGTTAAAACTGACAAAATGTGAAGTGTTCATTTGCGGATTAATAGAAGAGTATCTTTGAGAATTTACCAATGGAATGACTGGCTCGATAATTGAGCTAGGCATTCGAGTGCTATATTTTGAAAAAATACTCTTCTCTTGGTCTGTAAATGGACATTTTCTGAGGAAATTAAAATGTTCTTGAACAAATCTAAGTGTTAAATAAAAGGGTTAGCGAAATAGGTATATTCAAGGAACCCCAAATGTCGTATTGTAGTGATGTTGAGACTGGTTTTGTATTACAGCCTAATAATTATGTTTTGCAAGTCGAATGTTTTTGAATTAATTTGATCGGAATCTGTTGCTAGCAGCAAGAGTTTCCAATCAAATTGTGTTCAAAATACTCAACAGTTTTCCTGTATGGTATCGCCATGTGGAATTGTAAAGCGGGTGTACTGGCTATCGAGTGAAGTAAGATGAAATCTGATTAGCGGACCAGAAATGCTATATTTCCTTGATTAGCAGCATAAGGCTGGTCCTACAAGACACGGCTGGACATATGTGGAGCCCCAGGAAAAGTCCACATAACATAGTGATTGGGGGGTATCGTATCAGTATGGAAAAGGGATTCGGGGCTTCTCCCATTAAGTTTGAAATTGTATGCTCTCAGACGGTATCACCTATATTTCTGAAGAAAGATGATTATGTATGCCCTACCTTAAATTGGGTGATGCAAATTTTTGAGAATTGTACATTGAAATATTGTCTCCAGCAAACATTTAATTATTGTATTGTTAGAATTTGGGGTACCCTGGGTGAGATGGGGTCTACGTGCAGAAGGATGAAAGGGTTCTGAATGCTACGCCCCATAGCAGGGTATCGATTTCTAGTTATGCCGCGCCCATTTCTAGCTGTGGCCTGCCCATTTCTAGCTAATCTCTTCCCACTTGTGCGAAAACTGAATTCACAGAAACTAGATTTCAAGGCACCTATACACATATGCTGTTGAATAAACAAATTTGAATAGGGTATGTTACTTCCTGTGGCATCACCCCGCAGCCAATTAGTTTCAAAATATTCAACAAAATATGTATTAAATTGTATGTGACATACCCACTTTTTATGCATCATTGTAATTTTGACGTCAGCTAGCATGTGACCTATTTCATTATGACGTCAGATACTTGAGTTACAGACCGGATTCCTCTGCTGCAAAATTTGACGTGATATTTGGACAGTAATAGAATCCGATCAATTGCTCGAGTGTATGACGTCAAAATCAATTACGTCACAGGTAGGCTGACGTCACAATCAACATGCATAGTGAATGACGTATCTAACTCCTAGTCTGGGATGTTATGTAAATTTGCATTTTTTGCTCAAGTTGGAATGGACGTTTCCAGTTTTAGCTATGCCCCGTCCATCTCTATCTAAGCTCCACACACACCTCGCTCGTGTTGGCATCGATCGATCTCTGAACTCTCTGACTATCAAGTTCCAGAAAACTATACAGGTAAGCTGTTAAATATTTTGAACCTAATTTGACTGGGCGCTTGTTGCAGTCAAATTAATTTCAAAATATTCAACAGAATGTTTATTAAATAACAACAGCATCCAGTCAAACGTGTTTCAAAATATTAAACAAAATGTTTATTAAATGATAAAGACATATAATTCGTACAACGTGTTGACTATTAAACGTTAAAGACGGACTTTATCGAGTCATTCGTAACGTCATGATAAGGACATCATTATACACGTTACGTAGTTGATTATGACGTCATATGTCGTCATATGCTAGATGGATAAACTTGGAAAGGTCCATTGTGACCATATTCAGTAAGTATATATACTCCTTATCACAAATAGCAAGTTGCCTAAGCCCTTCAGTGACCCGATCCAGAGCATGCATAACGATTTTAAAAGCAGGCTTCTTAACAATACCACGTTGTATCACCTCCAGTTACTGCATGAAATGCATGTAGGGCTGCAGCTTATTCTTTACCAAGTTTACAATAAAGTGCCTGCAAATTTATCTGCTTCTTATTTCTCCCAGTGCCTATGCTTTTTCGTGTATTTGGTCGCCTTCTCAGAATCAGAACCCAACAATCTATGTCATTGGTGAACAAATCTAGACCATTGCCAGTCATCTTCCTAACAACCTCAAGAGCAGCAAGCAACGCTATTGTGCCCACTTCTTCCAGCGTATTAACATCAGCGGTTGGAAAATACTCTGGTATATCTGTAAGGCCATCTCTCCTTGTGACAGTGAACATATAGACTATTTTGCAAAAGCGAATAAGTTTTTCCTCTAGGCCGCTAGGTAGAGCGTGAGGCGATCCTTTGTAATTTTACTGGTTACAAATACTTTTGTGTGAGTGAAATGAGTGGTGTCCTCTACATGCAAGTTGTCACGTAGTCTGGCTTACGTGAATACCTAATATCACCGTTGATAGTTATTTGCTTACTGTAGTTATCAAACACAACTCAACCTCCTCTATATATCTGCAGTAGACGCAATAAAGATGGAAAATACGTTTATACTTCAGACCTGCCATTCGATCAATGATAAGGTATCTATTGTCACTGCTACTATATGTAATCTCATCTTGCGATATCATCTCGAGCGTGGTCTTAACCCTTCTTGTGTCAACTTAACCCTTCAAACTTCAAATCTTCTAGTTCAAACCAACCAAAATGTCTCCATACTAAGCATACTAGTTTGTGGCCCTTCACGAAATATTTGTTTAGTCATGAAATTGTGCAGTTGATTAATTTCATCACTAAATAATCCATGTGGCTGTATGACAGTTCAATACCATAATATTATCATCTTGCTGCACAACCTTAGCTTGTGAATCCTTGTGCTGATAGCTCATTGTAGCACGATTCATTTCATTGCGTGTGTCACCTTGGTTGTACTGACAACAGAATTCATCCGAGCTTTGTCTATCCCGCTCTGTTCTATGGTTCTTCTAAGACATATGATTGCACATAAACTCGTATTGAATGATCCCTGTTGCGACTATCACTTTCTACAATACTTTAAGTAGTTTTATCCAAATATTCTAACATACGGGCTCTCTTGTAGAGGTCCATATCAATTGTTACCATGGTTTTACCATGATTATCTGGGTGGATGATCTTGTTCAATTTGCTTAAATTTTCTAGCACTGTAACAGGTAACTCGTGACCTGAAGCATTTGATTATGGCATATTGGTAGATAATGACTATTGTTAATTTGCATTTTATCACTGCCACCTACACCTAGCAGAGAGTTTTATGCACGCCGTTTTGGAGCTGGCTGGGTGCATGACGACGAGACTTATATTGAGTTTACCTCAGAGTTCTAGTCAGGATGAGAAGAGACAGGGTCTAGACCGATCTGTAGTGGAATATTATATTTGGCTATAGCCACTGGAAAGAGGTTCATAACTCATTAAGTTGTTGCGATATTGACCACCATAAACTAGACAGGGTGGCTATCAAGTAATTGAAGATGACTGCCAGAAATATAAACTGTGCAATGTCACTCTGCGATTCTTTGAGCGATTAAGTGTGGCTATATAGCCGTTGAAACGAGGGTCATAGCTCTTCTAATTTAAAAGATGTTGACTAAAATAGCATCCAAATGGCGGCCATCTTGAAATCCAAGATTGGCGCCTAAATAGTAAGGTCACAATGGCATAATCTGATTCCTTAATCTCATAAACGTGGGAGTAGCCACTGGAATGAGGTTTATAACTCTGCTGGTTTTAAAGATAGTGACTAAAATAGTGGGACTGCTGCTTGCAGACATAAAGCTGAGAGTACGAGTGAAGTCAATGAAGTCTGTAGAGACTGAGACATCAATCGGCTCCCCACCGGGAGATGGTCTATCTCCGGTGCTTTGCGCCTGTTACCTTGCTGCTGCATTGAAATCCGTGTGGGAAGTTCCCCAAGACCAAACCTCTCAGTGTCAATACCGGGTATGCCGCTAGAGATGGAATATGTCGACGATGTGGACTTCATAGACGAGGAAAGGAGGCCCCATGACGAACTTCTCCCAATAGCTGCAGGCAATCTAGAAATTGAGAATATCTTTATGAATAAATCCAAAATAGAGTTCACCCAGATATACCTATCTACAGAGTATGAAACTAAAGAAAATGGCGATCCACTTCGTGGCGGCGAACCATGGCGGAAAAGTAAAATCCTGGGCCCACCGCTTTGCAGTACTGCTGGCATTTCTGCACGCTGCGTCATGGGGAGCACAGCTTTCCTGTCCTTCTGGAAGCTATGGATTCGTAGATCAAAGAGGTCCTGGATAGAAAGGCTACGTTTATACAATACAACCTGCGTATGCGTGATGCTGTATAACTGTAATGGCTGGGCAGCTCCAAAGCCAGCTCTAGACAGGCTCGATGTCTGCCACTGCAAACATCTACACACCGGACACCGATGGCCAGAGGGCATAATCTCCAATGATGCACTATACAAGATGTATAATACTTCGCCGCTGTCTGTATAAAAGTCGCCAAGCAAAGATGGTCCATGTTTGGCCATGTGCTAAGGACACCAGAAATGACACCAGCACAGAGAGCCTTGGAATTCGCCGTACTCGGAGCCAGCCAATACAAAGCCAGGAGAGGACGCCATTGCATAAATCTGCTAGGCGTGCTGCGAGGTGACCTCAAGAAAGTAGGACTCAGTACACTCAACTCAAGAATTGACCTGAGGAAGCTAACGTTTTCGGCTGAGGACAAGACACAGTTGGAAAAGGCGAAAAAGGACTAATTGCAGCTGTAGGCTGTTTATACTACTACAGCCGCAGAATACAGTAATCATACATACTAAAATGGTGTTCCAAATGGCGACCATCTTGAAATCCAAGATTGGCGACTAAAATATTAAGCTCACAATGATATAATCTGCTTCCTTGACCTCATAAATGTGGGTGTAGCCACTGGAATTAAATTCATAGCTCGGATAGTTTTAAAGATATTGACTAAAATAGTGTTCCAAATGGAGGCCATTATGAAATCCAAGATGGCCACCCAAAATAATACCCTCACAAGGACACAATCTGATTCCTTGACCTCATAAATCCGGGTATATCCATTGGAATTAGGTTCATAAGTCTTATAGTGTTAAAGATATTGACCAAATGATGGTCATCATGAAATCCAAGATGGCCGCCATGAGACTAGACGAATAAAAAGTTTACCGATGGAATTCTAGCACCATAGGGTATATACTTAATGAATATGACAAAAATTCCAACTTGAGCAAAAAATGGCAACGTTAAAATGTCGGACATAACAGCCCAAACTATCCGTCTAAACATTTAAATGTTCGTCAATTGTATTACTTGTATATCTTTGATGGATTTACTATTTAATAAACGTTTTGTTGAATATTTGAAACTAATTTGACTGGGCGCTGTTGCTGCCACATAGGTCTAATTAGTTTCAAAAAATTCAGCAGCTTTACTGTATAGTCATCTTAAAACGTGTCACTCTTAGAATTCAGGGTTAAATGTATATAAATCGATATCAACAAGCGAACCCGTGGGCGGGACTTAGCTAGAAATGGAAGGGGCATCGCTTGGCATTGGCCCCTTAATTGCGTAGCACGAAAGGTCATGTGCTTTCCCTAACAAGATTAATTATGACCATGACACACTTACAAAACCTTCTCAAGAACAGATGTTTCAAAGTCAGACAGCGACAACCCTTGCCCTGTAGACGATTCCTCATGCAGCCTGGCTATGTTCGCTATGCAATGATTTACCCGGTAATCATGGCGGATTTATGGTAACAGGTGGGTGAAATGAAGGGGGGGGGGGGGGGTTGCACTTAGAAAATTGGATCATCGAATCCACTGACTGGCTGTAATAACAGCAACATTAAACAAGGTCTTTTAATATACACCAATTATCACTTGGTTGAGAATTGAATTATTAGTGCAAATTTGTGCTCAGTACTTTGCGTATGTCTTCGCTTATATACTGGAATTCTGCGGTTTACCATAAATTCGCGGTCTTCCACAATATTCGCTGAGATGTCGTAATATATGTATGACCTTTGGTGCATTGCTATACATAATTGTTCCTGAGAGTCTCTCTAGTCCAATAAAATCTGGCAACATTTCTCATCCGCTTGCATGATCGATGACGACTCCCAGCTCATTTATGAACGTTGTTATAGCCAGCCAAGCATTTATCGTGCTTGTTTGGAAGACGTAAATAAGAAGAATGGCAGCAAATCTTAGCTATTCTGACATTACAATGCGATGTTGAGATAGTGTGCACGGATTCTTGATAGTGCGCCAGTGTTCGTGTTATCAAGTCTCCTTATATTTAACCTCAAATAGATCTATGCCCCGTCCCATTCTCCGCAAAGCGCGTGAATAGTGGCCTGTCTCGTGCATGGCAAGTGTCTGTTTATATGAGAGAATGGAGATGAGATTGATATACACGACGCCAATAGGCAATCAATCGTAACCTTGTTAGAATATACCCTTGCACATTGCCATGTCGTTTTCGTCATCTACATGCAGTGAGCTGGCTTTTCAAGCAATACAATCAAATATGCTCGAGGTACTAACCACATCTCTTCCAACCACCTACCACAGAGAACCACCCAATTTATGGTTCCTCGTACTATTATCTACGATGGCTGGCGTGTAATAAGCGATCACCACTTATAGCCACCGAACTAAAGTTGTGCCATTTGAGATTACAGCTTACTGATGCATCAATGTTCTGTTAGTTCTTTTCACACACCTTTTGTAGAATGACGTGCCATACTTTTTCCATACCTTTTCCAATCCTGAATCCTGCAGGTTTTATTGTTGATCAATAATAATAATAATAATAATAATAATAATAATAATAATAATAATAATAATAATAATCGACGGCTCTTCAAGTGTGATACCAGCGATCGAAAAGAAGAAGAAGATAATAATAATAATAATAATAATAATAATAATAATAATAATAATAATAATTATAATAATAATAATAATAATAATAATAATAATAATAATAATAATAATAATAATAATAATACGACCATGCTGTTCATCTACTATCACGGATCCGATCTGTCAATGACTGTCACACTTTGACTATGGTCGCAATAGCGCCTAGTCAAATTAGTTCAACATTTTTCAAGTAATTTTAATTTTAGAAGACTATTTGTTATAAATTTACGACTGGAATTTTGGCCGGCTTGACCATCAAAAGGGTAACGTTAAAGAAAATTATTTTCTTAGATTTCCTAAGATTTTGCTTAGCCAGTGTCCATCTGAAGGCCAAGAGCAGATGGTTTTTTTTAATTTACCACTGGAATGACTGGCTCTGTCACAGAGCCAGTCATTCCAGTAGTAAATATTCAAAATTACTCTTCTCTTGGCCTGCAAATAGACATGTCTCAAGACCACCAAATGGCTGATTTTGGTTGTTTTAAACTGGAAGGTTTGAAGTTCGAAGGGTTAAGTTGACACAAAAGGGGTAAAAACCCTAAATCACAGAATCTTATTTCAAGACGGTAATTACACAGGTAAGCTACTAAATAACTTGAAACTAATTTGATGGGTGTGTTTCTGGCAGCAAGAGCTACCAGTCAAATTAATTTCGAAATATTCAACAAAATGTTTATTAAAATTAAAATGTATCAAAGACAAGCAATTAAAATACTTTAGTTGTAGTCACGGACTTTCCGATTTTCGTGACGGTGCTACCTCAATTTGATTGCGAAGTCAACTAACACGTGATGATGACGTCATATAATTGAGCTACGGATAGGATCCGTCTTGTCACGTCCAAAAGTTGTTCTACGACAACTAACTTGTGAGATTTACAGAGCTCGTCTACATGTGTAGTGATGATTAAGATGAGAGTATGTAACTGTAATTGTGGCCTATATATGATTTGACGATGATATGTATTCCATTGGACCTTTTCAGTTTATCCATCAATCATATGGCGTCATAATCAACTTCGTAACGTGTAGGTATCAGCTCTTCATATAATGGAGCAATCCAGTTTTAGCTATGCCCCACCCATCCTTAGTTAAGCTCCACCACCCTTCGTCCGTGTACTGAGGTATGGTGTTATTCCCGATTAACTCTCCAGTAAGAACACGGCCTAAAGGTCTCTAGTGAGAACACGGCCAAAGATATCCGCGTAATAACAGATCATATGATAAAAGATTACGGGGATGGGGCGGCCTAATCGTCTATATGTGGAGAGCGAATCGGTTTGTGTTTCTGTTGAATGTTTCATTGCAAAGATTTGTGATAAGCGATATGCATCCATCACATTGTGCCGGGGGTAATGGATTGTTTCCAAACATATCAAAGCGCCGCAATATGATGGTGCTCCAGTAGACGAGACGGCCAGAGGTGTGGATACAAGTCGCCATAGCGTCTGCTGTGGGTGTATCCAGCGAACACTCAGCCGTCCAGCCGCGACATAGTTCCGCAAACGATATTGGAATAAAACTATTTTCATAATTGGTTGCATTATGCATATGTGCTTATTGCATACATATGTGGCAAATAAGTTAAGATAGTTGTCTGATAAATATATTTATATTTTACGAAATACATAAATCTCCCCTAAGAAATGTTCTGTTGAATATTTTGTACATAATTGGATTGGAAGACATAGGCAGCGATGTCGTCCAATCCAAAAATGTTCAAAATATTCAACAGTGCTTTTATTTCGCTTTGGAAACAAGTTCAGATATTCTTGTGGTGTACTGTATACAGCATGATATGTATGTCTATAAAGGACACCGCAGGACCATAGAAAATTGTTCTTTATGAACAGATGTCCTTTGCATGTTTTTCGACTTTTGGAACAAATAAGTGTCCCTTATATAGAAGTGTCCTTTATATTGAGCTGTCCTATATATAAATACATATAAGGAATTATTACCCACCCATTGATGGACCACACTAAAATCGCCATTAGGTAGACCAGATGTATATATCCAGTTACGCAACAACAGGAAAAGCTACTTTGGAAAAATAATTTAGATACATCTACTTAACATATTCTAACATGTAAAAGTGATTATGCAATTGGACATAGATATACATTTTGACCCGGTAAATTTAAAGCCCACGTGGTAAAAAGCATAAAATAGGTGGGCTGGGAGGAAAAATAGCCGTTAGGTGGGTCGCTATGAAATAGCCATTGAGCGTACCGCTACCGCTTTAAGACACTAACTAAATAGAAAATCAATTCTAATATATATTTCATGACACACTGTAACGCACTGGAACGCTCTATGAATTCAATATTGGACATTGTGGTACACTCGAAATTCAAATAAATGAATCTTAGCAGATTTCACAAGGTTGACCATGTGACTAACGTACATGAAGCATTTATGTTTGAAAAGGCAATAAAATGTACCGATTTTCTAGTTCTCTAAAGACAGCCGCACACATAGTGAAAGGTACGCATACTGAAGTGTAGCATAGGTAGTCACATCTACATTGGCAGTTTTGCACACTTAACAGGTCTGTGCAGTGGCCTCCTCTACGAGCTTTGTAGATGTTGGCACTGAGTACCGTAAATTCCTAGGTCGAAGGGAAGCCTTGTAGCACTCGCTGATCATAGCCAAACATATATGTCAAATGCCCGTGACATGCATGTCGGTGTCCATCTTGTGAAAGTCCGAGCGCTTGAAATGACCACTGACCCGAGCATGTCTGCGCAGCTTCATCCTCGCTTAAAACCGCTGTGGTAGGGTCCAGTGAAACTGTTAATCTTTTCACGGATGTGGCATGGTGTCACATTGGACACGATCTTTCGGATGCTGTTGAGTAGCAGTATAGACCGCAGGTTTGCTGGTGGTCCAGGAAGCTTCTTGGGTTTGAGCAGCGTGATAAGGGTACGTTGGCCAAACGCATTGTTGGGGAGGTGTTGTATGAAGGCAGAGCTTGTTACCTGTGTGATTGGTTTGGAGATGCTATTACCAACATACTTAAAGAGATCATTGCTGGTGCTTCCGGGTTCAGATGCATGTCCATTTCTCAGGGCCATATGCGTCTTCCCAATCTCAGATGGTTCGATTGATGTTCCTATGAATGATCTATGAATGCACAAATTGGAATCAAAGATTTGACGTATAATAGGTGGGCTGGGTATATATTCTTATGTGGACCGAGACAAATCTGGTCATAACCCGCGTATTCAGAAATATATCTGTAAGCAAAATTGCCATTGTAGATGTGACTACCTATGCTACACTTCAGTATATGCGTACCTTTCATTATGTGTGCGGATTTCTTTAGAGAACTAGAAAATCGGTACATTTTATTGCCTTTTCAAACATAAATGCTTCATATACGTTAGTCACATGGACAACCTGGTGAAATCTGCTTAGGAATACAGTATACAACTAAGCCTAATCGTCCCTGGTTCCCAAGTAGCCTTAATCCAGCTCTCACCTCTGGTGTGGAGCCCTGCGCTGTGGATGATCTCCAATACTTTAGCATTTTTGAATGGATCTTCAAGTGAGTTATTTGGAGAGTTGCAATGTTATCGAACGTGTTAGATTACGAATGAGGTCTTAATATGTCACATAGTTTCATTTTATGCCAGACGTGAGATGATAAAAGTGAGTTTTCTCAACAATTCCTTATCGTGCAGACTCTCTCTACCAATGCCATCTTATCATGGATATATCTGCTTTAAAACAGATTGTTCTGACACGTGTAAGTGTGGAATGTTATAAATATATCAAAAATGTGTTTATGTTAGTAAGAAACGGTCCAAATATATGCAGTTTATGTCATTCTGCAGTACTCTGTTAAAATTTGATTAGTATCAAATATCTTTAAGCAATTTATTTTTGGCGAGTCTGTAGGCAAATGTCACATTGGGAGAAGCATTACGTAGGTAGATATCATCGTACGTGTATATATATAATGTATACCGCCAACTCTGCAACACTTGAGCGTATCCAATAGCCGTTATCGCGTCAAGATCGCGAGGTGTGACAAATAGTTACGAGCGGCTACTGGAATGGATGAATTCAATCTGTCACTCAAGTATATGACGTCATAATCAATTACTGCACGTATAGGTTTACGTCATAATCATAATTGATGGACAATATTCCATCAGAAAGCTAGAGAAGTCCGTCAAGTGTACGAATTGTATGTCTTGGATGGATTTACTATTCAATAAATATTCTGTTGAATATTTTCAAACTTATTTGTGATGGCGCTGTTACAGCACCCAGTCAAATTAGTTTCAAAACATCTTAGTTGTACAATTGCCTTGAAAATGGAATTCCGAAAAGTAAGGATTCAAAGTATATAAATCCGCCCCAATTCGCTCAAAGCATGGGCGGAGCTTAGCTAGAGACGGACGGGGCAAAGTTAAACATCGGCCCTTCTATTAAGGGTTAACGTGTTGTGCGGAGAAAAAGCTCTAATTATAGAACACAATTCTGGCCATGCATGTATTGTAAATACGCCATAGATCATGTCCTCTCATCTTTATTCATAAATTTGGTTCCGAATGGAGTAATCCAGCTTTAGCGCCCGCCCATCTTTAGCTAAGCTCCGCCTACGCTTTGTCCATGTTGGAATCGATCAATCCCTGCACTCACTGAATCTCAAGTTCCAGAAAACTATACAGGTAAGCTGTTTAATCTTTTAAAACTAATTTGACTGGGAGCTTTTGTTGCCAATAGCAGCAACAGCAGCCATCCAAATTAGATTCAAAATATTCAACAACCTGATTATTAAATACCAAAGACATATAATTCGTATAACCTGACATATTATTAAGCGTTTAAGATGTTTAAGATGGACTAAATCGAGTTATTCGTGTCGTGAATGATTATGAACTCATCCTACACGTCACGAAGTTGATTATGACGTCATATGTCTGATCGATAAACTTGATTCCTCTATTATTCGGCGTATTAACGCGAGTAGACCCACGTACTTACTGCGATGAATGCTGTAAGCAGAGCATGTGTACTGAATAGACTCTAATCTGAGAAGATATCTGAAAGATATAACACAGATAGCATTCCGTGATTTTTCACAGCTCATGGTATTAATCAGTTTGCGGGAGCTTTCAAGATGTGTGGGAATCTTATATATTGATATATACTCCAAATAACCCAACTATACTAATACTACTATGTATAGATGGGAAATACAAAAGAAAATTAACATTTATTCAATTAGTAAGCCTAAGATTTATGACGATCGAAATATCCAAAAAACTAATTTTGTTTACTCGATATACAAGGATAAGTGTAGTTGCAAACGTTTGCGGGTATACAGCAACAGCCTCTGGGCAACCCATGTTATGAACCAATACCTACGCAATGGATAAGATCGATATAAGCACCTATTTAATACGCGGATAGAAGAGAATAAAAGTTGCAACGGCAAAGACAATTTATTGTGCTCTATGATACCATATATCAGGAAAACATACTAAGTAGATCTTGGGAAGCAATCTAGCATTATTTAAATCACTCCGCGGAGACCGTGGCAAAGGCGATGATGTTAACAAGTGTTTGTCTATAGGAAGCAACCCTTTTCGATTAAACAAAGCCATTAAAGCGTGCGAAATCAATTTGTTAGCTGCCTTTCCAATGTTCTACGCAATCCAGCTGGCGACGCCGGCTCTCATATGTGGAACTCTGATTGGTGGCCAGCAATACTACCCTCAGTCAGCCAGTCTGGCGGACCAGGTCAGACTGTCTCCGGATCGGGGATTATTCCTTGTACAAACCATTTTCTTATGTCTATTGCATTTGTGGCTAGGCGGGAAACTGAATTAAACAACGCGTCTACAGAACAGATTAATCACAAGGACACGCGGCCGCGAGTCGAGAACTATTCCATTTGCAACAGTGGTCGACAATGATTCGGCTAATCTTATTCTCCGGAACCAGCGCCAACGAGCGGCCCATGAACAATCCTAGAAAAAGGCTTGCATCATTTCCGTGTATTCTTAATAAGTAATCTAAAGTTGTCTTTAAAGACATTTACGACCCGGAAGAAAAGAGATGGTGTACTTGTGTATTTGGATATTTCATTGTTATAAAAGAACACGGAATCGATGTCTACGGACAGTGCCCTGGAGGTTGAGGAGATGAACTTGGCGATTACAGGAGACGCGGGCTGCCACTAGAGAAGAATCTAAAACGTATCACAACATCAAAGGGCAAAGGTAAGACTGCGCTCAAACTTATATATACTGGACACTTGACTTGTAGTCAGAACATGGTGATTGTCTATAACCACCAGTCTTAATGAACCACAACGGAGGAATCTGATCTGCCACTCAAGTATACGACGTCATAAACACTTACATCTCATGTAGGCTGACGTCACAATCATGATGCGGTATCTTGCTCGGTCGTGGACATTGAAAAGTCCGTCAAGGGTACAAATTGTATTTCTTTGATAAATTAGTGATTTAAAAAAAATTATGTTCAATATCTTGAAACTAAATTGACTGGGCGCGGTGGCAAATTAATTTCAGACTATTTAGCATGTTACCTGCATAAGTACCATGAGATTGGGATTCTGGGAATTCATGGTTCAAACTAAGGTCCTTAGTTAGAAGTGGGCGGGGCATGGCTAAAAATGTACCCCTATATTCTGTTGGTCAACGGACAGGGCAACTGTCTTATATTAACCCTTTAACCTTTACGATTCTACTGTCTCAAATTCCAGACACCTATCCAGGAAAGCTGTTCGAAAACTAATCTGACTGGGAGCTGGTATAGGCAGCAACAGCTCCCAGTGTAATTAGTTTTAAAATAGTCAACGAGATATTCCTCAAATCATCAAGAATTTGAGATTTCGTGTCTGTAAGGGTTAGCGGTTAGCATTTGTTTATTGTGACGATATTTACCTAAATAGCACAGCTTACTGGGCCGGTAATGGACCATTACTAGGTATTGGCCAAGTACCGACCCAGTAACCTGTATTATGAATTAAATGTCTCAGACGATGTGAGTTACAGACAAGGTTCTCTGCACATAAGATTGTGACATAACGGAGAGTACGCGTAGAGCAATGGATGAAGACATTTTTAGCTTGGCACCGCCCATCTCTAGTTAAGCTCCACCCTCTCTTCGCCCGTGTTGAGTGCTAAGGCAGCAACAACACCCAGTCAAATCAGTTTCAAAATATTCAACGAAATTGTTATTAAGTAGTAACGATGTTTTGGTACACATGGCGGACTATTAAGAGTTTCTAACGGAGCTCAGATACGGCATTGATGACGTATTTGATTATGACGTCATATACTTAACTGTCCTAATTTTGACATGAGCCCTAGTCATATAATGCAGTAAAATATTTAAGATAAAATATGAAATACAATATGTGTAGTGTAATTTCTAATCAAGTCATTTTCGATGTAAGAAATCTTTACAATTTTTATATATATTTGGCCAGTATTTTAGCTCTGATCAGAAGGATGTGGCTTAAAATTCAGTTTTTCTCCTGAAAATACTCAATTCTATATAGTTCTCATGTGTCAACCCCTACGAGATACCCCCCCCCCCCACTCCGTGTGCTTACCCCTTTAGCCCTCGAATCTGTTAAAGAAAAGTTATATTTTCTCATAAAAATGTCCATTTGCAGACCAAAAGAAGATTATTTTTGAAAATTTAGCACTGGAAGGACTGGCTCGGTTATCGAGCCAGTCATTCCAGTGGTTAATTTTCAAAAATGTTGTTTTGGTCTGCAAAAGGGCATTTCTCAAGGCCACTCCAGAAGCCGTGTTTGGCTGATACGAGCGTTCCAGAGTTAACGCGCGCGATTATGCCACTGCGCAGTGCTTCCCTCCCACGTGTGTTAGATCTTGTCTTAATCTTGATCCATGTAAAAAACGTTTCTATCAACTATTTATGTCAAAGCCTACACAAATCCTTTATTTGAAACCCGTTCCATCTGGAGCGATACAATGTAAAACCTGGGCCCATGCCTTACAGCGCCGTTACGCCCAAGTTGAACCTGACCACCACGAATTTGAGAAATTTGGAAACTTCTTAGTCTCCATAGATCAGCTAATTGATAGTAATTGTCGTAATAAGGAAATGTTGATCATCTTTACTGGCTGTATCAGTTGTTGCATGACACATGTGTTTCCCGAGGGGCTTGCATTGTTGCAAAGCGTGCGGATATCTCCGAAGCATATAATCTCGCCAGTGTAATGTGATAAAAATAACGCCCATTATTTGGAGCACAATTTATAAGAAAGTTAGGGAAACCTGGATCTGATCTGCTGATTGAGTTGGAGAACGTAGGAGTATATTGATTGTCTTCGATTGTGTTATAACACGGGGATATTTGCGACAATATGACTGTATCTGCATGATATAACAAAACAATTGCGTCAATAATGTAAAGGGCAACTTGACAGAAACTCAGTAGAATTGTTTTCAAAAACAGAGATTCGGGGAGCGCAGGGATCGATTGATCCCAACATGTGTAAAGAGTGGATGGAGCTTAGCTAGAGATGGGCGGGGCATACCTAAAACTGGATTACTCCATTGACAAGAATTATCTATCTATCTATCTATCTATCTATCTATCTATCTATCTATCTATCTATCTATCTATCTATCTATCTATCTATCCATCCATCCATCCATCCATCCATCCATCTATATAGCTATCTATCTATCTATCTATCTATCTATCTATCTATCTATCTATCTATCTATCTATCTATCTATCTATCTATCTATCTATCTATCTATCCATCGATCGTCGGTAGATCGCTCACTCGCTCGCTCACTCTATCTATCTATCTATCTTCCCGTCCATATATCCATCCATTCGCCCGCCTGACCGCCGGCGCACCCACCCACCCACCCACCCACCCATCCATCCATCCATCCATCCATCTATCTATCTATCTATCTATCTATCTATCTATCTATCTATCTATCTATCTATCGATCGATCGGTCGTCGGTCAATCGCTTGGTCGATCGCTCGCTCACTCTATCTATCTATCTGTCCGTCCGTCCGTCCATTCGTCCATCCGTCCGCCCGTCCGCCCACCCGACCACGCGCCCACTCCCACCCACCCACCCATCCATCCATCCATCCATCCATCCATCCATCCATCCATCCATCCATCCATCCATCCATCTATCTATCTATCTATCTATCTATCTATCTATCTATCTATCTATCTATCTATCTATCTATTTTTCTATCTATCTGTATTCCATCGTGGCAACTCTTGGAACAAAATCATGTCTTCTGGCGCGCTTCTATGAATATCAACGTTAGCCGTGCGGAGTTTTGAAGCGTTTGCGAGCTATATCACCGAATCTCCCAAATTGCCTCCTCAATGGTACTTGTAAAAACAAGTAATTGGGTCGTATTGGTCGGTTCTTAATGCTACGAATCCAATTCTTGTCAGTTTGATATCGTGTGTCTTGCTGTGAGTGAGGTAAGTGCTGCCTAATGACTCTTAAATGTCCTAGCAGTTCTCATTATTTGAACGAATTATTATTGACTATGTTGACTGAGTCTGGCACATATTTGGCTGTTGTCAAAGTGTTTTTGGTTTAAATGTCCGGGCGTATAATTCAGGCAAGCACATATGCTGTGATTCAACTGACAGAATTAAGTAATAATGACTTCATTTTAGCACCGTGTGTTTAATCATGATTGGGGAAAGTACTAATGGTGTGTCTTTTGAGAATGATTTTGCTGAATGATGTTTCTCATTGGTGGTGTTGGTTGGTGTTGCTGCTAAGCATTTACAAGTAAGAATGGGCCTACCAGCGCCCAAATGAACACACGCTATAGTAAGCTGAAATAACTTACCGTGTTCCCAAAACAAAATAAAATGTACTGCCACTGTAAGGCAGCCATGTCTTCCAATCCAATTATGTTCAAAATATTCAACATACCATCTCTTACTAATTACCATGTTTCTGTTTTTGTTTTGAAAACATGTTAATATATTTATTAGGTGTACCGTATTATGATTCCAATGCTAAGTGAGTCATTTTCGTCGTTAAAATAATAACGGTTTATCAATAGCTGTGGTTTGTAAGTCACGTGATTTCGATGGGGCGGGTCTTAATTGCGCATATAAGGAGTGCCAAACATGAGCAGGTTCTTGATGCGTGTTCTTGTGCAAGCAAGTATTAACCACAGAATTAGCTTTTAGAGATGTAACGATAGATGTGGATAAATTATGGGAACACCTGTCAATCAAAATATTGATTACTCCGGTAGCAATGGATGTGCAATCTGATTGGCTGAATAATAGACGTGCATAAATTATAGATTACCCATGTAGGGATAGACGCTCATAAATTATCGATTACCCCTGTAGCGATAGATACATATTCGTGAAATTATAGACACAGATTTTTCGATTACCCCTCTAAAAATAGACGCGTATAAATTATAGCTACCTGCCAACCGAATATTGATTATGAGCTATAGCAATAGAGATGCATTGGTGAAATTATAGACACAGATTTATCGATTACCTCTGTAGCGATAGACACACATGTGACTGCTGAAATTATAGAAACTAAATTAATGATTACCCCTGTACCGATAGCCGCATATTGGTGAAATCACAGATGCGGATTTATTGAATACCCCAGTTACAATAGACGCATATAAATTATAGCCACCTCTTGCCAATATTGATTATTAGTCAAGTGGCCACCTTTGGTCATCTGCAGTGTCAGTCATTGCAACAGTCAAAAGTGATATACACAAATTGACAGACTGAACCAATGCACAATCAATGGGCCCTTCCAGAGTAATGGCATCATATGACGTCATAATTAGCTAAGCGGCGTGTAGGATGACGTCATAATTATTACGTCATAAATGATTCTATAATATATAGTCTTTAACTCTTAAAAGCCAACTTTGTAAGAATTGTATGAATCTACTATTTAATAAACATGCTGTTGAATATTTTGAAACTAATTTGAATGGGCGCTTTTGCTGCCTTAGGGCCCAGTCAAATTAGTTTCAAAATATTCAACAGCTTACCTGTATAGTTTTCTGGAAATTGATAGTCAGGGAGTTCAGAGATCGATCGATCCCAACACGAGCGAGGTGTGGGTGGAACTTAGCTAAAGAGGGGCGGGGAGTAGACAAGGTGGCAGACAAGGTGGCAGGCATATACTCATATTGATTAATTAGTAATATCATTATATATCACATTTTCACCACAAACTTGTATAAATTTCGGTAAACATGTAGAAACACGCTATGTTTCAGATTGTAATAACGTTTGGTTGGGTACTATCAGCGCCAGTCCGATGCCGTAGTGGTATGCACCACGTGGAATAGTATAATAATAAACGTGTGTCTTGCTATTCGAAAGGCCTAATGAAGTAGAAATGTAATGCCATAGACCATTTATAAGGTCTAGCACAACTTACAAAAGAATTTCGGAAGATATGCAGAAATAAACTATGTTTCGAGCACTGCTACTACCGTGGCTGCTGGTGCTGCTGTCCACCCAGTCATACCACTCTAGCAACCATGCATTACCTCACTCGAGACATGAGAACTATGGCCGTCGAGCCCGCACGGTTGCTGCTCTGACATCCACAAGGCATAGCCATCCACGCCCGAACTCGCCAAGCGCGCCTCCTGCCCCGTGCAGCTTGGCTTACCACGATGCAATGCTAGTGTGCTGCTGGCTGTTGAGCACGAGGGCAGGACAGCAACAACAACAACAACAACAACAACAACAACAACAACAACAACAACAACAACAAATGGGGAATAGAAGGATTCATTTCTAGTTACGTTCCGCCCATTTCTAGCTAAACTTTCCCATTCTTTGCGCATGTTGGAATAGATATATATACTTTGAATCCTGAATTCCCAAAATCACAATTTCAAGTTATCTCTAGAGGTAACCAGTTGAATATATTGAAACTAATTTGACTGGGCACTGTTGCACTCCGACCTAGATATGTCATTCATTGCACATTGATTGTGACGTCAAACTACGTGTGACGTAATTAGAGGGAAGGACCTTTAAATGTTCTTTTATTGAAAAACGTATTAAAATTTACTCAAATAGCCTATGCTGGCCCTTTAGTACAGTCTATCAGTTTGTGTATGCCACTTTTCATTCTTACAATAACAGGCATTGCAGATGACCAAAAGTGTCCACTTGGACAATAATCAATATTAACAACAGGTGGCTACAATTTATATGCGTCTATTGTCACAGAGGTAATCAATAAATATGCGTCTATGATGTGCATCTATTGATACAGAGGTAATCAATAATATATGTGCGTCTATCGTTACAGAAGTAATCAATAATTTATGGGCATCTATCGCTCAGCCAAGCAGATTGTGTGTCCATTGCTACAGGGGTAATTAATATATTGATTAACAAGTGTTTCTATAATACATGTGCATCTATCGCTACGGCTCTAATCCCCCCAATTCTGAGTCTATCGTCAGGTCAATCAGATTGCGCATCCATCGATACAGGGGTGATCGATAATAGGATACTTTTGATTGACATGTGAGGCTGGTGTAAATAGTACACGACGCCTTTGCTGCTCATCTCTATAGCAGAGCGAGCTAGAGTGAACGTCTCTGTGTACTGGCAGTAATGGATGTTTGCATTATAATTATAGTATTACTAGAACTATTAATAGAAGTAATGGATCTTATTCTACCATTTGTAGTGGTACTGTGTAAGCCCAGCAAAACAATCTATCAAGCGATTTATAGGATTCGCAAGAAGAGGAAGAGGAAGTTGTTGCCTTGGACAACGGCGACTGGCAGTAAAATTGCTCGAAATATCTGCAGTAAATGCTATTACATTGCTGCTTCTTTTGAGATCTTTTGATTTCCATTCAAATCGTTATCAAATCATTATCTGGTGAAAACTGTATTATCAGCTAGATCATTTTGAGAAAAATTTGACCAAATGTTCTTGCTGCTATAGGCAGCAATAATTGTCAATTAACTTGTTCTAAGAATAATTAGCTTAGCACGCTGCAAACCATCGACTCGACGAGAACCGATCGACTAAAATGCATTACCTGGAAAATCCAATATACAAAGGGAATCTTGACGTCACAACTCGATACAAGATGGCAGAGCGGCATTTTTATTCTCCTAATCTGGTAGTTTTATCGGCTTACGATAACTTTAATCCGCCGATTCTGGGAATTTAGGATTCAAAGTATATAAATCGATCCCAAAACACGGAAAGCACGGGCGGAGCTTAGCAATAGATGGGCGGGGCATAGCTAGAAGTGGATTCATCAATTTTATCCGCAGATTTACAATGCTTACACTCAGACACCGCCAGACAACCTTTTCAACGGAACACTCCAGATAAGATATATAACTATAATGAATAAGGCAACAACAGCTTCCAGCCAAAATAGTTTCAAAATATGTATTAATGAATAATTAATATCTATATGGGTGCGTTTGTATTTCGTATTTCAGGGCTGAAGTGGTTAATTTGCCTAGGGCAACGTGCGTTTCCAGCCAACATAGTTTCAAAATATGTGTCAGTTAATAATTAATATCTATATGGGTGCTTTGTACTTCGTATTTCATGGCTGAAATGGTTAATTTGAGTAAAATAAAATTATTATAATATTAGGAATTTACATTTATATTGGTCATACGGTGTTCTTGGCAAATAATAGAGGGGCACACGTCTAGCTATGCCCCGCCCATTTCTAGCTATGCCCCGCCCATTTCTAGATAATCTTCTCCCACATGCTGTGCGTGCTGGAATTGATTTGAAACTTATGAAACTTGAATTCACGGAATCTAAACTTCACGGTAAATATAGAAGCTCGCTGTTGAATATTTCGAAACTAATTTGACTATAACAGCAACAGCCTATGTCGGTAACAGCTTCCAGTCAAATTAGTTTCAAAATATTCCACATGTTTATTAAATGGTAAATTCATCAATGACATGCAATTCCTCCGTTTTCTATTTTCTGTTGCATCCACCGCTTCCTTGCAGAAACCGACTGGTTGAAGCTGTTATGCCAGTGAGTCAAGCTGCCGCATCCGCATTCACTGTCTGCTCAAGACTTAAGTCTACTGGACTTCTTGAAAAGTTCTGATCAGCCCGCCGTATAGATAAGGCACCACTCGGAAGCACATCCCGTACTCCATGTTGAGTAGGTTGAGATAGTACCATGGCATCCACCTGGCATAGTTCTGTCTGTTAGTGGCAAAGAATATAGGACACATACTTTCAAGGGTGTGAGTAAAAAGGCCCTCATCGTTTGTTCTACAGGACTGACTGAATATCAGGTAGACATCAACAAGATCTATATACATCATCCAAAACCGTGCTGTGCTTCCATGGTTACCAGATCTGGTCCTTTCACCGTATTCGTCATACTTTGTGAAGATTTCGTGATAGTCGTCTCCCTGCTCAGTTGTCTCCAAAGCAGCCGGCTTTGGGGTCTTCATGTAATTGTGATACGGCAACTGCGAAGTCCTGTGGAATCATTCCATAATCCTTAAGAAACTTGGCCATATGACGTGTGCGAAACGCAAGTGCTAGCAAAGGGTGATCAGAATGTTTCCCAGAAAGGAAACCATTCAGTAACCCCTCAGTCAGAACACAATTATCTACCAGAATGTGACGGCCTCCAGACTCGGCGAGAATGCGACCAATAGCGCCAAAGAAAGTCAGTTCGATTTGAAAGGGGCCAAAACAGATGAATACATTGTCAAACTTCGGTGACTTCTGGTACTGGATTTGCATTGCTGGTTTAGCGACTGCCAAATCATAGTGAACAATCGCATATTTGTCATTGCATTCCTCTGCCACCCGTTAAGAAATTCGAAGTGCCTCTGCAATGACATCCAATCTAGTTGGTGGTAGGCTAAGGTTCTCCATGTAAGCTATATGTTGCTGTGGTAAGGAATCAACCACCAACCTGGAATTCCAATTTATAATTGGTGTGTCACTGAACTGATAGCATAAGTACGAACATACTTGATCTTTCCTACTAGCCGGGAGAAGACTTGGTTTTAGATCACCACTGGTTCTGATAGCATACTCAAAGCCACCTATTCTTGGCTTCTTTCTGTAAAGTGCAATCGATGCCTCTGTATCTGCTACATCAAACCTTCGTTTTCGAGTCCTCTTTCTGACATATTCAACTTTATCTGCTGTGAATAAGTTACTAACCGTCATTAACGATTCCCTGAATTGTTCACCAGCATCCACTAGGTTTTGATAACATATGCCTACAGTGTCATGCAATGTCCCACTACCTGGCAATGTTTCGGTGTTCTCGTCGTAATTGTCCCAGGCTAGACCGATTCCTAATCCAGCCTTTCTCAGAAGGCCATCCGGAAGTGCTGTGTCCTTTTCTTTGACTGACATGGCAAGTTCTGTCTCGAGACTTTTAGCAGTATGGTAGCTTATAGAATGGCCAAAACGGTTCAAAACTTCTATGATTCGCCTACTACCGATGGGGCTTTTCAATCCTAGTCCAACCAATAAGTGTCTCTTCTTAACCAGCCCTTTTGTCGTGGCATAGACTGCATCATCAGCAGAAGAGCTGATGTATCGCTGAACTCTGTTGGGAATATCGGCAGTGCCAGGTCTTCCAGTATACAACACACGGAGAAACTGATTTAAGATAACTGGAATCTCTGCCTGTCCACGATTTGCAACTTCAGCAGTGAATGGATGAGGTAAATCACTGGACTCCCTCTGCATGTCGAGAATTACCTTTTGCAAGTGTAAAGCACCATCATTTATTTTAGCATCCATTGACGTGGCTTTTTGAAAGGCGAAGTCAACTGCGTCATCGCTGTCGAAGCTATTGCAGTAAAGGATGTTTCCTCCTCTATTGCTTTGTTTTCCACTTCTTAGGAGGCCCTGAAAGTGGTTTAACAGTTTTTCTTCCAGTTTTTGTGTAGCATAAGAAGAATCAATGATGCCATGGGCTGCAAGACCGGCAAGTAGCGCTGGTGAACAGATCTCAACATTTGTGGTTGTTGTCCATCAATGATGAATGACTGAACGTAATCTGCAATCTGAGAAAATACCTTGTTATTAATTGTGCGAGAAGAGCCATCAGCTGCTGTGGATGAAGTTGAAACAGATACGATTGCATCCGCTTTTTCAGATAGGCTCGTCTACATCTGTGGTGATACTTAACTTCCTTGGCAACCAAATCTTTGTCACGTATTTTTGTCAACAGTACCCAGTCATTTAGTTTTCTCGCAGCATTTGTATGCTATTAGCAGCATCTATACTTTCCCAAAGTCCGAGGGATTCCCGTTTAGTTCCTTTTTTCTCCTTATCACAAAACAGGCATTTAGTTTGAAATATTGCCGAATATCCACTTGTCATTGCTTCCACTTCAGACAGTAACAGTGGTTTGATAGAACTCAGTGTCCACGTGCTTATCTGCATCACTAGAAATAGCGGTAAAGTTGTAGTAACATTTTGGGTGAAACCCATCATGATTTGAATAATCATTAGGAAAATTGTCACATACACTTTTATACTTTGATGATTTCCATTTGAACAGTCTTTCTTCTGAAGCGTTTTATTTACAGATTGCCAGTGCTCAACAGTGAATGTCACGACTGGATCAGAAGTTTTGCCTCCAACATGCAGAATGTAGGCTACTTGAATCGCCTTTCTTGCTGTTGCAACAAGGACACAAAGAAGTACCATTGTTGGACATTTATTGTCAAAGGCTGGGCAAGTAAAGCCAACTGAAGCTCATAAAGAAACACCAAACCTGCCAGAGTAAGATGAGACAATGAAGATCTCAGGAAGTTGGCAGCCGGTATTCGTGACACAATGGATCCATTTGGTGAGAATGTTGCAGATGAAAACCTTTACTCCATTTTCACGGTACGGGTGATGCCAACATATGTTACACAAGATGTCCTGAACTGTGTTTCCAATGGAGAAAGATGGGTCAACGAATTCAGGGATGGCTGCTTTGTAAATCCATCAGGTTTTGCGCAGCCTATACCAGAGACATGAGGATCCTTGAACTCAAAGGGGCATGTGATATTTTCAGACGTCTCTTCTTCCTTGCCACAGCAAAACAGGTGAATATGTTGATGGTCTTCAGCTACCCCTTAACTCCTGTCAGTGTGTTGCTTGCACAACTTGGCGGCACTATGAATAAGCCAGACAAATCAAAGCTGATGCACGCTTAAGAGGATAGGGTGAGCAGTAACACAACACAACCATCGCCACAATATGTATATATCCAAGTAGGTTCCATCTGGTATTAGTTACGTCATTAATCCAGAGACATGCGCAGAGGAAGGGAGTGGAGACTGTAATTATGAACTGCGTATTGTCTCTTCTGATGATGAGTATGATGTAGATTCCGACAGTGACATTTAAACTAGCCGAAAATGAGCGAACACCTTTAAAGCCAGCTAAGGATGGGCATGAACTGGTTGCAAAAGGATATGTTAAGAACAATATTGTTGACCTCTGGAATCAAAACGTGATATCAGTAGAAAAAGGCCTTCATTACCTTTAATATGATAGGTCTTGTGTAAGGATCGGTGAATAAATAAGAGAGGGACGTGACTTTTAATTTCCCCTACCCCTAGTTTGTCAGGTACGTCAAATATCAAGGTACCTTTGAAATCATCCAATAAAGAAATCGGAATATATTCAGCAACTAAGAATGCTCATTTCATATACTACATATATTGGGCTATCTAAAAACAGCATCGGTATGTCTGGCCTCTTTCGGGTGATTAAACACCCCAGTAGCTCTTGGACTATCTGGACTCGCCTAAATTGATCAAAGATACGCACGTTTATATAATATATTTATATCGTACTTCTTTCAAAATGTCATGAAAAGTTAAGTTTTGCCATCTGGAACATGCAGTAATGCAAGTGCATCTGACATAAGTGAAATTATTTGTATGCCCCACCCCACCCCCACCACCCACGCACGCACGCACGCACTCACTCACGCACGCACGCACGCACGCACGCACGCACACACGCACGCACGCACGCACGCACGCACGCATGCACGCACGCACGCACGCACGCACACATCATTCCCCTACTGCAAACTACACAGCCTCCGTAGCGGCTGTATGCAAACTAGAAGCGCATCATCCCAATCAATATCAGCTGGTTGTCTGTCCGCAAGGATGTCTATGCCACCATACACGCTTACGGGCGGTTGCCGGAGGGGTATAGCACGGCTCCAACTGGCCGAGATCCAATTTGTTCCAGAGTTTATATTAAAAGACTGGTGCCAATCAGACATGATCGGAGTTCTGGTAGCGGTTTCAATGCCAACAAATATCCTGTCATTAATATTATCAACACGGGTTGCAAAGCTCGAGAAAGATGGCGACGTTAACCTTTGATAGCTCAGTGGAATATGGTGATAATGAATAGTCCTTTGATCTAGTAGCAATATTTAAAATGAACCCTCGGTACAAATTTATATTTTGAGGACAACATAGCTGTTGACAACTAGTTTAACCAAGTGACATGTGTAACATCTGATTGTGTCATCAGATGGAGTGCCGTAATTTGATTGACGCAAGCATGATAGATTGTCAGGTTGGATCTAGAAATTTGGTCGAAATCATTCAGGCGTGCCCTACAAACATTTGCAAAATGTGCTCGTGTGCGTTTGACAAAAAGCCATGCACTGTAAATTAACGGATACATGTTCTAGTAGTCGATGGTAACAGCTTTAGCTAAACGGCTAGACAGACTTGTGTGATAGTGTTACAAGAGGGCTGCTGCATGTGGATACAGTTAAATGGCATTGCCTCATTGACATTTTGACCCATTTTGTAACTTGTAAAATTAGTATTATTATAGTTACGTGATTAGCTGTGCGTTCGTGACGTGAGCGATTGTAGTCACCACGCATATCAAATGTGAGCCAAACCCACACCCCTGGCAATCAATTATCGCTGAAGCAAGAAACAGCTCAAAACTACGTGCCAAATTCTCTATAAATAATTCAGTCAATTATAATCAGCATATACAGTTTCTTATGATGATTACGAAATCCAACATGACGTAATTTCCAACCAATCACAATAGCCGATGGCTCGGTTTCCAGGTACTTTCATGACACAACATAGGCTCAATAGGGCATCGTCGTGTAACAGCAACCAATATAGTAAGCTGTTTAATATTTTAAAATTAATTCTATTTGTGGCCTTAGGCGGCAGTAGCTTCCAGTCAAGTTAGTTCCAGAATAATCAACATGCATCTTATACTGGTCATGACAGGATTCAAGTGTCGGTACAGTACAGCTTAGAAATAACTTAGTGCGTTTCCAAAACGAAATAAAACATACTGTTGAATGTTTTGAACATAATTGGATAGGAAGATATTGGTGCCTAAGGTAGCAATGTCTCCCAATCGAATGGACCTTTCCAGTTTTAGCCATGTCCCTCCCACATCTAGCTAAGCTCCACCCACACTTCGCCGTGTTGGGATTGATCGATCCCAGAATGCCCTAACTATATCAATTTCCTGAAAGCTATACATGTAAGCCGTTGAATATTTTGCAACTAGTTTGACTGGGTGCTGTGGCTGCCTATTGAAGAATGATTGAAATAAAATTGATAAAATTGTATACCTTTAAAGGCTTAAATTGTGTGCCTAGGTGTAGTGAAACGAAATAAATCTTAGCATATGATGATACCATTACGCATAAATTAATATAAATTTTTACGTTGTATAAATTGAATTAGAGACACTAGTCCCTACTTCAACTTCGAAATTAAAAATGTTATAACAATTTGTATGGAATGAAAGCTCCATAAGTTAACAGTTATTTCGTTTCATTACATCTAGGCACAACATCTAAGCCTCTAAAAGTATACAATTTTAACAATTTTATTTTCATGCATTTTGCTGTGAATCTGTACCTTTAAAACTAACTAAAGTAGCTTTATTAATGTAAAAGAAACTGATATATCTGAACCTACATGACGTCAGAC
The DNA here is from genome assembly GCA_034401795.1 of Chaetoderma sp. LZ-2023a. Classification (NCBI taxonomy): domain Eukaryota; kingdom Metazoa; phylum Mollusca; class Caudofoveata; order Chaetodermatida; family Chaetodermatidae; genus Chaetoderma; species Chaetoderma sp. LZ-2023a. Next base: position 83,000,881 of record CM067372.1, read on the forward strand.
CATGCAAATACGCAGGATGGCTGCGCTCACAAGCCTCTATCAAAACTGTGCTCAAATGTCGTGTTATAAACCACTGCGATTGGTTTTGAATAAGTATACGTAATCCATCAGTAGATCTATGATATGTGACATTTTATTATTTGATTATTTGAGTATATTTTCATGACAATAGAGTCGGAATCAGTGTGTTCAAAATCAGAATTCCGTGAGGGTTTTCTGTTAATTTTGTCAAATGTCCATTTTCGCAAAACACTGAGTATGTTGACTTCAAGCCTGTACGGTCAGATTGTTTCTATTAACATTAAATATTTAGTGAAATCGTTTAGCATGTCTATGAACCACATAAGTTTTGCGGGATTTTTTCTTTGCGTAGTTATCTGCTTTTATGTCATTGCTTAAGACAACGCTTCAATATTAACCCCACTCGTGTCAGCAGCGCCTCAAAGCGCCCAAAATACTACCTATATCAAGTAATCGTTTTAATGGTCAACATTATTCAAGTAATTTTAATTTTAGAAAACTATTTTTTATAAATTTACTACTGGCCGGCTTGACCATCAAAAGGGTAACATTAAAGAAAATTTTAAGATTTTGCTTAGCCAATGTCAATTTGAAGGCCAAGAGAAAAGTATTTCTGAAAATTTACCACTGGAATGAATGGCTCTGTTACCGAGCCAGTCATTCCAGTGGTAAATATTAAAAAATACTCTTCTGTTGGCCTGCAAATAGACATGCCTCAAGACCACTACATGGCTGATTTTGGATGGTTCGAACACTAGAAGGTTTGATGTTTGAAGGGTTAAGTTGACACAAGAAGTGTTAATATAGGCATGCATATTTGTTATTTCGCTCTTCATTACCAGCAGACCAGATAATATATGGCCTATGCTAATGATCATATGTACAGTTTCATACCTAAGAGCGTTTACGTACACTAATGTTAATATATTCACCTGTTACACATAAAAATCCTATTTCAAAATGGTCATGATGGTTATCTCTAGGCGATGGGCGTCACATGGTGTGTAGGCGGCTGATTTCATTACGGTCTATCAAACGCCTATACACAATTCTCCCGCGGACTGGAGGGAATACGCTCAACACAAACATCGATGGTTTCGGGTTTGAATCCTGAATCCGCCTGACTAAGCCCAAAATTGCTAAACCGGTCGGGAAGTTGATGCGCCTCATGCTTTGCGAATAATTCACTAATTAATCAATAAGATTGTATAGTTTAGTCCGATCTTTGAAATATCAACAGTCTTTTTATCTGCTTTGTAAAATAGATTAAACCACACCCTGATAACGCTGGATACCGAGCCGTATTGAATTGGTAATGGATCATACGAACCCAGTACGCTGCAATATCCTGGCATTATCGTTTTCTTGCCAGTACATCTTCCAGTCGTACAGCAACACATGTGAAATCCCATGAGGGGTTCCGGCACATCAGATTACAGACCTACAAACAGAAGTCGAAATTCAATTTCTTCCGATACCATAGATATTAAAACATTTTGTACCATTTCAAGTTAGTGATCAATAACTGACCAAGTGTTGTTTGCAGCTCTTTGTTGAGGCACATGGATGATTGTTGGCTCGTTAATGCATGTCAAAGCATGACGATGCACGCTTATTCACCTTTCCAGAGTATCCATCTATCATCTGACGTCGTATGACGCCATAATCAGCTAAGTGACGTGTAGGATGACGTCATAATCATTACGACAGAAGTTATTCTATTTGGCCTGTTTTTAACTCTTAATATTAGTCCGACACGTTGTACAAATTATGTCTCTGCTATTTAATAAACATGCAGTTGAATATTTTGAAACTAATTTGACTGGACGCTGTTGCTGCCATAGCTTACCTGTATAGTTTTCTGGAAATTGATAGTCAGAGAATTCAAAAATCGATCGGTCCCAACATGAGCGATTTGTGGGTTGAGCTTAGCTAGAGATGGGCAGGGCATATCTAAAAATGGAAAGGTCATTTACCTATGGTAGCGGGCAATGTGCATAACAAACCTCAACTTAATGTAACCACACATTAGCTCGATCCGACACTGTGCCTTTGTTGCCCACACAAGCAACCGACAGCGATGCCACGAGTACCAGAATAATCGCACATCGTCGCTAGTTATTGAACATGCTTTCAAATTTGTCGGCTGTTCAAGTCATGTGATTTTAGACCCATAGATGCACATTGGCTGCGTCGAATACACAAGGAACCTCGAAACCCAGCAGGCACACAACGTTGTGAAAACGGCGGAATAAGGGTGTACCCTGACGTAAGAATTTGAGCAGCACAAAGTTCATTTTGCAACACGGTCTGACGTCTGGCTATATACAACCCAGCAATGTAGTTGTGGCAACGCTAGATCACAACCATCGTACAACCATCTCACAAACTTTCCCCAACGTTGTGACAACGTCAAAATAAGGTTGTACCATGACGTCACAATTTGGTCAGCACAAAGTTTATTTTGCAGCATTGTCCGACGTCAGACTACAACCTTGCAATGTGGTTGTTGTAACGTTGGATCACAACTATCGGACAACCATCTCGCAACCTATTCCCAACGTTGTGACAACATCGAAATACGGTTGTACCATAACGTCAGAATTTGGTCAATACAAAGTGGATTTTGCGACATTGTTGCACGTCAGACTTGCGTCAGACGTACCTTAGAATGCTGTTGTGGCAAGATAACTTACTGCCCACTGCGTCACGACAAAGGAATTTATTCTCATATTCAGCCCTTCTGTGAATCTGAAGTATGTAGGATGAATTGGGTAGAAAGGTTGGTAAGGAAAATTAAAACAAAATTTGAAAGAAAATTTATTTATCAAATCGATAAAAAAAATATGTTGAAAATGCACCAAGGTATAGGTGTAAATTAATTTTGTTATTGAAAACAACTCTAGTCAGTCTATAAATAAAGTAAATGACAGCATAGTTACGCTTCGTCAGAACGATAAAGTACAAGAGACCCAAGAACCCGAGATTGTCGCCTGAAATATTAGCATTTAAACAAAGACCCAATTCTTAAAACAATTGATGCAATAAGAAAGAAACGGAGATGCTGGCAAAGATATATCGAGACGAAAGAGCCAGAGAAGTATAAAGACTACACGAGACAGAGAAACAAAGTAAGAGCCTTAACAAGAAGACTACAAAAGAACCTTGAAAGGTCTATTGCGAAAGATGCAAAGACCAACCCAAAGCGGTTTTGGAAATATGTGTTAAAAGTAAGATGAAAACCACAAAATTAGTGTCAGATCCGGTTATACCCGGCTATGGAGAGCAGGAAACACTTACATCAACTGATAAAGAAAAGGCACAAGTGCTCTCAGGTTTCTTCTCAAGTGTTTTCACAATAGGGACAGGCACAGATATGCCGACAGCACCAATGAGGGAATGTGATAAAGCACTTGACAACATTATGATCACAGAAGAAATTGTTAAGAAGATGCTATCGAAGATCAAAATTGACAAATCACCAGCGTCAGATGGGGTACATCCGTGACTGCTCAAAGAGATGCATGAAGAAGTAAGTAGACCGTTGTCAATAATTTTAACATGTCCCTTTGCAGTGGCAAAGTACCAAGAGACTGGAAGACGGCCAATATCACAGATATATTAAAAAAAGGAAGCAGAAAGGCAGCAAGCAATTACAGACCAGTCAGCCTCACATGTAAATTATGCAACGTTCTTGAGACAATTATCAGAGACTATATTATAGGCCATATGAAGAGGAACTCACTCTTTAGTGAAAAGCAGTTCGGATTTATAGCGGGAAGATAGACCACACTGCAACTGCTAAAAGTGCTAGACTCCTGGACAGAGCAACTCGATAACGAAGGAAACATCGACGTAATCTATCTTGACTTTATGAAAGCGTTCGATACGTTCCATATCAACGACTTATGAATAAACTAAGGGGATACAGAATCGCTGGCAATGTGTACAACTAGATAACATCCTTTTTATCCAACCGGAAGCAAAGAGTCAGAGTGAACAGCTCAGAATCAATGTGGGCCAGTGAATTAAGTGGAATCCCACAAGGAAGCGTTCTGGAACCCGTGCTCTTCGTACTATATATACTGAACCAAAAAAGTTTAGCAACACTGAGAATATTACTAGATAAATGTTATTTAACAAAAACAATAAATTGATTCAAATATATTATTTAATTGATAGGTCATTTTCCAATTTGAACAACAGTCTCTTGTTACTGTAATGCTAGCATCGCACCTTTAACACGGCATCATTCAACGGAAGGGTCCAATTTAAATAATGACACTGAGCTGTCAATACCGGTTGTGACCCCCGCGCGCATTAACCACCGCCGTACATCGCTTTTTCATGCTTCGAATTAAGCACCTGGTGTCACGAAGAGGAATCGCATCCCATGCCTGGAGCAGTGCAGCTTCCAGCTCCCGCACGTTGTGAAGATGTGGATGGCTCTCACGCACCATACGGCCAAGAATATCCAACACGTGTTCGATAGGAGACAGGTCCGGTGATCGCGCTGGCCAGGCCAACATCGGAACGTTGTTAGCCTCAAGGAAATCACTGGTGACCCTAGCTGAATGAGGACGGGCGTTGTGTTGCTGGAACATAAAGTCTGCATAATGCTGCATAAAAGAGATGACAACAGGGGCGACAACTTCTTCACAGTAACGTTGAGCCGTTAAATTTCCAGGAATCACAATAAGATCTGTTTTGCCATTTTCATGGATTCCAGCCCACACCATGACACTGCCGCCACCGAATCTGTCGTGCTGAATGATTTTGGCTGCATCATACCATTCTCCTAAACGTGGCCAAACCCATTGCCTACCATCCGCCACATCCACACAAAACCTCGACTCATCACTGAACAAAGCGTGGCTCCATTGTTGAGCACGCCATCGCTGATGAGTTCTTGCCCATGCAAACCGATTCTCGATGTGACGCTCTGTATGTGGAACAGCAACAAGTGGACGACGGGCATGAAGTCCAGCATCATGGAGACTGTTTCGTACAGTTTGTGCTTGCACTGTAGTGCCGGTAGCGGTGTGCAAATTACGGGACAGCCGCAGCGCAGTCTCAAGCCTGTGAAGTCGTGATGACGTCACTAAGTAGCGGTCTTCTCGTGGTGTTGTTGCTCTCGGTCTGCCAGATCGTGGTCGGTCATTAACATGTCAAGTTTCCTGCTCACGTTGGCGGAGACGGGAAATGGTTGAGGCGTGAACATTAAAATGTCGAGCAACAGCGTGAACGCTCTGCCCAGCAGCGAGTCTTCCCATTGCTTCATGGCGCTGATTTTCGGGTAGCCCTGGGTGGCGGCCCATGTTCGGTAGGGTAAACTTCTAAGCGTTTTCTGTTAACGTTCGTTATCTGCTTTTGCAATATGGTGAACATTTGCCTTCGCTACCCGCCAATGTGGGCCAGTACATGAAAAATGCATTTTCACATGCAGTCAGCATGCGGCCGAGAAATGCAAGAAATGATTTGCATTTCTTCATGATCAGCGAGACATTACATTGACGAAACATGCCTGCAAATTTGGTTATAAATGGACGCATAGTTTTAATACAACAAACCAAACTTCCCTGTTGCTAAACTTTTTTGGCTCAGTATATAAATGATCTGCCTGAATTACTCTCATCAGAAACCTACATGTACGCGGATGACACAAAAGTATCACGTCAAATCAACTGTGCCGAAGACAAAGAAAACTGCAATCAGATATGTGCAGACTGCAAGACTGGTCTGATAAGTGGCTATTATGCTTCCACCCAGATAAGTGTAAGCTCATGACAGTGGGAAGGAAATCACATGAAGAAGAAAGACGCTATCACATGAGAGGAGATCGTTGGGGACGACCCACAACACAATTTAGCTAAGGTCGACAACGAAAAGGATCTAGGTGTGACCATTGATGCAAGATTGTCGTTCGAAGAGCACATAAGCGAAAAATTCAACAAGGCAACTCAGATAATGGGACTGATCCGAAGATCATTTACATGTATAGACTTAGATAGTTTCACATGGTTGTACAAGGCACTAGTTCGTCCTCACCTCGAGTACGCAAATGCAATGTGGTATCCATTTAGGAAGAAAGACTTGGTGACAGTCGAGAATTTCCAGAGAAGGGCTACAAAACTTATCCCTGCGCTCCAAGACCTGAGCTACGAAGAGAGGTTGCAGAAGCTGAAGCTACCCACACTGACTTACATAAGATTGCGAAGAGATATGATTGAGGCATTCGAGATGTTGAGAGGCATACATGACCGTCAGGTTTGCCCAACTGTCCCGCTCAGAGATTCTGCAACTCGAGGACACATCTAAAAGTGTATAAGATGAGGGCAAACAGTCAGCTAAGGCAACACAGCTTCTGTATCAGAATAGCCGATCCGTGGAAGAGTCTGCCAGAAGAAGTTGTGAGTGCGCCAACTGTAAATACATTTAAAGCAAGACTTGACAAACACTGGGCAGGACAGGAGATGAAATATCGGTTTGATGCGGCCCTAGAGATCTCTGCTGCAAGACACAACGCATCAGTTAATGTAACGAAAGATGAAGATGAAGGAGATCTGGACTCATAGGACATAACCTGTCGTCCAGTATCAACATACGGTTACATAAGGTCAACATATCTTGTCAGCCTACGTTGGCTAAAATATGTCAAATGATTAATAGCAAGGTCTTAGTCTGACGTCAGACATGGCCACCTAAGGCCTCACCAACCAAATGGACCTTTCCAGGTTCAGCTATGCCCCGCTCATCTCTATCTAAGCTCAACCCACACCACGCTCGTGTTGGGGGTCGATCGATATCTGAACTCCCTGACTATCAATTTCTAGAAAACCATGCAGGTAAGCTGTTGAATATTTTGAAACTATTCGACTGGGTGCTGTTGCTTTAAACAATTTCCAGACATTTTTGAAAACCAAGATGGCCATCGAATAAAGTTTTACAATGAAATTTATGTACATAATTTTAGCTTTGAAATCAACCTCCATATGGTGGTTTAATCAGTTCTCCGAGTTGACCAATCAAATTTCTGTATAGAAATACCTACATCTAACACAAAAGAATAATTCGATCAAAATTTCATTAACATCCATCCAACGGGTTAGGAGTAGTCGTTGTCCTAAATGATTTTCAGGTATTTTGAAGAAAATTTGATATCATAATACCCATAAACATATATACAAATTGCAAAATAATTTTTATCATCAAATAAAAAATCTAATCTGGCGACAAAACGCTAAGTTGTGATCATGGTTCATGACAGCTATGTTTTTATGCTATGTGCATAAAATTGCACTAGTTCAATTAGTCTCAGTTTCAATTAGATAGGTGAAGTTTTACAGTCCTGAGCACATTTGAAATTTGGCAATTTTCTGATGATTTACTTGATAACTCTTTTACGATAATAGATATTTACAATTGCATTAAATTAATGTGTGTTAACTCACATAAAAACCAAAAACAGAATCAAAATATCTTTACCGGTGACTGAGTAATGGCGAGTTTACCTCTTAAATAACTCCAAAATGTTGTCTCATTTGAGAAATAAACTACTTAGATGTGTGTAAATGTGCATAAGTGTAGTCATAGACTAAGTCAATGACTTATTTATAGCAAGATTGGCGTGTTTTGTAAACAATATAAATCACAGAATAATGTGTTGAGAATTTTTGCCAAAAACAATGGCGATACTGCACAACATGACTTTTCTGATAAACAAAATGTCCTTTCCGACATAAATTACCACATCATTTTATTCATTATATTGGATAGATTTAGAATTAAGACAATTCCTGCAGCAATTGTAAGGTATTTATCACAATAAATAAACTAAGGAAAATTAAATTTAATCTTTGTATAACAAGATCGACGACTTCACCGGATCAAGTCAAAGTGGTTTTAAACGTGGACGCAGCTGCGCAGACATTGTATGGGCTCAACGCGTGCTTGTGTCGGTAGTCATGTCCAAACACTGGGATTTCCAAAAATGGGCATTGACATGTCACGAGCCTTCGACACAATTAAGCGCTCAAAGATCCTAGATGTATTACGCCAGGCCAGTTGCAATGAAGAAGAGCTACGACTAGTGAGACTACTGCTTGCAGACACCAAGCTGAGAGTATGAGTCAAGTCAGTGAAGTCTGTAGAGTTTGAGACATCAATCGGCTCCGCACAGGGAGATGGGCTATCCCCTGTGCTCTTCATCTGTTACCTAGCTGCTGCATTGAAATCCGTGCGGGGAAAATCCACAAGACCAAACAACCCCCCTCCCGCCCCCGCCCCGGTATCAATAATGGGCATGCCTCTAGAGATGGAATATGCCGACGATGAGGAAAAGAAACCCCTTGACGAACTTCTCCCAAAAACTGCAATCAAACTAAAAATCGAGAATCTCTTTATGAATAAATCCAAAACAGAGCTCACCCATATACCTATCTACAAAACATGAAACTAAAGAAAATGATGATCCACTCCGTGGTGGCGAACCATGGAGGAAAAGTAAAATCCTGGTCTCCCTGCTTTGCAGTACTGCTGACATTGCTACACGATGCATCGATGCACTATACAAGATGTGCAATACGCCGCCGCTGTCTGTAAAAGTCGCCCAGCAAAGATGGTCCCAGTTTGGTCATGTGCTAAGGATGCAGGAAGACACACCAGCCCAGAGAGCCTTGGAATTCGCCCTACTCGGATCCAGCAAATACAGAGCCAGAAGAGGACGTCATTGCATAAATCTGCTAAGCGTGCTATGAGGTGACCTCAAGAAAGCACGATTAGGTACACTCAAGTCAAGAATGGACCTGAGGAAGCTAAGGATTTTTGGCTGAGGACAAGACACAGTGGGCAAAAGCGAAGAAGTACTGATTGCAGCTGTAGGAAGTTTCTACTAATACAGCCGCAGAATATCTTAATCATACATACATACATACATAGCAAGTGACATAGCATGTAACATAATGAATTAAATTTCCGTCAAATCGATGTCCTTTCCGACACATCAGATGTGTCCATGCCAATGACAAATAAATCTAAAGACCAAGATATTATGGGCTGAAATTGTTGCCTCAGGTTTCACTGAATATATGTGGAACTAGACAAGGTTGTCATTATTTATTGTTTTAGTGCTTTATAAGTAATTGAATCAAAGTGTTCTTTTCGATACACCACGATTTATCACAGTTAAGCTATAAATAATGTGGCCACAATGGAGTTTTCAAAGTATTGCAATAGCATCCTCTATTCAAAATAATAGATGAAGTCAATTATTTTAATGATTAATTTATTTCAATTAAGATTTTGGTAACCAATAATGTAACTTCTAAGACAACAACATGTTATATATAATATGATTCAATAAATATTCAAATTGTGTTCCCAAGACTAATTAACTGACAAAAAATGTCCTAACATATTCTATCATTCTAAAAATTATTTATTACAAACAGAACAGCATTACACCAGTCACCAATATATACATCAAATGTGTCGGAGAGGACACATTTTTACATTGGTTAATACAGTTCTTGATTTCTGTATTTTCACAATTCTAATTCCCAATAGCTGATGTGCCTGTTATGTTTAATTCACCCGCATGCTTCCACTTAGGAATATATGTACATATGTTGATTTTACTGTCATGCTAGTAATCAATATCTGATTTTATTGTTCAACTATATGCATTCAATATTGCTGAACAATATAATATACCCTAGCTTCTTTCACAGGCATGTGGCCAACGTGTGTTCCATTTTAAGTTTTGGCTAACAAGGTAAAAAAACTACATGGATGTATTCCAAGATATCAAAGCTAAATGTGAAGTGCCTGTACCTGGCAATGCCTGCAGTAATATTGAGAAGTAAAAGTCACAAATGACCAGGCCAGCACTGCCTGTATGACGTATGGAAGAAGCAAATTTACGGTAAAAAACAGCAAGAACCGTCTGTTTTACAGTAGATACAAATAGGTGGATAATGAACAAAAGCAACAAACATACATGTACAGCAATGGACTCGTTTTATGATGATACTCAGGAAGACCAGGAAGTGATAAAAGACATGAGGGAGAAGAACAAGAACAATCCGGAATGTACCATGATGGAGAATTACAGACGAACCAACTAAATAAAGGGAAAGCAGAAACAGAAAAGTGCACAAGCTCGGTGGAGAGACAAGGAATTAGACAGGGCAAGTACAGCGACATCACATATTACCGCATGTACCAAGCCTTCGAAATGTCCATGCTCACAGGAGGAAAGATATTTCTCAGGAACCAAAGCAGAGCAGATACAGGTTCGATAATTGAGGACACATGCCAGCATCCCTGACTTATGCCCAAGCTGTTGAGACTTTAGTCAACAGAACAGTCGAAAAAAGGAAATAGCTTAACAATATAGCATTGGTGATAAAGACTCAAGAAGTAAAGAAGTAGATCAAAACAGAGATTGAGTATAACAAGGGTCTCATGGACAAAAAGGCAAAGAACAAAAAGCTGTGAGATGGTTGCTCTTTCATCAGTTAAACGAAGATACTTCATCCAGAAAAGGGTGAAGAAGGGGAATGTGGAAAACCTGTTGCAACATTCCTGCACAGATGCATACAAATGAGACAACGAAGTGCATCCAAACATGAATACACGCTTCTGCGAGTGAAGCTGCCAAATGTTCGTATAATCAGATATGATGAAAGAATGATGTGTTGCCACAAAGCGTGTAAGAATGACAGATTATTGTCGAATGCTCTATGCACCACCCATAAGCAAAATCTGAAAATAAATAATGTTGTTGACATATGAATGTGCACAGCAGATGTCAGCGAGAAGTATCTGAATCAGCCATGCAGCAGACCATTATGGCATGTTCTTCTGAAAGCCTCAAAGATCATTGCTAAACATTTGTCAATCCACCAATTTTATCTACACCATATTTTTAAATATTAGTTAATAAATGTACCACTTATGATGCGATGGTCAATTCTTACATTTTATGATAAATTCTAATTGCTACATAAATTAATTCAGTGATTAACTTACGATCACAATATCGTCAACGTCATATGTCCTTTCCGACACATAATGTGTCAGAATGGACATTAATCTTGACAGCCAAATGCATAAAGTAGACCCAAATACACAATTTAAACCCATAGCTATGAGACAGTTGATATGTCATAAACACGTCAATTTGATTTTGTGTAGATACTGTGCCCAATTACCAATTGGCATGTCAACAAGAGCATACCTTAATATGTATTGTGGTATTTTAGTTTGCATATTGACAAGTTCTTTATATTTTTAATAAGTACGTTATTTTTCAATTGTTCAACTTCCATCTACGATTTCTCAGTAACCAGATTGGATTTTATAACGCCGTTTGTTATCCTCCATGCTTAATATTATGCTAGATCAGAATAAAGTTCAATAAAGGTTATGGATCTGGTAACAAATTTGATGACAACTGTGTGCTCAGCATTATAAAACAGCCCATAGACCATAGGCTGCAGCGTGCATCAGATTATATGTGCGGATTAGGATCCAAACAATAATTCAATGTATCATTAAGTCCACTTAAAATGAAGATATCTACAATTTAAAGCAAAGTAAATACGCTCTTTTCATTCAGAATGCAGGAAATGGCTTCTCAGAGCAGACAATTCTTAATTTTTTCGTGTTTCCACCCCTCATATAAGAGGAAACAGCATCTTTGATAGGTTATGAACATAAAATGTATTGTTAATTTGGATCCCTTAAGGACAAGCTGTTAAGTGGCCTACAGAAATGTCTAATCACCAATTTTATTGAAGGCAAATATTCCATGAATTCTTATCCTACCTTCAGTCAAACAGCTTATTATCCAACAATGCAACGTTTAGATAAAATATATAATTGTTCAGAGAAAAGTGTTTTTCCTCGCTTAAAATGTAGTCTCTAGATTTCAAAGATTTCAGGGAGACACCCCTCTCCCGACTTGCGCCTGGGACACACTTATTCAGACCGCTATCCCCATCTGAACAACCCCCCACCCACCACCCAGGCACCCAACCCCCTACAGAATGTTCTGGCTGCGGCACTGCTCTGAACACTACCAGTGGTGGTGGTGGTGGTGGTGGTGGTGGTGGTGCCGCCGCCGCCGCCGCCGCCGCCGCCGCCGCCGCCGCCGCCGCCGCCGCCGCCGCCGCCGCCGCCGCCGCCGCCGCCGTTGTCGTTGTCGTCATTGGTTGTTGTCGTCGTCATCATTGATTGTTGTCATCAGCGTCGCCGTCGGCGGCGGCAGCGGCGTTATTTTTGTTGCTAAAAGTATAAATTTGTCTGAATAGTTTTAGCTTTCATAGAAATTTTGCGTGCAGCGATAGGCCCTATGCGTTAGTTCTATTATTCCTGTTTCCGAAAATATTATTTTCAGGCATTCACACTGAACCACCGCCGCATTTCTAAATAGGAACCCTGGAGTTGTAACTTGAATTTTGACACGACTTTCTTAATGTAAGTGTTAACTGATGACGTGTATATTACATATTGATATATCTGCTAGCCACAGAAACCAAGTTTAATAAATATAAAATTTTTTATTGAACTTGCACGGATTAAAATAAAAATGCGCGATTTCTACTATGTCAAATGTACACAAAGGCGCTCGCTCTAGGACGCGCCTTCATCCGATGACGTCACAAGGCTACAGGCGGGTTTTGCAAATTTGATAACGTCATTCCATCTTCATTTTGCTATTTTTTGGAAAGCTGAGCTAATGTTCACGGAATAACATTTGTAAGTGCTTTCTATCATAGTTTCCTATGCAATTTCACTAAGTAGGTATGTGGCATTTGAGGGGACTTTAACAAACAATACACAGTCTACAGTCTGGTGCGTTTCCCATCCACAGCGTCAATACAATCCTGAAAGTTCCATCGTTGTATGGAACCAGAAACAATGAATTTCCACAAAATCTCATATTGTGGCATGTGCACAAATATGTGATGAAATGAGACGTTCACATGCCAAATATATAATCATTAACCACACATATTGTCCCGATCACTCTCGCCGTCACTCCGCCAATCCTCCTCCCTCCCCACCACCTTTCTCTCTCCATTGTTCCCTCCCCCTTCCACCACTCTTTCCCCTTTCTCTCTCACTCTATATCTCTTCATGTCCCCCCACCTCCCCACCTCCCTCCCCTCCCTCCCTCCCTCCCCTCTCTCTCTCTCTCTCTCTCTCTCTCTCTCCTTCCTCTCTCTCTCTCTCATCTCTCTCTCTCTCTCTCTCTCTCTCTCTCTCGCTCTCTCTCTCTTTCGCCTTTTTCTCTCACTCTACCTCTCCTCACGCACTCCCGATTCGGTTTCATATTTTTCTGCATATGCATTCAAGAGCGAGCATTAATAATTGTGGTGAAAAGTTTCCCCATACAGCTTTAAAGTGTTATTGGTCGGTAGTTTGCTGCGTCCGATGGGTCTCCTTTTATTTTATATACCATTAACTATATATGTAGGCTTGCTACACAATCTTACTGAACTATTCCTTATTAGTTATTACACCAAATATGTGCATCATGGGTGAGAAACTGTCGGGCTCAGCCTCTGACAACACAACGCATACAGCTTGCCTTCTTGCGGGGACATTGGCTGTGGTATATCAGACACTGATTGGCTGATGTGAAATATTTAATCATGAGCAAGAGAGGTATGATGAGGAAGCTCTTTTCCCAAACTCAGGTAGATTGGCTTCGGTAATTCCTTCAGACAGTCGTGTCGTAAATGGAAAAACTGTGCTCATTGAAACCCATTACTGTAGCAACTGCTCCATGTCAAATTAGCTTCAAATTGCTCAACATAATATACTTTACATCAGACATGATTTGTAATTTCCGGCCTGTGTGTGGGTAAGGGTTGACAAGATAGATTGTATTCGTTAAGTTTGCTAGCCTAGATATCGACAGTGCGTTTATGTAATGCCTGAATGATAGACTCAAAATATTTATTCAGTATCCTCGTGACACAGATTACTTGGCCACTGCTTGGCCAACCCCGGCCCAATTTACGCTTCTGCGACCCCTCCGGCTCGAGATGTCGCTAGGCACTCACGTGTATGTATTGTTGTCAAGCATTAGTTCTATGATCCCTGTCATTGACGACACACTTGCACTAGGATATAGCTCAGTTATTGTCGGAATGCAATGTTTAGTTTTTTCAGTTTTCTCCCTGAGTAGGGTTCGAACCCAGGCATGCGACACGTTCCGCCTTGCGTCTGGGAGGCGAGTAGTAGTAGTAGTAGTAGTAGTAGTAGTAGTAGTAGTAGTAGTAGTAGTAGTAGTAGTAGTAGTAGGAGCGGCGGCGGTGGTGGTGGTGATGGTGGTAGTGGGATTAGTGGTAGTAGTAGTAGTAGTAGTAGTAGTAGTAGTAGTAGTAGTAGTAGTAGTAGTAGTAGTAGTAGTAGTAGTAGTAGTAGTAGTAGTAGTAGTAGTAGTAGTAGTAGTAGTAGTAGTAGTAGTAGTAGTAGTAGTAGTAGTAGTAGTAGTAGTAGTAGTAGTAGTAGTAGTAGTAGTACTAGTAGCTGAGTTCAACACGTTTCTTTGGCACTGCTATTAACGTCAGTTTTAGACGATTTCTACTGCTCCCTATGATTTAATTTTATGTCTGGCCTTTGCCGAACTGTATATACGTTGGTTTTGTAGTTTTGATTTTTGGAATTAGTTTTGCGTGAGGTCGCATTTTGCTGTGATATTTTCCAGCATTTGCTCCTCATGCTAGCTTGTGGTGGCCATTCGCTTGTCGCCACAGCGTTGTCTTGTTCGTCTCTCGTTCTGTATTGTCGAAGTTAAGTTGATACGCGTTTATTGATACCATTACTTCAGTAACGGCGCTTTTATAATTGGCCAGTTTGGACGCCAGTTGTCGAGTGTTGTTTTTACCTGCTGGCCAGGCGATCGTGCATTTTATTGAGCGTTGTACTGAGGCCGCCTTGACCTAATGTTTTGATCATAGGCTAGCGGATTTGGTCAAACCTCGGGGAAAATTCCAATGTTATTGAATCCTTCGAATTTTTGTTCACATATGACCATAGTATTACAAACAAAAAGTCGCAGCTGATAACCTGAGGAAAATTTTGTATGCCAAATTGAATTTTTTCCCAAATCTTTGCCCTTTCACATATTGTAATCACACACTAGACGAAACCAAATTAAGATTTCTCAGGATATTTTATGGTTACATTGCTGGAATTTGCTCTGGATGTTGGAAATAAAATATTCTAACTGACTTTCAACCAAGTAGTCGACATAGAAAAATCCAATATGACTGCTGGTACGTTGAGTAAATCAGAATTCCCCATAATACAAGACATGCTCCAGGCAATTTAATAAATGAACCCAAATGAATATAACATACTAAACTAAAATGTATCTCTCGTACCAATCATTAAAGAGCTGTCTATTATCTCTATGCTTTAATTTGTAACCCCTTCTTCAACATCGTCATCTTCAGCTTCACAGCTGTCAGTGTGTGGCCTGTTGTAGCAGGTCTCGGCATGACAACCTCCACATGCTGCGACACATTTTAACCCAGATTTGTGGCACGAGCATTGATTTGTTGCACATTGTTTTTTATTACTGACTTTACATTTGCAGCGAATGAATTTTAAGACACTTTCTGGTGCAACACCTAAATCAGTCATCACCGGTCGCATACCATCTTTCTCCAGCTTCCAGCCCCACTTGCAAGGATTGAGACAATTGGTTTTTTTAGTTCAGCCCATTGCTTCATTTGCATGTGGACTCGAAGGCTGTGATAATACGCTGCTCTCTCAGTTGGAGGTAATCTTTCAGGCTCAATTTTATTACAGCGTGCAACCATTGATTGGTACCGTGTTGGTCTTAAGGAGGTTAGTGTGTCATGGTCTTTACCACCGTAAAGTCTGCAGAAGATAGACACGCCTACAGCACCAACATCATCAGTGGTTGTCTCGTTAATCAGTGCACGGGATAGATGCTGCAACCTATTACATTTAACCAATGTCTTCATTAGATGCGTTTTTCCTTGTCCAAATGTAGATGAAGTCGTATCACAACCACTCCACGCGTGTATAAACAGGATATTATTAGTAAAACCGGATCCATTACCTGGTGTGTTTCTCGAATGCTGTACAATTCAACACTTTTATTCAACGCACTAACCTTTTTCTCTTTCATCAAGAATATGTCAGCCATTTGTGTTTCCCAGTGATGAATCAACATAATGAAGATATCCGTATCTTCAGCAACAAGGATTACTGGCTGGCCATTCTGCGAAAAGTTTAGAGCAGTTGATGCAATCAAAGTGTCTGCATCGTCACCACTGCACTTAATTATGTGTCCTTTAGATTGTAGCAGGCAAGCAAGGAGTTCTAAGAACTGTGTCTTATTTCACACGTTTGAGAGAAATGCCTGCTGATTCTTGTGACATTTGGAGTTATCATTCAGAGTGATATCTGCAGATCGTGTTCCAGACCTCCTCAAATGCTCGTGATCCTTGGTGGATGGCCCTTCGTACCCATAAAAAACAACACAATACATCCCAAACTTATTTCTAAGATATGTTTCATAATGTTCTACCACTTCTCGATATGTGGCATTCTTTTGCCATCTAATACGATGCAGGAGCCATCCGCCATCTATAACTGGCATGCTGTCTTTCGTAATAGCTTGGTTACTTAGGTTGGTAAGATCTTTTTTAATCTCTCTAGCGAATTCTGCCGTATCTGGTTTTCGCATGAAATAATCTTTGAAGAGTGTTGTAGGTACCGCTGACAGCTCATACTTGAAGTAAGATTTAAGGTCCTCAGACTCCCGGTTAGCCAATGCCGTAAAACGCATGAATAAAACACTGGGCTCAATTTGAATTGATTTCTTACCCACTTTGATACCTGGCAGAAGATATTCCAATGTCCGAACTTGCTCCAATCGCTTAATATGTGCACTACTAAATGCTACACCATCAAGTGATTGTTGAATCTCCCTACCAATTTGTTCGGCTTGGTCACAGGTGATTCCATCCTCATCGGTTGCCGTTAGTCCAGTTGCCAGTGATCTTAATGCAGAAACTTCATCATTGAAAGGGTTGTGCTATTCAAACCAATCCAGTATTTTCTCCATGTCTGTCGAATCTCGCCTGCACCTAGATTTTCCTAGTTCTGCGTGCTGTTCACTTGTAGCATGATGGCAGTTTGTTAGACTTGTCATTGCGTCATAAATAGCTGCACAATGATGCATGCTATAGTCCCATTGGTGTCTAACACTATCTGTTATGCCACGACCATGTGTCAAACCTCCTCGAGCTTTCACGGATCGCATTAGAATTTGCTCTATGCATAGATCAGTCCACAAACCAGCCCAGTATTTTTCACTTCGGAGCACTGCATGGTAGCCTTCCAAAAATTTCTGGTACAACCACGGATGTTGATTTGGGAGGTCCCCCATTATTTGGAGGTACAGGCTAGCACCTTTGGCATAATTAATATGACCAAATGCAGCGGAAAGGTTCAGCAGCTTTCCAACAGCGGTGAGGTGACCTTCCAAATCGCACACTCTCTCACACTGCATAAAGGTCTTGACAATGTTAATATAATATAGATACAAAATCCAATACTTGGCAGTGCGTGACTCATTTTCCATGTTTTCTTTGTGCTTAGCAATACATTGATCTAAACCTGACAGTTCTTCAGACTCAAGAATATCATTGAGTGGTACACCACCATCTTCGGTAACTTGATCAAACAATTCTTTTAGTTTGCTTACTTGATCCATGGTTAATATATTAGTGTTTTGGGACGATTCTGAATTGGAATGCTCAGACTATGCAGGTAATATACCCGAGACCAGCTTAGCCATAAGTGCCTTTTCGACCGGAAAATGTGCACGTAAGGCTCTGGCAATTGGTTTACCTGTCAAAATATGGGAAATAGTATTTGGCCCATAGACTTGTCCCATGGCTTCTTAAAGACCAGACCCTTTCATCACATTACCGATACTGCCACAAGCGCTCATAAGAAGATGAAACCCACTAAATCGACAAACTATCCTGTTTAGACCTTTTGACTCAGTAATTTCTACTGCTTTCTGCCAGAGCGGCTGGTCAAATGTAATGCAAGCACTGGGTTGCATCAATCGACAGGATTGTTCTTGAATGTACAAAAGTGTAGAGTACAGACATGTCACGTCATTTGGATTAAGGTCTATGAAAGGAAGAATAAGCACTTGCCATTTGTCGATGCCATCATCGAGTGGTCTGAAGAAGTGTTGCCTGAATCCAGAGAAGTTAGGTATTTGTGTATTTGCTTTGCTGAAGAGGAGAGCTGATTGCCACATAAGATTAGCATAATATGCTACTGATAGTGTTATATACGGTCGCTGATTTTCCTCAATGGATTTAAACTTTAGAGAGGAAAGGCCTGATACAGCTGACCCTATGTATTGAACAATGTGCATACCTTTGTCCGTCATAAGTTCCGAAACAGCCAATCTTGTCTTACGTCTTAGATGTTGGTCAACGTTTGCTCGATCTCCTTTCACAGCCGACATTGCTATCATACCCATACCATGAAACTGATTATGGCCATCTATCGTCCTGACATCATGGTCTGCATTATCAGATGCCCATTGCGTGATTTCTGCATCTGCATTTGGTAGTAATATACCAAGATTTTCCGCTTGTAAAATCGATTGCTAAAACAAAATGACCTCATCATATGAGACCGAAAAACCTAATCTAAATAGCTCATCTACTAGCCACTTTGATCCAAATACATTGTCCTTCTCCACGGCCATCCCAAACAAAATAGGTGACATTATTGAAGATGGTCTTACAGCTTGTGTAAGTGCTTGGCCAATGCTATTTCGTCTTACGTCATTACTTATCATTGTCTCGATAAAAAATACGTGTCAGTGGTGTAAGGAACTCCCTTCCCTTATCAATATCCTTAATATCATTGCTACCCGGGTAGTTTTCCTTTGAATATTTCCCCTCACGTATTTCCTCCTTTAATAGTTTTGCAAACGTAATGACTATTCTTTCAGCTTCTTTTGCATCATCGTCTAATTTCTCAGAGTGCATGTCTTGTGTACTATGTAACTTGCCATATTCTGGAAACACAGCACATCCTCCTGACCTCCTTTCATTCGTGACCAAAATATGTGGTCACCATAATGCTCATGAGGTTTATCTCTGAGGCTTTTAATACCATAGACTTCTGCCCCATTAGCCAATTCTTTCATTTTCTCAAGGATATCGGTAACAGTCAGTGTTTTAGTCTCACCCTCCTCATCCAGTCAGTCGCAAACAGCCTCAAAGCAACCCTGCTTCCCTAAATCAGCTGGTCTGTCACATTCTTAGCATATGCAAAGCAAAAGAAATCTCTATAACATTTGCTATGATATTGTGCTTCTGCTGCTACTAAGTCTATGCAATCATTTACTCTTGTCATAACATCATATGCCCATAGGTTGTCACGATTGTTACATTGCTGTACAACTGATTCTCTGAATCCAAGTAGCGTAACCTGTGACACAGGATCTCTTGTTGGATGTTTCAGGTCAATGGTCGCGGCTTCTCCACATAGAAAACAATCAGCTGCCAAGTCAAATGGCTCAACACTTGAACGTAATCTTTTGGATGATGATCCACCCCCATTATCATCATCGGTTCTAGTTCTTCGCAGGTCCGTATATTCGGCCCTACACCTTTTTATTTTATGTACATAAACATTTCCAATTGGGGAAGTTAGAGACCTTTCCAAAAGGTAGTTATTTAATTCATCATCACCTCGAAGACGACTTATGCGCAAAAGAGTCTCAAGTCCTTTTTTGTACACTTTTTGCTTATCTCCATCCAAAGGGTTGCGACAGATAACGCAATTTCCCTCAGATAAAGTATGCGGAAATGGGAGGGTCACATTTTCATTTGGCTCATTCATTTTTGTGTTTCTTAATAGCCTCTGAATAATTTCAGTTATAGTATGTGCTAAATGCACGTGTTTCTGTTTAAAAAACTACATTAAATAATTCTGTGTCGAGAAATACAATGTAAAAGCAAAAGTAGTTTTACAATATACTTTCTCGAATGTTTTCTAATATTACCCCGGTCCATTTATTATCATAAATCACCATATACGGACGTCAGGATTGAACCAATATTAATTATTGACAAACCATGGCATACTCTGATAAATCTTATTTGCAAATTGCGTTGATATGATGGAGAAATTAGACATATTGTAATTGGAGGGACTGGCATTGGGAACTATATGTTGATTTAGTGCATGTTTGTATGGTTATACCAAAATTTGCCACGCTGTCTTCAAAATAACTCAACCGTTGTGTAATGCTGAGCTATAACATTACATCTTTAAGAACTGTGCCAATTTCCAGCTCTGTAATTATAAAAGAAGTGGCGAAAAACTGATTTTACGTTCATCTATCATATAATTACAGTTTGTAAGAATACAAAAGTAGATCAAATTCAAAGTGCTGTCAAAAATGTTCCCCAAAAGATATCACTTGCGACTTTTTTCTGTAATACTAGGGATATGTGGGAATATAATTCCACAAGTTTTGATAACATTATAATTTTTTTCCCTGGTCGACCAAAAACTGGCTCATCCTACTAGCCTATTATGTCAAGTCGGTATAAGCAGTTATTAAGCCTACGCTTGATAGCTAATGGATGGAATGTGGGTGCCGTTGACGTATATCACGGCTTAAAAGATGTCATCGGCGCGGGGCCCCATGTATTGAAGGGCTAATTAACATCAAGAGAAATCTATGGCATGTGACATTAGCAAATGAAACCGTAATGGAAAAATTATTAGAAGATGGGTTGGTTGTGAATGGGGAAGCCTCTAAGATCCAAGCGGTAGATAGCGACAGGTTGTTGGTTAAGGTGAAAGGTCCCTTAGAAATCCTGAATGATCGGATTAACTCAGAATTGGCCAATTTTGGCCTGGTAGTTTCTATCGAAAATGAAACATATCAGTTTGATAGATCATTAGAGAATGGGATCCGGCGGGTTTGGATGAAAGATATTGTCAAGCCGCTTCCAGGCACACTGTCTATCGACAATACCTTTTTCTTGCCGGTGTGGTTTAGGGGACAGGCTAAGACATGAACATTTGGCCAATGCATGTCCACAGAAGGACAAATGCCTGATTTGTGGCGCCACGGACCATTACAAATGGCGCTGTCCACAGACAGTAAATAAACAGGCAGATGGACGAAGCGCAGATGCGACTGAACCCAAAACATGCCCAGAACATGAATCAGTCACTGTGGTGGAAACTCACCAACTATCCAACCCTGTCTCTGTTGTGATGTCTGACGCAATTGAAGTGTTAGATGAAGGTTTGACTCAGACGCCTGTACCCACTACCAGGGATGAGGATGCATTATCTGATACGGACAGTCTGCCACCAGGACAGACTAAATTCAGATCCCAGTCTACCGGTGGTGCTGATAGTTCAATGTTAGACCATCTACTAACATTAACTGACATGCCGGGAGATGGGAAAGAGATCACGGCCAATACTGTAGATGATAAACTGTTAGAAAATGGCAATGCCAATGTGCTTACTAATGTCGAGAATACGTGTAGACTAAAGCGTCAAAAGGATGATTCTAGCTCAGATTCTGAATTAGAAGATTCACAAAATATGTCTTTTGACTATGATGACAGTGTATCCATTGCAGAGTCTGATACTTCTGTTAATACATAGGCGTCTCAGAGCAGTGAAATGGTTGTTTATCGGTCAGAAACAGGACAGGTGTTGATTCCCTACATCACCAAAAAGGGTGTGAGATATCGACATTTGCGCACTGATTCTGACATATCGAAGTATCAGCATCTTAAAACCGTGGATCTAAAGCGGTCTGAGTTTAAAGAGAAGCTAGTCAAGTGGGCGAAAAAGAATGTCAGCAAGAAAAACAAATCCAATGAAGAAATGGCTGGTTTGCCAAATTCATTATATATGATGTAAATATGCACACTTAATTACAGAGGACTAAATGATGAAATTAAACAACGGGTTCTGCTTGAAGATTTGAAAGACAAGAATATTGATATTATCATGCTGCAGGAAACAAAGTTACAATGCCCAGGTGTTTTAGAAAAATTTAAACATTTAGCAAACGACGAATTATTTTATTCCGTCACCACAGAACCAAGTCCATGTGTTGCTATCTTGTTCCTGCCTAAAAGTTTAAGTTCTGTCAATATTATTAATTCATCATCGGACACAAGTGGACGTTGGGTTACGGTCGTTGTTGATATAGCGGGATCAATTTATTCTCTGTTGTCTGTTTATGCACCAGCTTCCCATACTCAGAGATGTCAATTTTTATCCGACCTTTCCTCTGTGATTAGTGATAATTCTGAGAATATCATCATCGGCGGTGATTTTAATCGTGTTATGGATGGAATACTCATCTTATCTGCTCATCTTCTGAAGCTCATCTTCTACTTACAGGGACACATCTCACCTTAGATAACAGAAATCTGTGATACAGAACATTTATTAGACTGTTATCGCATCTTATATCCTGAAGAACGAATCTTCACATGGCATTCTGCTAATGGACAAAATTCCTCTCGAATAGATAGAATATATATCAATAGATCATTGAGAGGGAATTTAGTAAGTACGGGGGTGTATCCTGTCACATTTTCTGACCATGATCTGTTTTTCATCGGCTTAGATAATGCAGATTGGATAAAACGTGCTGCCGGCTTCTGGAAATTGAATAATTAGCTTTTAGAGGACTTAGAGTATCACCATTGCATTAAAAGCTTCTGGGAATATAAGCTACGGAATCAATTATTCCCACGAGAATTGTATATCATGGTGGGAAGATGTTAAAAAGGGCTTTGCCAGTATCTCCAAGCAATATTTGATCCAAAAAGCGTGGAAAATTCGTTAAGAAGCTAAAGCCCTTGAGCGCTTATTGACATTACTAACCCGCAAAGTTGCAACCGGTGATATTCACCTTACAGAACAGCTCAATGATATAAAATTTAAACTGTATCAGATCGAGAAACATAAAGCTAAGGGTGCAATAACTAGAAGTAGAGCACAGATGTATACTGAAGGGGAAAACCCCACAAAACTCTTTTTCAATCTCGAGAAAGCAAGAGGTGTTGATAAGTTAACGTCCACACCGACCAAACCTGCTCTATTCCGGGTAGATCGATTTTAACAAATGCCTTTTTAATTAGAGACACCCTGCACTTGGTAGAAAAAGACAATATTCCCGACGCTATCATTGGATTAGATAATGAAAAAGCCTTAGATAGACTTGAGTGGAATTCTCTTTTCAAATCACTCAATCACATTGGTTTGGATCCTAATTTCATCAAATGGATTCATATCTTATATGGTAATATCGGTAGTAAATATCTGGTTAATAATTATATTAGCAAACCGGTAATTTTAGGACGAGGTGTGAGGCAAGGGTGTTCACTATCCCCTTTATTGTTTATAATAGCGATGGAGTCCTTAGGGTCGACCATCAGGGAAGATCCTGTTTTTAAAGGCATTGAAATTGAAGGGGTGAACAGACCCATAAAAGTGTCTCTGTATTGTGATGACACAACACTTTTTGCCGGATCAAATTCTGATTTTAAAAGATTGGATCAAGTTTTAGACGACTTTCAAAAGGCCTCTGGTTTGAAAATTAATTGAAAAAACTCAGAAGGTTTATTTCTGGGCAAGTGGAAGAGCAGAGCTGATAAACCTCTCAACATAAAATGGGCAACTGACTCGATAAAGATTCGAGGGATACATTTCAGTAGGACGTCTGGGGAAACACTGAACTGGCATGATAGAATATCCAAAATGAAGAAAACAATAAATTTATGGAAATGCCGGCGTTTGACAGTTTTTGGAAAAGCCTTGGTCATGAATACATTAATCTTATCAAAGTTGTGGTATACCGCTTCACTAATATATATGCCTCAACATATTGAGACTGAAATTAATAAACTTATTCAAGGATTTATGTGGCAAGGTAAAACGTGACTAGTTTCACAAGATGTGTGCAGGAATGAATTTCATCAGGGTGGCCTTAACCTTGTCGATGTCAGGACAAAATGTCTTTCATTACGTTTCAAATTCTTAAATATGCTACTGTATCCTGACGTAAAATGGGCAAATGCATCCAGGGCATTAATCGAACGTTTTACAATGCCATTTCCTGCAAAATGTCTCTTTTGTGCAACCAGTCCGCCGCCTAATTATACACCAGTACCTATGGTGTCTTGGAGCTGAAATATGCTCTTGATGCTTTCATTAAAATAGAAAATCCACCGCAATGTTGGGAGGGTGTTGTAATGATACGCCTCTGGGCAATAATGATCTATGTCGTGAAAATAACGTGTTGTATTTCCCCTCTATGGCTCAGAAAGGCATTAGATACATTGGCGACATTGTCAATCCAGGAAATTGAAATCCTTAGCTGAAATTGCATAAATTACTCAGCCAAGGCCAATAGACACAATGCGATTATTGATCCGGCTATACCGAACTATACCAAAGGAATGGCTCACTTTGCCTAACGGGCAAATCAACAATGATGAACCTACTTTGAAACTAATGTACAATGATAAAGAATGTTCTTGTCACATGACGGCTAAGAATTGGTATTCATTGCTGAGACAACCCAAGCTTAGCCTTCCAAAATGTATAGTGTCATGGGAGCGGCATTGATTTGCCAAATATACCGAACCAGGCAAAAGATTTAGTCTGGCGATTAATTCACCGGAGACTTTGGGTAAAACACCTTATGAGTAAGGCAAACATATGTACCGATGATGAGAACAACTATGTATTTTGCACAAATTCGGAAGAAACGTTAGTGCATCTGTTTACTGATTGTCCTGTAATAGTTCAATTCTGGGTATATGTAGAGAAAACATTATTACATCTCTGTGTGTCTAGAACTGATCAAACCACTCGCACAATTCTGTTTCGTGAATTAGGAAATGGCATCTTGAAGAATGATAAGACAATCACTATATGCTGCTTAAGCATTGGTGTTTGGAGTATTTGGAAGCACCGTTGTTCATTTATATATGATAGTAACATTTGCCTTACTTTGGATCATTTGAAGACGTTGAAGGCGTTATTTGATGGATTGTTGTCGCATAACATAAGAGGGAAATTTTATAAATATATAAGCAGTCGGAAGTTAGAAACCTTTAGAAATATATGGTGCAGAGGTGACCTAGTATGGCTTGTGAATGAGAATCTTGTCATTAAAAAACAGCCTTGACTAGTAAGACCTATGTTTTGGCGCATTCTGGTTTATTTTAATTCACATATGTGTTAATAGGTTTTTTATTTTTGTAGCAACATTTTAAATATGTGTCTTGTGTATTAATATGTGGATGTCATTCGTTGGTTAATTTTGAACCACAATCCTGTTTGTAACTCTTATAATTATATTGGCTGGAATTATTATTTGATTATGCATATGCAGTAACAGTGGATTTCGGTGCGTGTGTTTGGTAGGTTGCTGTGTGAAGCAACAACATCTGCTTCCCGTAGCAACGGCTTCAGCAAACACATATGCTCTAATTCTCACAGCTAATCAGATTATGAACGTAACCAAAAGATTTTGGAGCGTTTGTTCTGAAAGGGTTAAAATGTGTACCAAAAGTCAGGTGGTCACTTGAACAGGTTAAGCCATATTGTATTTGATAGTTAAATGAATAGTTGATTTATATTCCAATGTTTTTATTACCAATGTTTGTTCCGGGGTAATTTTAGAATCTGAATCCCAAAGTAAATTGCATTCGACTAAAATAAATTTAACATTCAATCTAAGTTGTTTCCTAATAATAGATTGTAAATACTTATCCTGTATACACATGATTGTGTTTGTACCGGGATAATAACGAAATCTCTATTTCAAAGTAAATTGTAATGTTATAAATCGTTTGTTAAGTTTCAACCCTCTTCAACTATGTAGGTTACATTGTCACTTTACTGCACTCAATGTAATATCTTAGCGTTTACATTTTATAGATTATCCTCTGGGGCGTTGCTTATTGATTAATTTGTTTCCGATTGGTTGTGTGTCTAAAATACCTCTGATCGCTGTGTTATTTCTCAGCCTATGTTCGCGTGAGCTTTTATAATTTTAATGGAATGTTATTGGGCTAGTAGCTTGGAATTTTTAAAGGGAAACATCGAGTTGTTTTGAATTTTTAGATTAATCGTTTGAACATCATATATTTATTGTTTATTTATACATATGACTGATATAATCGTTTGTTCTCTTGATTTATCCTATGTTTAATGTTCTTTTCAGTCAGTATATTTTTGGGTACTATGGATTTCCATACGATCCATTGATCGTGCTACCAAAAAAAAAGTAGTAGTAGTAGTAGTAGTAGTAGTAGTAGTAGTAGTAGTAGTAGTAGTAGTAGTAGTAGTCAAATCATTCCCTCCTTTGATCCCGATAAGGGGGCCCCTCAATTAATTAGCCATGGGCCCCAAATGTACTTAATCCGGGTCTGTAGGCAGGTCTACAGCCGCTTGTAAGCGCAGTTCACAGGCACTGTGTTACACACGTCATACGTAAATCCAAGATCTTAACATTCTGGGCTATTCCAAACATATTGCAATGGCATAATACGCTGTCATCACATTGGGTGATCCTGGTAGACGATCTGTAGTTTGATTGACATATGGCGCCATGTTGACCATAATTGGCATTAGTAAGTGGCAACAAACTTCAAATATTTCTTAGGTAAGAAACCATTCTTTTATCCCACAATCTAGTTACCATAGCAAATTCGTTGTACAATGCGACCACCTGCCATTAGTCGCCACATTCTGATGCTCCATATTGTGATCTTTCTAACCAGGTTCTGCCGCACGATAACAGACAGAATATGAATAGTAATTATGGAAATTTCTTAGATGTTGAGTGGATCGCGATGAAAATTATTTTGTAAATGTATCAGACGTCTTGTCTCCGTCAGCTACGTAAAGCCAACTCAGGTGACATTGTGGCTTATCTTTCGACAGCCTATATATAGCCGCCGAGAGACACCCATCATAACACAGGTTGCTGGGCCGGTACTGGACCAATACCGGGCCAATACGGGCCGGTATTGTCCTAGTACCGGCCCAGTAACCCGCGTTATCAGTGACCGCTCGCTACACGTCAGCAATGCACTGGGATCACCCATAGTTATCTAATTGTACACATTCTGGTTGCAGCGACCCAGAAACCGATATTTGACCATTTATCTTAAAGGACCATTTTATACAGGCTAATTAATAACCCTTCGTCACGAAATCATTAAAATCGCGTCATATCATCTGATAATCAGCGGTTCGGTACAGGTGGGCCTTGGATAATAATAATAATAATAATAATAATAATAATAATAATAATAATAATAATAATAATAATAATAATAATAATAACCTTAATTTCAAGTCATATACAGGAAAGACGCTAAATATTTTAAAACAAATTTGATTGAAACCTGTTACTGTAGCAACTGCTCATTATCAAACTATTTTCAAAATGTTCAACATAATATTTCTGGCCTGTGGGTGGTTAAGGGTTAACAAGATAGATTGTATTAGTTAGGTCTGGTAGCCTAGATATCCACAGTGCATTTATGTAATGCTTGAACGTTAGACTCAAAGATTTATTCACTAACCGCATGGCGCAGGTTAATGGGCTGGTACTGGCCCAATACAGGGCCAATGCGGCCCGGTATTGGGCCAGTATCGGCCCGGTAATCTGCGTTATAAGGGTAGCGACACGATATCTGTGTTTTCTTTCACCGCGGTGTGTGATCGGTGGAATGGATCCTGGCCCCCTGCCTCGGTGCAAGAGATGGCACGTTGATAATGATAGAAAAGAGATTGCCAAAATTAGGATTACGGTAAACAGTCGCGGTACCGTCAGTGAGAGAGAATAACCCGGTTCGGAATTACGTAATATGAAAGATGGAACACTGCCATCTTTTAGCCACCTGGAATCGGTTCAAATCGGATTTTCCTATTGGATTTAATTTAGTAGCTATACTACGCAGTAATTCATTGCAAGTCTTTCAATAATTAATCACAGTATTTATTCATTAATTAATCACAGGACTATGTAACATTCATTTTAATATTATAGGATTTGGTATAAACAAAGGTTTTTTCCTGCTAAAGTGGGAGCTCGGTAAGGCTCGTCTGATCCATGTGTCATTTTTGTAATAAAGAAAACGCTGGTCACATCTAAGAATAACATTAGTTATGTCTTTAGATGTACATAATACTAACAATATAAATCTAGATGAAATTGCTATAAAGTATATTATAAATGTAAACAGATAGATTATTGTTCTTGGAGAAGGCACACTATTCGCACTGCCTAAACCCAAAAATCTACCCAGACCTTTCTTCAACATGAGGCCAACCGTGTTCTTGAACACTACCTATTAGAAGACTTTTGTCAAATGTGACTATGGCCTTATTCTGACTAGAGACTTAGGCCGTGTTCTCACTGGAGAGTTAGCCAGGGAAAGCACGGCCCATTTCTCTCGTATCAGAAATAAACTTGACAGATTTATACAAAACTGGCAGAGTGGCTTTGAAAGTGGACGCGGATGGGCCGCTATAGCCTGGGGCTCTGGGAACAACGTATTGTAAAATCGGCAGTTTCATATCAATTTATTGTGACCTCAATCAAATGGGAACTTCCATGTCACGTGCATTTGCTGCCACCGGGGTCAAGTTCGACTCGCTAACTATAGTCAGTTTGCTGGTTTACTGAACATGGCAATGGCCACTCGGAAGCTAAATAGTTAACTATAGTTCGTTGGTTCCTGATTCACCATTGAATTACTATTGCAGAAAATTTGGATCCGGGTACGTGTCTCCATTAATCCGTTCTGGCGTCTGTTTTAATGGCCTACGAAAATGGGTTGTTTTTGTCCACTAAGACGTCAAAAATCGTCCGTATGACATGGGAAGTGGGAAGGAATAGGGTCTCTGGAACATTGACATACAATAGGAAAGCATAATTTCATCAAACCTAAGTTATTTAGTGAAATATTTACACTTTTATATGCATTTATTCATGGCAAGTGATCAGCGTCCGCCATTTTGAAATTAACGCATTAACTATTTCAAGTTCGACTGGGAATCTAGTTAGCTATAGCTACATGGGCGTAAATCCTGGGTGGTGGTATATACGCGCCCACCACACCACCCTCCCCCCCCCCCCACCAACCCCCACTCCCTCCGCCCCCGCCCCCCCCCACCAACCCCCACACCCACTTTTTCCGGTGGAAGACCTCCCCCAACTCCCTGTTAATGGCCTCTCCCAGACCTTCCCCCAAATCACCCCACCCCAATTATTACTTTAAATCTACGCCACTATATAGCTAACTATGGTTAGGAGTCGCACTTGACCCATGAGATCCAGGGTTCTTCACTTTGTCCATCAAACCTAAAGCTCCCTGAATCTCAATTTCCCAAAAACTATGCGCGTAAGTTGTTGAATATTTTGAAACAAATTTGATTGGACGTTGCCACTGCTATGGCAACGACAGCGCCCAGTCAAATTAGTTTCAAAGTATTCAACCGAATGTTTAGTAAATAGAAAAGATACAATCCATACAACTTGACTGACTACTAAACGTTTATAACGGACTTAATCACGTCATTCATGACATTAAGTGATTATGATGTCAGCCTATATGTGACGTAATTGCTTACGGCGTCATATGATTGCTCGATAGACTGGATTCCTCTATATTATCCGCTCGCGTAAAATCAATATATTCAGCAACACGTGACAAATCAATGGACCGTTCCAGTTTTTGCTAAACTCCGCGCACCTCTAGCAAAGCTCGACCCAAAACTCGCTCGTATTGTGATCATTCGATCCCTCAACTCCCTGACTATCAATTTCCAGAAAACTATACAGATAAGCTGTTAAATATTTGAAACTAATCTGACTAGGCATAGGCAGCAACAGCGCCCAGTCAAATTAGCTAAAATCGTGTAAAAACACAAAGTCGCTTTAAAAGTACATGCATATACATACATATATAAGCACAGTTCCAAATCTTATTTTACTTATTTTATTAATTTTCATTTAAAGCTTGTATTTATTATCGCATAAATGCACATATTCGTCATTATTATAACCTTTTGTATAGTATTCGGAGCGAGTCGTAACTAAGTTGGAGACAACTTATGACTCAATCCATGTTGTCTTTGAACAATAAAAATATGTTTATATAAACCAGTGCTCTTCGCCTCCTAGCTCGCCGCAGCACTACAATATGATTGATTTATTAATTCCACATTAGGCCATAGGCCCTTGAGTGTACAGAGTATAAACCTACAATGACGGTCAGCTATTATATACGTTCATAAACAATAAATTAGTAAATGCATTGATTATCCCTAAAGTCGAAATATGTACACTATACAATAGATTATGCCTGATTATAGATTATGCCTGATTATCGATTTCCAGAAAGCTATACAGATGAGCTGTTGGGTATCTTGAGGCTAAGTTGACTGGGCGCCGGTGCTGCCTAAGGCAGCAACAGCACCCAGTCAAACCAGCCTCAAATCATCCAACAGCATGTCTATTAAATAGCAAAGAATTACAAAGACATACAATTTATACAACGTGTCAGACTCTTTGAGATTTGATGACTGTCTATATGGAACCCTTTGTGACGTACTGATTGTGACGTCATCATACACTTGCGGAACTGATTTTGACGTCATACTAGGTCAGATGATGAATGGATACTTTGGAAAGGTGAATTCGTACGTGTCAGACTATTAATCGTTTAAGACTGACTATATCGAGGCATTCATGGCGTCATGATTGTGACGTCATCTTACAGATCACGTAGTTGATTATGATGTCATATGATCAAGGGATATACTTGGAAGGGTCCATTTTATCATATGTGTGTGTGTGGGTGGGTGGGTTGGTGGGTGGGTGGGTGTGTGTGTAGATCTTAAAGGTGCATATCCACAGCTGAATGCCCGAAAATAAAACTGCTAAAACGACATGCTCCTAGAGGCCTAAACTGCGCACCCAGATGCAATGAAACGAAATAAATCCCAGCACGTGATGACTTGACCACGCATATTAATCAATATAATTTCTTTAGGCTCCCAAATTGAATTAGAGGCACGAGTTTCCCATCCAAATTCACAACTAACCTTACGAAATATATTTATATGGAATCAAATCACCATGCGCCATGACTCACCCCGCCCCACTACATCGAGGCACACAATCCAAGCCCCCAAAAGCACATAATCTCAACAATTCCATTCTCAAGCATTCTGGCGCGAGCATGCACCTTTAATTACTGTAAGTTGTATTGATTGTCTCGCGTAATTTATGATGATTTGCCTAAACCGGCAAAAATGCTAAAAAATATCATATCATATCATATCTAGGATAAAACAAATGGCCTAACGCTCACCCGGGCCATAGGACCCTCAGATTCAGCATAGCAAGATATTTACCGAACAACGTTGATTGTGAACCTATTTGAGAGCTTACGACCACATACTTCTTGTAGCAAATATGTTAGTGAACATTCGACGACAAGATAAAATCCTCCTGTCTAAATGCTAGACAGAAACAGCACCCAGTTAAATTAGTTTATAAATATTTAACAGCTTAGCAGTATAGTTTTCTGGAAATTGATAGTCAGTGAGTTCAGGGGTCGATTGATCCCAACACGAGCGCGGTGTTGGTGGAGCTTAACCAGAGATCGGCGAAACATAGCTAACTCTAGAAATGTCTATTCTCATGAAACGCAAGATACAATGCCACATAAATGTCTTAATAACACTACACACATGTCACGGCTGAGTCCCTCCAAAGGCCATCATGAATAACTTCATGCTCGTCATCGCAAACACTCGCGAGACACCATGAATCGCCGTTTGCCACACAGCCTAGGCAAAGTTCTACTGGCTAACCATAGTCGGTTAGCTGGTTTACTGAACACGCGCATTTGCTATGCCCAGTCGGACGCTGGATCTATGGTCCGTCGGTACCCTCTACGTATTGGCCATTGAATTAATATTGCAGAAAATTTGTAGCCGAGTAAAGGCCTGACTCCACTACAGCGGATTACCGTGGCTGCAAGACCACGACAATTTACCGCAGCGGAAATCCGCAGCGGTCTGAACGCGATATATTGTTTCCATTAGAGCGGGAAATCGTACAACTGTACCGAATCGCTTTTTGCATGTCATTCATTTGATAATTCAAGAGCCTTCATATCAACATGGCTGACGACTCAGATTCTGAGTTTACCGACATATTAGTAAAGTATCTGTACAGCAAAAAACAACGAAAGCGAAAACATAAGTATTGGGTTCATGATATAATCAAATCACGTAAAATATTCGGAGAATATCATCACCTAGTTAGGGGAATTATTTGGATACGAAGATAAGTTTTTCCAATATTTTCGGATGCTACCAAACCAATGCTATGATGTCATCGCTAATTAAGATATTTCATTGGCTGATGATATACAAAACCGCGTCGGAATACCGCTCAGATTGCTATTTTCCAAATGTAATGCCTGGCGGAGCCGCAGCGTGGATATTGAGTGGTTTTCACAGCGCCGCCCTAGTGGAATCAGTTCATAGAATTTCATTAATCCAATCTCACGCGGTTTATTGTCGCGGTTTCCGCGACGGTAATCCGATGTAATGGAATCATGCCTTAACAGTCTCGATTAACCCTTTCTGTCGTCTGTTTAAATGGCCTACAAAAATGGGTTATTTTTGCCTGGTAAGACATCAAAAAGTGTCCATATAAGATAAAGTGGGAAGGAAATGGGCCCTGGGAACATCGGCATGCAATAGGAAAGTATAATTTCATCAAATCTAAGATATTTAGTAAAATGTTTACACTTGTATGCACATTTACAGGGTCCGATTCGCGCGCACGCGCGCACTCTCGCAGCGCCGCAGAGCGCCTGGACGTCTCCGACAGCCGCCGACCACTCGACGCCTCCCGTCGCGACCACAATTACTGTTTCCCGTTCGTAGTCACGGCGGACAACTCGACGCCCGCGGCGCCTCGACTTCCCCACCAGCTGCTGCTGCCGCCGCCGTTCGCTTGCTCGCCAGGACAGAGACCGCCACCCTCCGAGGGACAACTGCCGCCCCGACCTCCAGTCGCATCCGCCGGCTACAAAACACAAAGTATCGCGCATCACAAACGTCGGAACGTGGCGATTTCTGTCCCGGCGAGTAAGCGAGCGGCGGTGGCGGAAGCTGGTGGCGAAGGCGAACAGCCGCGGGCCTCGAGAGGTCGGCCGCGGCTACGACTACACCACGTCATTGAAATATAGAACAGGACAACCCAATGCTACAAAAATCCTAACCGACAGTACCATAAAAGTACGTGGTCGTTAAAAAGTTAACATACGCCGAAAACTATATTATGTATAATAAAACTTGTTCTCAGCAGTGGAAATATTCTCGAGAATTTGTCCAACAAATTAACCACTTTGAGGCCTGAAGTCCCAGAATTCCAATTTCCAGATATGTATATATACAGGCAAGCTGCTGAATATGTTGAGACTAATTAGGCATATAACAGGAACGCGATGCTGTGATATGCCATAGGTATAAACATGTTCAGTTCACATTTGCTCCGACAGAATATTTCTTACATCGCAAGCGACATTTTGTATTTGTTTATTGGCGTTGATAAGGTTAACGCAGTTCTCTTTGAACATCACACTCATGAATTTTCACGAGCACGTTCCAGATCCCTGACCTTGTGCTGCTCCAGTTCCTCTATCTATTTTTTCAGTTTATCGTAATCGAACAGGCGAGTTGTACGGTCACATGCCAGCTAATTGATGGCCGCAATATCACTTTGCCCCGGTCCACCCTTCGTCTAGGTCAGTATACGCCATAACTGATACAGCATTAGGTCCAATGACCTCGTGAATCTCGGACTCTCTGCGGTTGGCTAATTAACTCATCCATTTGCATAAATTGGCATTATCTGTTCCGGGTATATTCTGACGTGTTCTCTCTGTGATGTGCATGTTGGATGTCAGAAGCACGTGTACTAAAGCCAGGCTTCAATGGGCGCGTTAGTGGGGTCCGGCGGATGGACAGTACTGGTATCACGTATATACCAGAAATGGCTTATTCTTTATGACTGAAGGTATATTCTTTTGAATATTTTGATTCTAATTTTATTGAAAGTTGCTGCTGCTATAAAGCTGTTGCTGCCTACGGTAACAACATGTTCCAGTCGAATTAGTAGCAAAATACTCAACAGTAATGGTCTTGAAATTGAGACATTGGGATTTGACGAATCAAAGGGTTACGGCAATGGAAAATACATTGTGGGCCAGATATTGGTGTCTATGTACGATCTGTGGGATTTTTATGAAATGTCTTTAAAATCAACTTGTTTAGCAGCAGGTTTAATAGAATGATCGGTTTTCATCGTAAAATCAATTAAGTTTCTGTTAACTGTTCCGAATTTGAAGTTTTAGAATCACTAATTTAAGACAATTATGCGTGGGCAACGTGTAAGCTGTTTTGTGTTATTAAACGGACTGGATCGGGATGGGGGTTGGGGTGGAGTGTGTGTGTGTGGGGGGGGGGGGGGCTATCTCCTGTTCCTGCAATATACAACACCATCTCTCAATAACAATAGTTTCAAAATGATCAAGAGAATATTCATTAAATTGTATTTTTTTATCTATGGCGCGCAGAGGTGTAGATCAAAAGAATATTTTCGCTGGCTGTATTTGTATTTATTTGATTTGCGATTTACTTATTGTACGTGTGGTGCAGCAAGTTCCGGCTCGTGTTAGATAATATCTCACGTTACTCCTGTGTCTTTTGACGCCAGTCTAGCAGTCACCCGCTCTCTTGCAAAGCAGACAATTCTCGAACTTTCCTTAGCACCTTCTGAAGGGTCGCCATAACGTCTGTTGACTTCAGGCTTTGGGTTTCAGTAGAATGCACCTTTCCAGAGTAATGGCGTCATATGACGTCATAATCAACTAACCAGCGTGTAGGATTACGTTATAATCATTACGTCATAAATGATTATATACGTCATAAATTATTCTTTAACTCTTAATAGTTCGACACGTTGTACAAATTGTATGTCTGTGTTATTTAATAAACATGGTGTTGAATATTTTGAAACTAATTTGACTGGGCGCTGTTGCTGTCATAGCTAAAAATGGAAAGGTTTATTACGTCCGTTTTTCACTCGTTTCTATTCACATATGTGTGTGGGTGATATTACATTTTTATTGTACAAACATAACTACGCTGTTAATAATTATTTTAAAACAATTCCACTCAACGTGGTTACTGCATTAAAAAGTTGGAGTGTGCTTATGTTATAACAGATTCTAAACCAATGTTCTCATTGTCTACTCTTAAAACCGATTCTTACGGAATTGATGGAAACTATCATTGTTACCGCAAATAGTAAATAGCTACCGAAACACTTCCTAGCCGACAAGCCGAATTAAAAAACTATATCTGTTGAAGATTTGGAAACTCATTTCACTGGAAACCGTTGTTGTCTAGTTTCAAAATATTCACCAGTTTACCTGTATATTGAGACCGAATTTGTGATTATTGGAATTAAGAGATCAAATTGTTAAGCGGCATCGTGAATTGTGCAGAGGAAATAAAGTGAAGCCGATAGCCACTGCTGTCTTAGGATAACTAATCAGTTTCATGAGCGTCAACTGCTTTGAGGTATGTGTACGAGCCAGGAAATACCATACAGACAGTAGGTAGATTGCTTAAATTTATTTATTTATTTATTTATTTATTTATTTATTTATTTATTTATTTATTTATTTATTTATCCATTCATCCATTCATCCACCCACCCGCCCGCCAGGCAACCCGCCCGCCCATCCACCCGCCCGCCATCTTTCCATCCTTTCATCCATCCATCCACATCCCACCACCAACCAACCCATCCATCCATCCATTCATCCATCCATCAGTCCGCTCGTCCGTCCACCAGTCCGTCCCCATCTAGGCGTTTGTCCATCTAGGCGTGCGTCCGTCCGTCCGTCCCCATCTAGGCGTCCGTCCATCTAGGTGTCCGTCCGCCCGCCCGTCCATCCGTCTATCCATCCCGCCAGCGAGCCAGTCAGCCATTCAGCAGGCCAGCCAGCCAGCCAGCCAGCCAGCCTGTCAGTCAGCTACTCACCCGCCCAGCCAGCCAGCGAGTCAGACAGGCAACCAGCCAGCCACGGTTAGCTGTTGAATTTATCACTGTCTCGCATGTATATCTAGGCGACACCCTCTCCTTGGATTTTATGATTAGTTACGCATTGATAGGAATGAACACGATGATATTGAGGTCACAAGGTCAAGGTCATTGAAGTTGGAACAAATCTCTGGCTTTTCAACATTAAGTCTATGCACTTGACTCTAGATCGTGTCCTCTCTCAGGATTGGTCAATGTTTAGGGAATTAAACTTATACACATGGTTGCACTAGTGAAGATGAAAGCGTCATCCGCTGATTGCGTGATCAAAGTCAAAGATCAGGTTGAACATGGTACAGAAATAAACATGAACATGTTGGTGTACATATTTATTTAAGACCGTATTGCAAGCATAATACAACATATATTTATTCTAACAAATAAATTTGCCCTGAGCTCTGAATGTGTATCGAGGATAAGTACGCCAGGCGAGATTTCTTGATGGAAGACAAATATATGCTTTAAAATATTCCATTATTAGCTTGGATTTATTTGTTTTCATAACAGATGTTATGTGCGTAGATTTGTGGATAGGAACTAATCATTTCATGTTCAACTAAGAACTCTAAATTCGATCTGACTAGTAGTAGTAGTAGTAGTAGTAGTAGTAGTAGTAGTAGTAGTAGTAGTAGTAGTAGTAGTAGTAGTAGCAGCAGCAGTAGCAGTAGTGGTAGCAGCAACAACAACATCATCATCATCATCATCATCATCATCATCATCATCATCAGCAGCAGCAGCAGCAGCAGCAGCAGCAGAAGCAACAACAACACAACAACTCCTGTAGCAGTAGTAGCAGCTGCAGCAGCAGCAGCAGCAACAACAACAACAACAACAACAACAACAACAACAACGAGGACGACGACGACGACAACAACAACAACAACAGCGGCAGCGGAAGCGGCAGCGGCAGCGGTAGCAGTAGTAGCAGTAGCAGCAGCAGCAGCAGCAGCAGCAGCAGCAACAACAACAACAACAACAACAGTAGCAGCCGTATTTTTCATCCGCCTGCTGCCTCGGCGGTCGCTTTTATCTTCCTGATCATTCGCTGAACGAACATTTCACAATTATTCCAATAGAATAAAATTTCAGATTCAGAAACTAAAGAAGTTGATACAAGTTTCAGAAATTTAAGAGAATGCTTCTGAATTAGACTAGCAAAATTCCGTCTGGCCTGAAAATCGATACAGTTGAATCTGCGTCGATAAGCGCAACATGATTCCATTCACACGAAATGTGCTGCCCTAATTAAATAATAACGCAATGAAATGCAGGGCGGACTGCTAGACACAGTCCGGATCACAGCCCGGACAATAACAGGCCATAGTAAAATGAAAACGCATTCTATATGTGCTTAGGAACTAATCATTTTCCTCTTCAACTAAGAGCTATAAATTTGATATGGTAAGCGAAATAATACAATTACATCTGTTTTCTATTGGAATAATTGTGACATGCTCGTTCAGCGAACGACCAGGAAGATAAAAGCGACCGCCGATGGCAGTAGGCGGCTGCAAAACACGGCTGCTGCTGCTGTTGCTGTTGTTGTTGCTGCTGTTGCGGCTGTTGCTGATGTTGTTGCTGCTGCTGCGGCTGTTGTTGTTGTTGTTGTTGCTGCTGCTGCCTCTGTTGTTATTGTTGCTGCTGCTGCTGCTGTTGTTGTTGTTGTTGTTGTTGTTGTTGTTGGTGTTGTTGTTGATGCTGCTGCTGCTGCTGCTGCTGCTACTACTACTACTACTACTACTACTACTACTGCTACTGCTACTACTACTACTACTACTACTACTACTACTACTACTACTACTACTACTACTACTACTACTACTACTACCGCTACCGCTACCGCCACCGCTACTACTACTACTACTACTACTACTACTACTACTACTACTACTACTACTACTACTACTACTACCACCACCACCACCACCTCCGCCACCACCACAGCCGCCGCTGCCGCCGCCGCCGCTGCTGCTGCTGTTATTGTTGCTGTATCAATCGTTGACGCTATCATTACAGCGACAGCCAATTCTACTATTACTACTGCAACTTGTACTTCCAGCTAATTTGGGGGCGGTCTTTTTGCCAAAAAAAATCGCTTAGGTTACAGGAGCCCTCGTATTACTGTAACCTAGAAGATTATCGTGGAATCAGACAGGTTGTTTCAAAGAACATTCGTCATCAGCCGCATTGAGTAAACCTCTTCTTGTCCGGGGATCCTGGCGCTACTCCCGCTTACATGCGCCACTCTGGATTGAGGTAATGAGATTTGTAGGCCAGTGCCAAACAAAACTATACAGTGATTTATCAGCTGGCCGATGTTTACACAATACAATCTCATTCTGCGAGGATGGGAAAGCTTGAGCCGTTTGATCGTCCACACTACACCAGCAATTAACTATATAGCGTTTGCTCCAGAAACATCAAATGGGAAGAATTTTTTTTAAAGACATAAACATCTGTTGCAGTATATCATCACACTGACGGAGATAAACCTTGGCAATACGATTTCGTGCACTGTGGCTAACACTTGCACTGATGCTTTGCGAAAAACATATATTTCGTACATGCTGAAGGGCAGGGTTACGGTCTGTGTCCATTATACAAAACATGTTGCTATAATCCTTTACCGATTTACACGGAAGCAGCTTACAACAAAACATTTGTTCAAAAGTAAGATTTGTTCGACAGTAAAAGGTAACCGCAGAGTCCATTATCTGGAAATTCTGCAGTTTCATGATCTAAATGAGATTCGCAATAGTATCCAGGTATAGGTGAAGAGATAGAGATATAGAGGAAGGGGAATCAACGAGTGATAGGGGTAAAATCCGTGTGGTCTGAAAGATCGCCTGTCTATCCATTGCAAATCTGGCTATAAGTGAGAATTACTGTGTTCACTTTTAAAGCCCACAACTCGCGTTTTATATCCTGGATGAAAGCGGGCGCCACAGGATGCCAGCGATTGAAAGGCTTTTCCATTGACGGGCTTTGACGTTAGTTGCCAACTACATCGTAATCAGATTATTTAACTCTGCGCTTATCCATTTCACATCTTTCGCCAAATATTAGACAAACATGCTCGTTTTCATTTAGAGTATCAGATGTCCTGAAGTTTGCGTTATTTTCTTCTCTTCTCGAAGGAGTCGTCTTGCAGCTTTATTGGTCAAATGGGCCTATTTTCATTGAAAATAATTGACTAGTGAGGCTGCTTAAAACGATTCTCTCCAAAGCGAGCTTCCTTATGCCGATTTCACTAGACGTGCGAAAGTTTGGAAGCAATGAACTGCGTTATTGCGTTCATAATATTCAAATAACTTTTACATAGCGGACTTAGAAGCAATGGTCGTTTATTTGATACTGGCATGATTGGCATCTAACAGATAATCATCTTTCAGAATCGGACATGGGATCATGGTGAATATTCCTATTACATATTTATATAAGCATAAGGATTGTCAAGAAATAGAACCGATTGTTACTGTTCGCTGATTTGCTAATTGACATCCATGAGCAGCTCTACCTGTACAACGCAGGCGTATAGTGTTTGGATCGTTGCTCCAAAGGACGAGCTGAGCCGGTAATGATGATAATTTGATCAAAAGAGTGCATAATTGGATGATTTTATGGGCGAAAGCTTGCAAGAAATAAGTACAGTTAAGTTCCAAGACATCAGAAGTTCGCTAATAGTGCACGGTGTCGTTTATTAGCTCACCTGGTCTGAAAGGCCAAGTGAGCTTATGCCATGGCGACCGTTCGTCGTGTGTGTCCGTCGTCCGTCGTCCGTCGTCCATCCGTCCATCTGTCCATCCGTCAACGTTTCCTTTAAACGACTTCTTCTCAAGAACCACAGTGCCCATTTCAATTATATTTGGCAGAAAGCATCCTTATGGCATAGGGATCCAAGTTTGTTCAAATGAATCCGATGGGCCAATTTGGCCGGCGGACATCTTGGATTTAGGCCGATTTTAGGAAATGTCTTTAAAAATCTTCTCCGAAACCGCTTAGGGGATTGATGCAAATCTCATGAAATATGATCCAGGGCAAGAGCTGAACCAAGTTTGTTCAAGGGAATTTGATTAGTCAGATGGTTCGGCGGCCATTTTGGTTGACCTAGCTGTAGCGAAAACGACGTCTTCTCCAGAACCGCTGAAGGGATCGGGCCGAAATTTGGCAGATATGATTAGGGATCAAGGGCCATTAAAGTGTGTTCAAGGCAAGTTGATCCATCTAAAAACCTGGACACCATGGGCCAATTAAAATATAGCATGTTTGGCGTCCAAATTGGATTTTTTTTATTTGATGGATTTTGAGGCCAAAATTGATTTTATATGTGTTTTTGGGTATTCTGAACTCAAATTTGCAAATTTTCGAAACTGTCGGATAAACAGTTTGGTGGCCATCTTGTTATTATTAGCTCACTTGGATGGCCAAGCGAGCTTATGCGAAGGCGACCGTCCGGCGTCTGTGTGTCGTCTGTCAACTGTCGCCAGTCGTCTGTCATCTGTCGTCTGTCGTCTGTCGTCTGTCGTCTGTCATCCATCAGTTTTTTCTTTAAACGACTTCTTCTCAAGAACCACTGGGCCGATTTCAATTATATTTGGCAGGAAGCATCCCTAGGACATAGAGATTCAAGTTTGTTCAAACGAAGCCGATCGGCCAAAATCCAAGATGGCCGCCGGCCAAAATGGCCGATTTTTAGAAACACTTTAAAAAATCGTCTTCTCCGAAACCGCTGGAGGAATTGATTCAAAACTCATAAACATTATCTATTGCAAGGGTAGACCCAAGTTTGTTCAAGGCACCCTGATTGGCCGATTTGTCTGGCGAAAACGACTTCTTCTCCCGAACCGAAGAACGGATATACCTGAAATTTGGTAAATACGCTTAGGGATCAAGGTCCATTCAAGATTGTTCAAGGGAATTTCGCACGTTAAAAAATATGGCCGCCATCAACCAATCAAAATTTAGCGTTTGTTGGTCATATTGGCTTTTTTGTATTTGATGTATTTGATGGCGAAAATTGCTTTATACATGCTTATCAGTATGGCGATTTCAAATATGCCACTTCCGAGACTGTCGGATAAACGGTTTGGCTGCCATCTTGGTTTGTTTTCCCGCCATTGGCTCCCATAGTAAAGCAATGGGCCCATAGTAAAGCAATGGGGAATTCTTTAAACGACTTCTTCTCAAGAACCACAGGGCCAATTTCAATTATATTTTGGATGAAGCATTCATAGGGCATAGAGATCTAAGTTTGTTCAAACGAAGCGGATCTGCCAAAATCCAAGATGGCCGCCGGCCAAAATGGCTGATTTTTAGAAACACTTAAAAAAATCTTCTTCTCCGAAACCGCTGGACGAATTGATTCAAACCTCATAACACATCATCTGTGGCAAGGGTAGACCCAAGTTTGTTCAAGGCAACCTGAGTGGCAGATTTGATTGGCGGCCATCTTGGATAACCTAGTTTTCGCGAAAACTACTTCTTCTCCCGAACCGCTGAAGGGATAGAGCTGAAATTTAGTAAATATGCTTAAGGACCAAGGGCCTTTCAAGTTTGTGCAAGGGAAGTTTGTTCATTAAAAAACATGGCCGCCATCAACCAATCAAAATTTAGCGTTTCTTGGTCATATTGGCTTTTTTTGCATTTGATGTATTTTGATGGCGAAAATTGCTTTATATATGCTTATCAGTATGGCCAGTTCAAATATCCCACTGTCGAGACTTTCCTGCCATCTTGGTTTATTTTCCAGCCATAGTCCCCCATAGTAAAGCAATGGGCCCATACTAAACCAATGGGAAATTTAAAATGTCTTCTCGAGAACTGCTGGGCCGATTTGAATTATATTTGGCAGGAAGCATTCTTATGGCATTGAGATTTCATTTTGTTCAAACGAAGCCGATCGGTCAATTTGGCCGGTGGCCATCTTGGATTTCGGCCGATTTTTAGAAATGTTTTTAAAAATCTTGTTCTCCGAAACGGCTTGGGGAATCGATTCAAAACTTATGAAACATCATCTCGGCAAAGAGGTAAGCCATGGTTGTTCAAGACGACTTGATTGACCGCATGGTTCAGCGGCCATCTTGGATGACCTAGTTTTCACAAAAACGCTTCTTCCCCAGAACCGCTGAAACGACCAGGCCGAAACTTGTGATATATAATTTTTATTTAATGGATTTTGATTTTAAAATCTTCAAAACCGTTTGAGGGATCAATTCAGACCTCATGAAATATAATCTATGGTAAGAGCTGACCCAAGTTTGTTCAAGGGAACTTGATTGACTAAATGGTTCAGTGGCCATCTTGGATGACCTCGTTTTCGCAAAAACTACTCCTTCCCCAGAACCGCAGAAGCGTTCAGGCCGAAATTTGTAATATATGATTAAGTACTAAGGGCCATTAAAGTTTGTTCAAGAGAAGTTGATCCGTCAAAAAACTGGCCAATTTAAAATGTCTTTAAATATCTTCTCCAAAACCGCTTGGGGGATCAATTCAAAACGCATGAAATATCACCTAGGGCAAGAGCTGCATCAAGTTTATTCAAGGGAACTTGATTGGCCAAATGGTTTGGTGGCAATCTTGGATAGCCAAATTTTTGCCAAAATGACTCTAGAAGCACTGAGCGGATTGGGGCGAAATTTGGGAGATATGATTAGGCACTGAGTGCGATTAAAGTTTTTTCAAGGGAAGGTGCTACGTCAGAAACATGGCTGCAGTAGACCAATCAAAATGTAGCATGTTTGGTGGCCATATTAGACTTGCAAAAATGTCCACAAACTCATTTAGAATAATACTAAACCACCCACCAACAATTGTGACAAAAATGCATAATGCTCCAGGTGAGCGACACAGGCCCCTTGAGCCTCTTGTTATTATAACAATAACAGCAATATTATTATTATTATTAGCTCACCTGGCCTGAAAGGCCAAGTGAGCTTATGCCATGGCGACCATCCGTCGTGTGCTCGTCCGTCGTCTGTCCATCGTCCGTCCGTCGTCCATCCATCCGTCAACTTTTCCTTTAAACGACTTCTTCTCAAGAACCACTGGGCCGATTTCAATTATATTTGGCAGGAAGCATCCTTAGGGCATCCAAGTTTGTTCATATGGAGCCAATCGGCCAGTTTGGCTGGCGGCCATCTTGGATTTCGGCTGATTTTAGGAAACGGCTTTAAAAATCTTCTTCTCCGAAACCACTTTAGGAATTGATTGAAAACTCATGAAACATCATTTAGGGAAAGAGCTAAGCCAAGGTTGTTCAAAAAGACTTGATTGACCAAATGGTTCGGTGGCCATCTAGGATGACCTAGTTTTCCTAAAAACGATTTCTTCTCTAGAACCGCTGAATGGATCAGGCCGAAATTTGGGAGATAGGATCAGGGATGAAGGGCCATTAAAGTTTGTACAAGGGAAGTTGATCCGTCGAAAACCATGGCCGCTGTGGGCCAATCAAAATGTAGCGTGTTTGGTGGTCATATTGGATTTTATTTGATTGATTTTGAGGCCGGATGTTTTTAGGTATTCGGAGCTCAAATTTGCCATTTTCAAAACTGTCGGATAAACGGTTTGGCGGCCATCTTGAATTATTTTCCCGCCAAAGGCGCCCATA
Source organism: Chaetoderma sp. LZ-2023a (assembly GCA_034401795.1). Taxonomy (NCBI): domain Eukaryota; kingdom Metazoa; phylum Mollusca; class Caudofoveata; order Chaetodermatida; family Chaetodermatidae; genus Chaetoderma; species Chaetoderma sp. LZ-2023a. The sequence continues at coordinate 83,044,815 of CM067372.1, forward strand.
CTAAAACAATGGAAAATTTTAAATGTCTTCTTCTGGAGAACTACTAGGCCGATTTCAATTATATTTAGCAGGAAGCATCCTTAGGGCATGGGGATCCAAGTTTGTTCAAATGAAGCCGATCGGCTAATTTGGCCAGCGGCCATCTTGGATTTTGGCCGATTTTACGAAATGTCTTTTAAAATCTTCTCCGAAATCGCTTGGGGAATCGATTCAAAACGTATGAAACCTCATCTAGGGAAAGACGTAAGCGAAGTTTGCTCAAGACGACTTGATTGACAGAATGGTTTGGCAGCCATCTTGGATGACCTAGTTTTCCCGAAAACGACTGAAGGGATCAGGCCGAAATTTGGGAGATATGATCAAGAACTAGGGGCCATTAAAGTTTGATCAAGGGAAGTTGTTCCGTCAAAAAACATGGCCGCCGTGGGCCAATCAAAATGTAGCCTGTTTGGCGTATATTTTACCACATTGGATTTTTTTTATTTGATGGATTTTGAGGCCAAAATTGGTTTTATATATGTTTTTGGGTATGCTGAGCTCAAATTTGCAATTTTTGAAAATCTCGGATAAACAGTTTGACGGCCATCTTGGATAATTTTCTCGTCAAAAGCTCCCATGCTAAAGCAATGAGAATTTAAAATGTCTTCTTGAGAACTGCTAGGCCGATTTCAATTATGTTTAGCAGGAAGCATCCTTAGGGCATAGGGATCCAAGTTTGTTCAAATGAACCAGATCGGCCATTCTGTTGCCCGGCGGCCATTTTGGATTTTGGCCAATTTTAGAAAATCTCTTTTAAAATCTTCTCCAAACCACTTTGGGAATCTTCATCTAGACCAAGAGGTAAGCCAAGTTTGTTCAAGAGGACTTGATTGACCAAATGGTTCGGCGACCATCTTGGACGACCTAGTTTCCCCGAAAACGACTCCTCCAGAACTGCTGAAGGGATAAGGCCGAAATTTGGGCAGTATGATTAAGGACTAAGGGCCATTAAAGTTTGTTCATGGGAGGTTGATCCGTCAAAAAAACCTGGGGGCCGTGGGCCAATCAAAATGTATCGTGTTTGGCAGCCATATTGCACTTGCAAAAATGTCCACGAGCTCATTTAAAGGACTACTAAACCACCCACCAACAATTTTGACAAAAATTTATGGTGCTCCAGGTGAGCGAAACAGGCCCCTTGGGCCTCATGTTTGAGGGTGTGAACACCAGACAGGGGTGAGCGAGCACGAAAGAAGAAATTATACATAATTCTCTGATAGGGATTTTCCACTAATCAAGTAGACCTATATCTGACCAAATGAAACATTGATATGCTCATCAGATCGCACTATCATTGCTAGATATCCATATTCTCAAAGTGCACACTGACAATAGATGAAGGGGAAACGAAATATGTGGTCAAACCTAGGTTTGCATTCTGGATAGTCCTCCAGAACTACCGACATCTAGTCGGACTTCTTCTGCCCTAATAACCACAAGTAACGCTTAGGTGGCGTCCCGTGTTTATTGCCTATCTTGGACGTCTACTAACTGTGATTCCGAATGAGTTTGTCGGATATGGGCATCGGCTATGCTTAACAGGTTCTATGCCATCGTAATAGATCATGGATTCCTGATAATGTTGTTTACTGGGCCGGAAATGGGCCAATTGCGGGCTGTATTGGCCCGGCATTAGCCCAGTAATCTGCGTTATCGGGACATGAACAGATTAACAAAATGATGAAGGTGGTATCATCGGACTAACCAACATGCTACATCAATGGCAAAAGAATAGATAATGTTAATAGATAACCTTTCCAATTTTCAGTCAATCACAGGACGTCATAATCAACTACGTTACGCGCATGCTGACGTCATAATCAACTACGCTATGAATGCCTTAACTAAGTTTGTCACGATCGCTTAATTGATGACGGGCTAAGCGTTGGTGTACGAGTTATGACGTGGCGGACTATTAAGCGTTTAAGACGGACTAAATCATCGTAATTGATTATGACATCACCCTACACGTAATGTTGTTGATTATGACATCATATAATTGATCGACAAACTGGATTCATTAATTAGTAAAGTAGCTAGCCGAAACATATACAAGGCTAAGGTGAAAACACAATTAGAACACAGACCTACTTGACTACTAAGAGGCGCTTATATCTTACCTCTTTAACCCTCGAATTTGTTTTAAAAGTTAAATATTTCCATTAAAATGTCCATTTTCAGACCAAGAGAAGACTATTTTTGAAAATTTACAACTGGAGTGACTGGCTCGATTATCTTCTCTTGGTCTGGAAATGGACATTTCTCACGACCACTGCAGAAGCAGTTTTTGACTGATATTAGTGTTAAAGGGTTAAATTAGTATGGTCAGGTATTCCTGGGATAGTCATCCCGCGTGTGCATGCGGGTTCCTATAACAGCATTTTAGGCTGTAGGGCCTATCCATTGTATCAATGTACACACGGTGTTAAAGTGTTATATAAATATGTGTGTGTAAAAATTTAAATACTGTCAAGTTCATTTATGTTTGACTATATCTGTATATTCATAGATCAACAAATTCTGATTCTGATTCTGTCTATTTTCGCGCACAAGTTTCCACATTCTCGTATGCAGTGCCATACTCTCAAAGATCTTCAACCCATATACAATGTAATAATGTACTCAGCTCACTAAATGCAATGGACCGTTCCACTTTATCCATTCATACTATGACGTCATGAATGACGTAGATAAGTACGTCACGAACGTATATTTGTAGACAGACTATGCGTTGTTGTAAGAATTGCATGTCTTTACTGTTTAATAAATATTCTGTTGAATATTTTGCAACTAATTTGACTGGGCGCTGTTGCTGCCATAGGCAATATTCGACAGCTTACATGTATAGTTTTCAGGAAATTTATAGTCATGGCATTCTGAGATCGATCAATCCCAACACCGCAAAGTGTGGGTGGAGCTTAGCTAGAGGTGGGCGGGGCATGGCAAAAACTGGAAAGGTCCATTCACTTTGAACTCTTTTGTGCAATGTGAGAAAGATTACGTGTCTACCCATCGACGTTATATTGGAAGATCATTGTTTTTTAGTTTCAGAACTTCCATTTCACATTGTTCAGAGCTTCAGAAATTGCGTTGTTGTCGCGAACCTTTCGACGCAGTCTGTGGTTCATGCGTTTTGGCGTTCCGGAAGCTGAAGATTTACTGACTTGGTTTGTGGAACCGATGACCGAGTTTTGATTTCGGTTCGTTGTTGTCAATGGTTACTGGTTCGTGAATTCCAAGATGGCGGCGCCAAGCTAAATTGTACAACTTATTTGAATGGCAAGATCTCGTTCATATTCTTAGTGTCCGCGGTCGTCTGCGATTTACATAGACTGAAATTAAAGTCTAAATCGAATTACAATCCAATTAATTGCTGAAGTTAATGCAATTTAGAATGCTTGTGTGTTCAGAACATTGCCACGAAATTGTTAATCGGCAAGTCTCGTCAATTTTTGTAAATGCCGTTTTGGCGTTTCTGGTTCGTGGTCAGTGGTTCCTGGTTCGTGGTTTAAACCAAATCCCCAAATTCACTGACTCGGTCCGTTGCCAAAACAGGCCCATATATAATGTGGAATACCATTTAGGGGACACGTGCCTAAACCCACCACTTCATTCACCTGAATAAAATTGTTTTGCTTTGCTAGATGTGCTTTCATTTGACATCAGTATCACGTCCATTGATCATTCTTGAGGCACCATTTGACATCAGTATCACGTCCATTGATCATTCTTGAGGCACCATTTGACATCAGTATCACTTCCATTGATCATTCTTGAGGCACCATTTGACATCAGTATCACGTCCATTGATCATTCTTGAGGCACCATTTGACATCAGTATCACTTCCATTGATCATTCTTGAGGCACCATTTGACATCAGTATCACGTCCATTGATCATTCTTGAGGCACCATTTGACATCAGTATCACGTCAATTGATCATTCTTGAGGCACCATTTGACATCAGTATCACGTCCATTGATCATTCTTGAGGCACCATTTGACATCAGTATCACGTCCATTGATCATTCTTGAAGCACCATTTGACATCAGTATCACGTCCATTGATCATTCTTGAGGCACCATTTGACATCAGTATCACGTCCATTGATCATTCTTGAGGCACCATTTGACATCAGTATCACGTCCATTGATCATTCTTGAGGCACCATTTGACATCAGTATCACGTCCATTGATCATTCTTGAGGCACCATTTGATTCGCATTCCATGAGTAAAATCTTTGGATTCACATTGAAAATTGCTTTTCGAAGCGGTGTAATGAACTCTTAAGTCTTAATATTTCCATAGAAGGTCTTCCCCATCGAGGAATTACGTCGAGGATGTTAAGTTCAGGCTCAAAGCTGGTTGGCGCGTTATAAGACGAAATAATGAACACTTCAATCATTCTAAGCAGTGACGCATTTAACCTCATCAGAGCAGCGACGATTTTAGGATTTTTTCAGAGGGGGCAAATCCTGGAAACTCTCGCCAATATGAGTAAATACACCACAATTTGGGTACACTTTTAATATAAATGAGTATCTTTAGACTTGATGTTCTGAGAGATTTGAAAACAGATTGTGAAATTATTCTATCTCTGCGCATTTTCTCCTGACACTATAATTGATCTTATGTTGCGTTTATATGGACAGTTTTCCACTCACCATTATCTCAGCACATACTAGTTAATGTGATAAAATATTCATGAAAACCTGGTTGTTTCATAATTCGCACTAAACTAATTTTATTTGGAGGAAGGATTATATTGATAGCTCTTAACGTATCTCGGCCAATGGACTTTATTTCAACCCTTGCATAAGTATTGTAACCGTGTTATTTATTTTGGGCCAGATATTGCTGTTAGGCGCATATAAACACATTAGCGCGCACGAACGTGCACCCACCTACGCGCCCACGCAACCCCGTGAAACACTGAGTGTACTTAGTACGCTAACAAATGTTCCACAATCACGTTTATACAGACGTGTTTATGCATTCAGCCATGATCGTCAACATTACTCGCACCCACCCACCACCCATCACTCTGAATACAGGCTAAGGCAAGCAACTTCTCATTGTATAGTCTGGATCCAAATCCAGAAAAGAGGTCTGGAAAATAGTTGTTACGGCATTTTTTGTAAGAATGTGATATAAAACTGATCTTATATAATTTTGAGCTGCTGATTCCGAATATGCGTTATACCGAACACTATTTTGAGTTTGTCAGCCTCAAACTGTCAAAAAAACAAAATGGCCGCCAAATTAGATATAATTCTGTATAACTTATGACACAATTGGAGTAGAATGATAAATGTAAGATTTTTTTCTGACATTTACAGTATCTAGATATATATTGAAAGCAATCTTAAATGTAGCATATAGGATACATTTTGTATATTTTGTATGTTAATATCGCGACCTATTTCCAAGATGACGTAAGATGATGTAGCCTAAGTTTGTTATATCTCAATAACCACTGACCGTATTAGTAGCGTTTAAAACTATGATAACCAGAATCTATAGGAGCATCTAGAATGATCATTTGTTATCATGGTTTTCTCGAGGACAAGCATGGTAGTTCATAACGTATGGTAGCTCGTAAGATATCACCACATTCCCATAAATTATGTATTTTTTCGCTGCAGCCAGCAGCAATAATTATTATCATCTATGAAATCTTCTCACATTTTGATTTGTTCTGAAGAGTACTGTTATTATCCAGCAACTGGCACCGTACTAGTGAGAATTGTGTAAGAATTGACCAAGACACATCCATATTTCTACCCCCTACACATAAATTTAAAATTACATTTTATTTCCAAATTTAGCTCAAACTCAGGTCAGAATGATAGTAATCCAATGCCTTGATTTACTGTGAGTTTTAGTATTCCATTCATAAATCAATGCTAAGTGAAGAAAACAGGAATGGTTACTATTGCAATCTGTGGCCTATTAAGAAAGAAATCAACAGAGAATGCAATGTGTGGTAAAGACTATGAGATGGCTATATGGGCGCACAAAATTACTTCTCAAGGAAATTGAAAAATACCTCTGCTACAGTTCTTGGTATATCTGCAGCATAATATTGCAAAAAGAATTGAAGAAGGACATCGAGGCAACAAACAGTGACAACCAGCTCATCAACAGAGAGGTGTCCAGAAGCACTCTCACAGTTTGAAAAGGTTGATGCGATAGATGCAAACTTCATATTGTGGTGGGAATATCTACAGATGATGAAAAGTGCCCAAAGCGAGGGCATATAATTGGCGCTGTATATCTTTGCATTCCGTTGTATGTTGCCATGCTTTCACATTTATGATCGTACCAACTAGTCAAAATTGAGTATCATAGATCTAGCAGAGATGAATCAGTTTTCAGGTGAGGTCTTCAAAGAGTTCATGAAAGGCAAATTCCTAGTAAAGGTAGCAAGGGCAACATTTAACCAGGTAGACCGTGCTCAGAGTTAAGAACGATTGAATGGAACTGGCAGGAGGAGTAGTGGAACAGAAACTGCTTTATGCAGAGGGGCTCTTTCCTTAAATTTGCGAGCCTAAATTGCGGCAGACACCAGACAACTCTATGGCATTACATAATGCTTGACGATTAATTCATCTTTCCAGAGTACCCACCCATCATATGACGTCATAATGAACTGCGTGATGTGTACAATGACATCATAATGAATGACGTCATGAATGACGTCGATAAGTACGTCAAGAACGCGTATTTGAAGACGGCCTATGCGTTGTTGTACAAATTGTTTGCTTTTACTATTTAATAAATATTATGTTAAATATTTTGAAAATAATTTGACTGGGCGCTGTTGCTGCCATAGGCAGCAACAGCGCCCAGTCAAATTAGTTACAAAATATTTAACAGCTTCCCTGTATAGTTTTCAGGAAATTGATAGCTAGAGCATTTCGGGATCGGTCAATCCCAACATGGCGAGGTGTGGGTGGAGCTTAGCTAGTGATAGGCGGGGCATAGTTAAAAAGAAAATGTCCATTGGGTGACAAAGAGATAGTTAAGAAACGCAGCCAGAAACATTAAGAAGCGTGAGGATAAAGTCAAGCAGGTCAGGTCTTATATACATTTGGTCAATTTGCAGCAGACAGAATGCATGGCCAGACACTGCAGAACATTGCATCAAATGAGGAAGCTACAGAGGATGCCACATATTCCCTGATTCACATTCCCTGATGCATGCTACAGATCGGGGTGGGGTTGGTGGTCAGAAGAGAGTTGGAAAGTTTGTGAGAAAAGGCTTATTCCTACTAATGAAGGAAATTTATCAAAAACTTTGAGAGATCGGAGATACAACATCAAAGAAAACCCCCAAACAAGAGTGAAGACAGTAAGGGCTGACAGATCCATTCTAAAAAGATGTCTTATTGCTTACGAGGCTGGCAGAAGGCTAGACTTAGAAGATATAAAGAAGCACAAGCTTCTTTCCGTTCCTGTATCAGAGATGGATGGAAGGCTCTGTACAGGAACACAAACTGTGCTCACGGAAGATTTGACAAAGGATGTATGTTGTTTACCGACAATAGAGGTTCCTGACAGTGTAACACTAATTATTGATGGACAAGGTAAAATGCAGAAAATCTAGACTATCATGCACGATGCTTGCAAATGTGCAGCTGTTTATATGAACGCTGGTGTAGATTAGCAATAACATGGACAGGTAATCTCACTTAAATGTTTAACTACCCGAGACTAAACATATTACTGTGATGCCTGACAGTATTATACAGAAGGTGTAATAAAACGCATTATTTGGCCTACAGTACGTTTGTGAAACAGTGCGAAAGATACAATTGGATCTTTCCATATGGCTGTCATCTTGGAAAATTCCATCACCATTCCTCTAAACCCTAAATGTATATATCCTACACATTTAAGTATACTTTTCTTGGATACTTGTGCGATTAAAATATCAAAAATTCTATTACAATATCAGTTGGAAAATTTGCATGTGGCCGCCATCTTGACAAGTGACCATGACCGGCCATATAAGACACAGAAGACTTGATTGCACATGTTTAAATTTGTTTTTATTGTGTTCCCGGATGCCGAAAATGTCAGAAAACAGTCTTACATTATCATTCTACTGTATTTATATCAAAAGTTATGAAGAAGTATAACTAATTTGGCCGCCATTTTGTTTTGACATTTTGAGGGTGAAAATGAAAAAATATAGTTTGGTGTGCAGCATATTCGGAATCAGCAGGTCCGAATTATATAAAAACCATTGTATACCATATTCTAACCAAATAGGTATTAGCAAGTGTGACTTTCCGAAAACGAATCTATAGTCTTTTAAGCTTGCAAGTGTCATATAGAACAACTGAATTTATTAAGGAAAAAAGATTACAAGCAACAGACGGGTCCATGTTTAGTTAACACCCCTCCCCACCCCTCTCATTTCAATCTAATCCCCACCTACCGTGTACTCGCGTTTGAACCGATTTTAACCATTTGAACCCTACCTATCCCAAAATCCCAATTTAAAGATAACTGTTTGACTGTGTGCTGTTGTTGTCATGTGGCAGCAACAACTTCCATACAAACTAGTTTCACAAGAGTCGACAGACTGTTTATTAAATTTTAAATCCACTAAAGGCATACAATTCAAACACTTGCTGTCGTATTTCCACACTTTCGTGACGGACCTACGTCAGTTGACTTTGACGTCAGCTAACAAGTGCCGTATTTTGATTATGACGTCAGATTTTTGGGTGACAGTTCGAATCCCTTCATTATCAAGAATCTATTCTACCACATGATTAGGTTCGGATGGGGTCTCTGTCGGGCTTGGAATGTCGTTTTCTTAAGCTACAGTGTTCTTCCACTACTTGAATATCTTGTACGGTAATCTAACTATCTGTGTTATGTACTAACAGAAGTGCTGTGTGTTTGCTTTATATTCTTCGCCTTGCCAAGAGATGATTATCTTTATATATCAATACTTATAGAAGAGAAAGACAACATTACCCTCAAGTAAGCCCCTCGGTGCTATCATGTCCACTTAATATGCACACTATTAACACCATACAACATTAAGTTGTACTAAACATGGAAGCCAATGGGACGAACTGGTCGGTTACTCAAATATTTGACGTCATAATCAATTACGTCATACGTTGGCTGACGTCACAGTCAAAATTTGAAATGAATGACGTATCGAGCTCCGTCAGAAACATTTAAAAGCCATTTTCAAATATACAAATTGTATGTCTTTGATGGATCTACTATTTAATAGACATTCTGGTAAATATTTTGAAACTAAGTTAACTGGCCGCTGTTGCAACAGAACCAAGTCAAATTAGTTTCCAAATATTCAACTGCTTACCTGTATCCTACTATGAAAATGGGATTATAAGAATTCAGGATTCAAAGTATATAAATTGATTCCTAAATGCGCAAACCGTGGGTGGAGCTTAGATAGAAAGGGGCGGGGCATAGGTAGAAATGATTCCCTCTATTGCTTTACTGAGAACCACGTCGCTTCGTATACCTTCCCATAGATCATAGAGGAATTCGGTTTTAGCTATGCCCCGCCCATCTCTAGCTAAGCTCCACCCACACCTCTGTCATGTTGGGATCGATCGATCCCCAAACTCCCTAATTATCACATTCCAGAAAACTATACAGGTAAGCTATTGAATATTGTGAAAGTAATTTGACTGGGTGCTGTTGCTGCCTATGGCAGCAACAAAGCCCATTCAAATTAGTTTCAAAATATTCAACTGCATCTTTATTAAATAGTAAAGACATACAATTCGTACAACCTGACGGACTATTAAGCGTTTGCCATGCAATAGGTCGAGTCATTCATGACGTAATTGATTATGACGTCAGCCTACACGCCACGGTAATAAGTGTATTTTCGAAGGCCTTGCATTTATTAGACATTGATCCCCTTCTCGCGGCAACAAGAGAAATGTAGTCACAAGTCATCTTGCTCTATGGTATGCCATCTTTGCATCCTATGCATGGATCCACTTTTAGTTATGCCCCGCCCATCTATAGCCAAGCTCCGCCCATGAATTGGGCGTGCTGGGAGACGACACTCCGTCAATTTATATACGTTGAAACTTGACATCCCAGAATCCCATTTTCAAGGTAACTACACAGGTATGATGTTCAGTGAATACTTTGACGTACTATTGCAGCAACAGCGCCCAGTCAAATTAGTTTCAAAATATTCAACATAATGTTTATTACATGGAAAATCCATCAAAGACACACAATTCGTACAGCTGACGGACTATTCCAGCTTCACGACGGAGTATCGTCTGCCAATTATGATCGTTACGTCAGCCTATATCTGACGTAATTGATTGTGACGTTAATACTTGAGTGACAGATTGGATTCATCCATTGATCCTCAGTTATTTATTCAAAACGCCGAATGTGTGGATTACATGGGTTGAGTCAGGGCGTAAATAAAGATAGTTGCTAAGACGCGATTATTTGTCTGAATAAGGATGGGGGTCATCAGTAGAAGGGTCCGCTTTGTTACTCAAGTATCTGACGTCATAATCCAATGCATCGCGTGTTAGCTGACATAACAATCAAAATAACATAACTCCGTCATGAAAATCCAAAGGTCCGTCGCGAGCGTGTACGAACTGTATATCTATGAATCTACAATGTAATCATCGGACCATTATGTTATCATATACTGAAACAGATCCCATTCAAATTAGTGTCAAAATAATCAACAGCATAACTGTATAATGGACCTTTCCATTTTTAGCTATGCGCCGCCCATCTCTATCTAAGCTCCGCCCACACCTCGATCGTGTTGTGATCGCTCGATCTCTGAACTCCCTGACTATCAATTTCCAGAAAACTATACATGTAAGCTGTTGAATATTTAAAAACTATATTGACTGGGCGCTGTTGCTGCCTACGCCCAGTCAAATTAGTTTCAAAATATTCAACAGCATGTGTATTAAATAGTAGAGACATACAATCTGCGCAACGCGTCGGACTATTAAGAGTTAAAGACGGGCCGTATAGAATCATTTATGAGGTAATGATTATGACGTCATCTTACACGCGGCTTAGCTGATTATGACGTCATATTACACCATTACTCTGGAAAAGTCCATTACCTTGAAATCTTTATTCTAGGAATTCATGTTTTCAAGTCTGAAATTGATTCCAACACGCGTAAAAAAGTGGGCGGAGCTTAGCTAGGAATGGGCGGGGCATAGTTAGAAATAGATGCCTCGATTCTTAGCATATGCCTGGAATTATTGTATGTTTTCATTGCAACAGTGGGTTCGTATATTAACTCGCGCATCTTTTATACTAAACCGGATTATCAGAAAATGGGACGCTCCACGAGCAAATAGTCGAACATGATAGTTAACCAGTTAAACTCAAAAACACCTAATTCGAAAGCACCGTTACAATTCAATACATATTCAACCATGCGCCTATGGCAATAACAGGGTCGTGTTAAATTAGTTCCAAAATATTAACGCTTTCATGGCGAAGTGGTCTTGAGGAATGTCCATTTGCAGACCAAGAGAAGGCAATTTTGAAAATTTACTATTAACCGAGCCAATCATTTCAGTGATAAATTAAAAAAAAAAATAGTCTTCTCTTGGCGTGTAAATTGGCATTCAATAAGCAAATACGTTTAATATTCTTGACCAAATTTCATCATTAAAGGGTTAAACAGTTTACACGTATACTTATCTTGAAATTCAGATTCTGTGAATTAAGCGTTTAAAGGGTTAACAATCGTTCACCTGTCCATCCTATGCTCTATGGCAAACAGTGCCTTTTGATTGGTTGATTGGATAATGAAACGTATGCATGACTGACATTACGTATCTCTCTGGGTTCCTCAGCCCATGTCTGTGGTAGGTGAAAACATCGTACCTGTCCAATTATGCAAAGTCACATGCCAGGTTATCAACACACCCTTTGAAGTTTCCGACATGAGTTGCCAGCACGATTGCCCATGATGTAATTACTCACCTATATCATGACGACTTTTAATCTAATTAATGCAACTCTAAGACATCGTTTTAGATAACATTGGAACGATTACCAATTGCTTAATTTTAAACTATTATTAATAATCCATTTATTTTAATTTTAAGACTTATAATAGTCTAGGCCTTGTATCTACTTCTGCCCATGTAGTATCTAGATCCTATAGATAGTCCAGGAACCATGTAATCGTTTATCTATACGCTCGCGCTACGATTCAGCATAAAACGACTTCTATATATTATGAAAGCTATTTGTTCAAAGTTGTAAATTCGATCGCAACACGACGTAACAACATTGTTTACAGTGACTAGTTATCATGCTATAATGAACTGACGAATTGTCAAGGGACACAATTCAATCCAATCGACCACTCGTCATGACGTCATAATCAAAATACCTCATTTGTTAGCTGACGTCGGAAACTAATTTAACGGAGAGCTGTTGCTGACCTAGACAACAGCAGTTCCAAGTCAAATTAGTCTCAAAATATTCAGCAGCGTACCTGCATTGTCACCTTGAAATTAGCACTGCTGGAATTCAGGATTCCCCGCGTTAAGATAGATTCAAATACGTTTACAAAGTGGGTGGAGCTTCGCTAGAAATGGTCGGGGCCTAGCGAGAAATTTACCCCTATATTATGTCAACCCCATACCCCATATTCAGCAGCTTAGCTGACAGGTAATACCTGTACGTATGGTTGAAATTAAGGCGGTGGATTGTCCATATTGAAAGCGGTAATCCTTTTATGACGAAGCCGGCCAAAACCAGTTCCTGCAGTAGTCTTGAGGAATGTCAAGCATTGGCAGGCCAAGTGAAGACTATTTTTGAAAATTGACCTCTAGAATGACTGGCTCGATAACCGATCCAGTCTTTTCAGTGGTCAATTTTCACAAATAGTCTCTACTTGGCCTGCAAATATACATTCCATAAGAAAAGATTTTTGGTTTTTTACACAATTTAGTCATTATAGGGTTAATATCTTCGCACCCGTGTAACCATGTTGCGTATGTCTTGCAAGTGGCCCGTGTTGACCACGAACTGAATGCGGCGAGGCACTTCCTACTCAAGTCAGGTGCTGCTACAGCAATCGTCTTCCGCTTCCCGAGTTTGTTATGAAACAGCACTCCTTTAATAAGCTCAAGATTATAGGAAATTAATTCGAAATTAAGACCCGATCAGCTCTGGCTACAAAACCACGCACTTCTAGACGTTATCGCGTTGGCAAGTAAGCAGAACAGTTCGACGGGGTATACCAGGTTTGTCGGTAAGAGAACCAGTGTAGATACAGGCAAACCGGTTAACCGTTTAAGCCTCGCATACCAGAAGCAACGACTGATATATAGTGAAAGGAACATGTTGAATATATAGATACTAAGTTGACTGGAAGTTGTTGCTGCCAATAATATCAAGAAATTCCAATCAAATTTGTTTCAAATCACCAAAGAACCTATAGTGTTCATCGCCTTGAAATTGAGACACACGAATTTCCTGGGTCAAAGTGTTAATCATGGCCATAGTATGAACCATCCAAACCTAGCAAATATCCTGATAACGCAGGTTACTGGGTATTTACTTGGCCAATACCGGGTCGTATCGGCGCAATATCTGCCCATACTGGCTCAGTAGCCTGCGATATCAGGGTTCAGAGTCGTGTAGGCTTTTACTAAAACAATTATCTATGGAGAAAAGCATCAGGTCAAATGATTGTGAATCTATTTGGCCCATCTTTAACTCTTAATAGTTCGACACGTTGTACAAATTGTATGTCTCTACTGTTTAATAAACATGCTGTTGAATATTTTGAAACTAATTCGACTGGGCGCTGTTGCTGCCATAGCCATACTTTTCACTCCCTCATAATTGCATTTTTTTCTTCTGTTTTTGATAGGGAGATTCTGTCAATAGATACTGTATCATGATATCATGAAATAAATCAACATTGACTCTAGATTTGTCGGAATGTGTGTAGTATTAACTTCCTAAGCCAATATCACCAGAATATTCCTTTGTAGGCTAAGTCCGTTGCCTGTTATAAAAATGCACATTTGTCAGATCTTAACCAACGATAAAAATTGATTACCCTTTGATATGTGGTGACACAATGGACCTTTCCAAGTTTATCCATCGATCATATGACGTCATAATACGTCATTGCCAACTAAGTGACGTGTATGCTGACGTAAAAATCATTACGTCATAAATGATTCTATTTGGCCCGTCTTTAGCTCTTAATAGCCCGACAAGTTGTACGAATTGTATCTCTCTACTACTTAATAAACATGCTGTTGACTATTTTCATATTAATTTGACTGGACGCAGCAACAGCGACCAGTAAAATTAGATCCAAAATATTCAATAGCTTACCTGTATAGTTTTCTGGAAATTGATAATCAGTGAGTTCAGGGATGGATCGATCCCAACACGAGCGAGGTGTGGGTGGAGCTTAGTTAGAGATGGGCTTGGAATAAATAAAACTGGAAAGGTCCATTACTCATTTGATTTGCATAACACATGAATGAAAAGGAAGAGGTGGCAACAAACAATATCTTGAGTGGTGATTTATGAATAATAAGTAATAATGAATGATAGTTTCCAAATCTTTGTTTCCCCTTTTTGGGGGAACGTGTCTAGATCTTTTACTTAGAAGCTAATAAATTAAAAAAAAATCATGATGTCGCTGGATCCCGAGGGGGTGAATGGTTGTGGGTGGGTGGGGTGGGGTGGGGGGGGAGGCCCACCCCAGCCAAATAGCCATGTGTGTATGCCTCTTACACGCGACCACGAGTTCTTCAGGTTTAGAACATCGCATTCGGCGGAGATCCTTCCTTGGATCCATCATTTGAAACATATAATATTTAATAGCAAATTTTACTAAATTTAGGCGTGTGCGAAAGCTTATAAGATATATGCAGTCGGACAAGATTGGGATAACAAAGTTAACACGATCAGCCTAGGGCATATATAGAGTATACTTAGGCCGTGTTCAGACTAGAGACTTAACCAGTGTAACGCAATACTGATGTATGCTGTTATTATTCCTGATTAACTCTCCAGTGAGAGAACACGACCTTAATCTGACGTATGACGTTATTCAAGATTAAAATGCTGTAGTGAGAACACGGCTTTAGTCATGCAGAACTAGCCTATTATCATGTAGAATGTTGTATTGCATGGACATGTTTACGCTTGTTTTATGTACTCAAAGATGTATGAGGGTGTATGTAAATACTCGCCGCCTATCAAATCCATAGATCTTTATCTACGACCTAAGACCTTTGCCCAAAGCGCATAATCTAATTGCGCAAATTTCACGCGATTTCCTAAAGTTACAGACCAACACGTTTACATATTAATGAGACTCTAGCTTATTGATCGAGAAATTTCATACCGAACCATGTCCATAAACTGTTTCCCATGGGTCAATGCACCAAGACTTATATTACAGCAAAATAATGAGAATTTTCCAAATTTATCTATAACTTTGAGTTACATACCAATTCAACAGCCTGGTATGTCGTAGCAGATGGTTGAGTATATAGCCAAATGTAGAATGCATTTGGTAGTAGCTGATTGGTAAAACTGGAATACATGCTTTGAATGGGCGTGCACATGTCATTCCTATTATCCAATCCACCCATGTCACATGGGTAATTCAGTAATTAAGTCTCTGTGACCCTACAAAAACGAGGGATGGGTTAAAGAAGAGGCATGTGTATACTATGTGCGCAACATGACTCTATGCTTGCAGTCAAATGGATGAATATAGTTTATTTGATCAATAATATGACGTCATAATTAACATCGTCACGTGTAAGTTGACGTCATAATCATTACGTCGTTAATGGCGCGATTAAGTCCGTCTTAAACGCTTAATAGTCAGTCAAGGTGTACGAATTGTATGTCTTTGCTATTTAATACACAGTCTGTTGAATATTTTAAAACTAATTTAACAACGCCCAGACAAATTAGTTTCAAAATAATCGACAGCTTACCTGTATATATTCCTGGAATCTGAGATTCTGTCAGTGCAGGGATCGCTCGATCCCAACACAGACAAAGCGTGAGTGGAGTTTAGTTATAGATGGGCGGGCATAGCTAAAACTGTATTCGTCCATTAATGTCATGCTCTCAGAATATAGGCCTATGTAACTCGCTAACATTGGCGTGTATTCATATGCATGCGTGTATTCGTGGCGTGTTTTCGTATGCATGCGTGTGTTCGTGGCGTGTATTCGCATGCATGTGTGTGTTCGTGGCGTTTATTCGCACGCATGCGTGTATTCGTGGCATATATTCACATGCAATGCATGCGTGTATTCGTGACGTGTATTCGTATGCATGCGTGTGTTCGTGACGTGTATTCGTATGCATGCGTGTGTTCGTGGTGTGTATTCGTATGCACGCGTGTATTCGTGTCATGTATTCGTAAGCATACGTGTATTCGTGGCGTATATTCGCATGCATGCGTGTGTTCGTGGCGTGTATTCGTATGCATGCGTGTGTTCGTGGCGTATTCGTATGCATGCGTGCATTCGTGGCGTATATTCACATGCATGCGTGTATTCGTGACGTCTATTCGCATGCATGCATGTATTCGTGGTGTGTATTCGCATGCATTCGTGTGTTCGTGGCGTGTATTCGCACGCATGCGTGTATGTATTCGTGGCGTACATTCACATGCATGCGTGTATTCGTGACGTCTATTCGCATGCATGCGTGTATTCGTGGCGTGTATTCGTATGCATGCGTGTATTCGTGGAGTCTGAGTGCTCGACATGATTTACTACTGTATGATGGCATGCACGTTTGCCATATATTTGATAGTTATGCGTTACAGAATAGAATCATGTGTTTCATGATACTCTACAATTCAAAAGTTTCTAACCATCTGCCATTGTTAACCTGAGATGTTCAACCCTTACTGACCAACCGGCAACTGCAATAATTCGATGCCTGTAATGGTGTATAGAGATTGATTAAGTTGACAATCACAATATTTCTAGTTTGACAATTATTTTTATCCTGTTATGACAGCTAATTTACTTTATTCTATCTTATGGTGCTAGTAAATGCATAGTTTAATAGTCAATCTCATAATAATCCGAATTTATACATTGTTGTCTGGAGTTCAACCACATTGGATGGGAGGCCATTTCGTAAATCTATAAACCTTATGCTTGAAAGGGAATTTTTGTAAGGTAGGTCTCGTTTTCGGTTTGCGGAACTTTAGATTGCGACCCCTATCTATGCACCTTCTCTTCGATTAATTAAGCATTAATTGCATTAATACCGCGACTAGCACATATTACCTATGCACATTGTTAACGCTGGCTTTACGTGCTTGAATAAAATCGTGATTTCTTGTGTGATATGTGGCCACACCATGTGTACATAAACAATACTGGTTCGGCAGTTATTATAAAACTACAGTCGGTTAACCACCTATTCAGCACCGCAGTGTAACCGTGGCCTTGAATCCACAAGTTCAATTCGTCCAGCACTCTTGTTCTAACCCGTTGATAGCTCTGTCTTATGAACCCCAACAGGGTGAAGCCGTTCATTTCTTCTGCTTCTGCCTTTTAACAGCCATCATCAACACGTTCATTATTATTCTACTGTAGAGTGTGCAGAGCTAAGTTAACACATTTTATTTAGTATTTTTCTTTAACACAAGGTTCCCTGTGTTTACAATGCGAAAGACTTGCTTATCACCACGGCTCTCGGCTTATCCAGTAACCGCTGGTAAAGCGCCCTAGTCAATTATGGTACTTGGAAAGAACGATTCTTTCTGTAATCGTTTCTGCGGGAAAGGGACTTGGAATGACAGGCGCGGTTACGGTATATATTTCTCGAGAAGCGTTTTGGTTGAATGTGTCGGTTTTCTTTGTTGACATTCACTTGATTGTAAGAGATTTTATATATCATTGCATGCCATATATACTTACGCTGGGTCCAAAAACGGTGCTAGCATTTTCTAGATTTGGCCTGACTCGGGTTTGTTGGATGTGATGTTTGCAGAAGCTATGCTTAGGTTTCTCCTGAGGAAGCTGAGGGGCCTGTTGGCTTTGGCGCAGATGTTGCTGACGTGTTTATTCCATTGTAGGTCTGATGTTATAGTGACACCGACGTGTTTGTCAGCGTTTACACCCTCTACGCGATGATCCTGTTATGTGTACTGGTGTCTGGTAACATGGTGCTTTCCGCTGCTATTTAGCACATTTGAACATTTCAGGGTAAAATTTCATCAGCCAATTTTGTCAGCGGTTTTGTTATCTTGTTGAAATATACTTGGAGCTGTCTTGTATCAGCAACTGAAGATATTGCCAGGTAGATGATGCTGTCGTCAGCAAACAGTCGTAATTTTGATCTTAGACCATCTGGTGCGTTGTTGATATAGAAGAGAACGAGATTCTTGTGTTACTCCGGAATCAACATCAATGTAATTTGACATTTCCTCGTCAACGACAACTGACTGCCATCGGTCAGAAAGGAAGCTGTTTGTCCACATGTTTGTTTTACCCAGGATGCCATAGTGATCAAGCTTGTTGACTAGGAGGATATGGCAGACCGTATCAAATGCTTTGGAGAAACTTTGGAGAAGTTGATCATAATACAGTCTGTTGGTTTGCCGTTGTTTATGTTTTGTGCCGTGGCCAATGAATTCGACGAGCTGTGCGTCACATGAGACTCTGCGAAATTTATGTTGTAATAGACCTTTCCCGTTTTAGCTATGTCCCGACCATCTCTATCAAAGCCCCACCAACACTACGCTCGTGTTGGGATCCATAACTCTCTGAACTCCCTGACTATCAATTTCCAGAAAACTATGCAGGTAAGCTGTTGAATATTTTGAAACTAATTCGTCTGGGTATTTTGCTGCCAATGGTAGCAATAGCGCCCAGTCAAATTAGTTTCAAAATATTCAACAGCATGTTTATTAAATAGCAGACATACAATTCGTACAACGTGTCGGACTATTATATGGATCATTACTATATGCTCCAATAGCTTTCAATGGACGCAGGTTATAGGTTTTGGTCTGTAACTTTCGGCTTCGTATCTCAAACCATTCTTATAAATGGGGCCCACGTTGGTAGTTTCGTACTCATTTAGTAGCTCTCCGTGGATACAGGATAGACCATTCCAGTTTTAGCCATACCCCGCCCACCTCTAGTTAAGCTCCCCTCCCCACACTTCGCCGTGTTGGGATTGATCGATCCTCGAATGCCCTAACTGTCAATTTCCTGAAAACTATACAAGTAAGTTGTTGAATATTTTGTAACTAATTTGACTGGGTGCTGTTGCTGCCTATGTTTATTAAATAGTAAAGCCATACACTTCGTACAACAGCGCATAGTCCATGAAACCTCATTGGAGATATTCAGTTGGCCTACGATCGTCAAAGGTGGCTAATCATACCCTAACAACTAGCACCGTAGACATCTTACTCCGAAAAATATAGGCCTAGTAGGCACACTTGTAATTCGAACAATGAGGAAAATTTTCACTAACGAAATTTTATATATTTACATAGCTAACAATATGCATTGATAATATATCGTATATACTATGTGACGTCACATGCGGTAAGGCTATGGCATCGCTGCTAATAACGTGTGTCACTAGAGCTCGACTTGGTCGTAGTGATATGTAATGCTGCGAGAACGACCGTATTCTGATAGGTCAATATAAAATTACTTTCCGTGGGAGAGCCAATGAAAATACTGCGTTATTAACTGGGTTAATATTATTAATAATACATGGACTTTGTTATAATATGCTACATAGATTTATCCTGGCACTGATAATAAGCCATCGCCATTTTGGCATCGTTGTCTTAAGCAACACGTGTCTTCAATGACTGACAAAGTGGCAGATCGGCGTTGCCAGTTTCTTGTATTCGCCATCATTCTCATAAGGCAATTAATCTGTTCTCCTTAACTCGATGCATTAGTAAACATTGGCAGTTAGACCACTGCAATCACAGATTCGTACATTCACACACACCCAGCACACACACCACCCCACTTTGCCCTTTATATGATCACCGGAGTTCATTCTGTAAACAATGGTAATGTACGCTGTTACTCTATATGTTAGTTAAATCTGACGTCATATATATGTACCTCTTACCATAATAGTATCAATGCCGAATCGCAAGGCTAAATTGTGTTTTGCATACTATGATTATATTGTAATAATACTAATATACATTGACATTGATATGAGTGCATAATTGATTGGCAAATGTAAATGTATTTAGCCATTTGAGGTACCCCACCCCCACCCCCTACCCCACACGCGCACACATTACCACCGCCGCCACCACCACCACCACCACCACCACCACCACCACCACCACCACCACCACCACCATTACATTGCCCACCCCATAAAGCGTGTGCGTGCGTGCGTGCGTGCGTGCGTGCGTGCGTGCGTGCGTGCGTGCGTGCGTGCGTGCGTGCGTGCGTGCGTGCGTGCGTGCGTGCGTGCGTGCGTGCGTGCGTGCGTGCGTGCGTGCGTGCGTGCGTGCGTGCGTGCGTGCGTGCGTGCGTGCGTGCGCGCGCGCGTGTGTGCGTGCGTGCGTGCGTACGTACGTACGTGCGTTCGTGCGTGCGTACGTGTGTGTGTGGAATAGAATAGATTCGCCATCAATACTGGACAATGGACCGTTCCAGTGTTAGCTATGCCACGCCCATCTCTAGCTAAGCTCCACTCACACCTCGCTCGTGTTGGGGTCGATCGATCTCTGAACACCCTGACTATCAATCTCCAGAAAACTATACAGGTAAGCTGTTTCATATTTTGAAACTAGTTTGACTGGACGCTATTGCTGCCTATGACATGTTTATTAAATAGTAGAGACATACAATTCGTACAACGTGTCGGACTATTAAGCGTTAAAGACGGGCCTAATAGAATCATTTATGACGTAATGATTATGATGTCATCATACACGCAGCTTAGCTGATTATGCGTCATATGACGTCAGAACGATAGATGGATACTCTGGAAAGGTGAATTGCCATAGGAAAGAGGAGCGCACATTGAATACTGGTCTAATTTCATTCATCAGGTTACATATAACTGGTTATTTCTTATTTCATAAACTCAGACTACGTCAATGTGCAAGCGTTAATATTTAATGGCAACATGCACTGCAAATGAATAATTCGGCACAACTTGGTGCTTATACAATATGCTGTCAGTCGTATTTAAGGAGCATTTACTAGCCATAATGGCACGGTTGCATCGGGTAGTTTATCATATATGTGCATGTCCTTTGTTTTGGATAAAATTGCCAAGAACACGATTTATGCATTGTAATATTGTCTAACAACCTGATGTCCAGATGGTTTGTATCTTAATCAATGGCGTAATGACCATTTTATGACAAAGAATGACTTCTCCAATGCAATGTCTATTAACACTAACAGGAGGGTGAATCAAATAATCATTAACATATGTTAATACTTGGATATAGCTTTCAAGAAAGTGAAACATGAATTTCTTTGAAATCGACATAGTTTCATGCCCAGAAACATATATCTTTGTATCGTCTAATTTATGAATATATGAAGGCCTATTGATGTACCGTTTACCCAATTCTGATTTAGTCAATAATGTCTTTAATTTGTTATCGCAAATAAAAATAAGGTTCCAAATCCTTCATATTTAGTGACGCTTATGACCAAAGAAAAGCTTAATTGCAACCAAGTATATACATCTCCACCATCCATTTCCAATATTGCTGCTACAGCTGCTGCTGCTGCTGCTGCTGCTGCTACTGCTGCCGCTACTTCTGCTACTGCTGCTACTGCTACTGCTGCTGCTGCTACTACTGCTGCTGCTGCTACTGCTGCTGCTACTGCTGCTACTGCTGCTACTGCTGCTACTGCTGCTGCTGCTGCTGCTGCCTTCTGCTGCTGCTGCTGCTACTGATGCTGCCGCTGCTGCTGCTGCTGCTACTACTACTACTACTACTGCTGCTGCTACTGCTACTACTACTACTACTACTACTACTACTACTACTACTACTACTACTACTACTACTACTACTACTACTTACACTACTTACTTACTTACTTACTTACTTACTTACTTACTTACTTACTTACTTACTTACTACTACTTCTACTACTACTTGTTTATGCAGAAATAGTACATTTTTATAGACGAGTCGTAGACCTGGACCTTCACAACCGGCATTAGATTGCTAAAACACATCATAAAAAGGGGAGCAGCTATAGGGGTCCGTCATGCACAAACGCATGGCATGCATGCATGCACACACGCACGCAGCCCACGCACATATGCACGCATGCCAACCACTCCGCCGCAACTCACCCTTTCCGCAATTAGGGATGCACTTCCCGGCCTGGTGTGCCCTTTCTTCTCCCACCACATACACATATTTAAGCAAGTGTTTAACTGATATTACCCCTAGACGTCTAGGAGACAGACTCTACGGGAATCTAACTTTCAACACTTTCCTCGAAGTGAATTCGTGTGTCATTTCTGCTTATAAACCTACACATATGCCAGGTTCCACTGATATTACCTTCAGTAATACATGAGACACATTGTGATAACATCTAATTTAAATTGTTTTTCGAGGTGGATACGTGTGTCCTCCAAAACATACACATATTCAAGTAAGATGTCACTGATATTACATTCAGAAATGCACGATACACGCGAAAAGAACATCTACAATTCATTGGAGGCGTGACCCGTATCCTCTCTAGCAAGAAATTAGACCATTTCTACATTCTGAACTGAGAAACAACATATTCTACTTCCAGGTTTTGCCTATGATCCACCCATAAATTTGAGAGCAATGCCGATCGAGTTTCCGTATTCTCAATTCAACCCACTATCAATTATAGTATGCAATAAGAATGTTACCCGCTAATGCGCGCTTCATTGGAGTTTCGAAGTATTTCTTCAGGAGGCAAACTGGAATTTATTTTCCAATTTCTGAGAAGTGCCTAAAAAGTGGTAGCCCATCCTATAAAAGCGAAGGTCTGGGGGTCTTCAGTTCGTACAACGTGTCGGTCTTTAAGCGTTAAAAACGGACTATTGCTAATTATTCATGACGTCATGATTATGACGTCATCCTACACGTCTGGTATTTGATTATAACGTTATATGATAAATGGATGAACTTGGAAAGGTCCATTGAGGTGTGTAGCCAATCTAAATTGCTGTATTAATTTGAGCATGTCCTTGAACTTTCTCACCAAATGGAAATCCTCCTTTATGTCCCCGGCGCAACCAATGCCGTGCAAGTTTACTTTCAAAAGGATTCTGAAAGTGAAGAAGAATCGAAGAAAAATAAACTCAAAAACTTTATCAACGTTGCAATGGTCTTGTGTTAATGTCACAGAGGTCTTGGGCTTTCATGCTACTTCCTAGATGGCTAGGTAACAACGTCTTCACGTTAACTTATCGTGCCGTTGATCAATTATATATATCATATATATATTGTATTATATATATCATATATATATTGTATTAGTATTTCCTTTCAAACTTTATGTTTAATTTGTAAATTCTTGTCTTGGTTGGAGCGAATTTTGTGTCTCCATTTTCTAAAGGCACTCCTATTAGCTGGCGGTTTCCGCCATTTAATAGGTCTCCTCTTCCTGCGTTCAATGCAATACATTTCTCTCCGCGTATGCTATTTCTATAGTTCATTGGCTAGCGCATTATATTTGGCAAGATCGCTTGAGTGAGTAGATTTAATTCCTTTGTCATTTCTAAGAGCAAGCCTAGTTCTTTAATTATTTAAATCTTTGGTTTAAACAAATTTTATTTTTCTGTTAAAATAATAATAATAATAATAATAATAATAATAATAATAATAATAATAATAATAATAATAATAATATTCGAGGGTAAATCGTCAGTTGCCTGATGTTAACGAGGCCCTCAAACACATATACACTATGTACAATAATGTATAATATACACTGAATGTTTGTACAAATGTCGAAAAATACAAAATACAAAAATTGCTGCAAGATTAATAATAAGAAGAATAGCATTATTATATTTTATATTATGATTGCCTACTTATAACTTGCGCACCTACACTCATATAGACACACATTAACGCACACATACACGGACTTACATGCAGACACTTACGCACACAATTACGCGAGCATTAAAATTAAAATTCCAACAATTAATTATAAACTAAAGAGAGAGAGAGAGAGAGAGAGAGAGAGAGAGAGAGAGAGAGAGAGAGAGAGAGGGGGGGAGGGAGGGAGGGAGGGAGGGGGGAGGGAGGGAGGGAGGGGGGAGGGAGGGAGGGAGGGAGAGAGAGAGAGAGGTAGAGAGAGAGAGAGAGAGAGAGAGAGGGGGGGAGGGAGGGAGGGAGGGAGTGGGGAGGGAGGGAGGGTGGGAGGGAGGGAGGGAGGGCGGGAGGGAGGGAGAGGTAGAGAGAGAGAGAGAGAGAGAGAGAACATATCCCAGTAATTAACTATAATATACTACATATATAGTTTACATCGTTTTAGCTTAACTGCTTGACTGTTGAGTTTCTGCAAATTATGTTTGCCACGAGGTTTTAGCTCTTGATGTGCGGAAACATTTGGAAAACAATCTGACAGAAAATTGATTGTAGCCAAGCCACCAACAATCTCCTGTCAAATTCTCCTCAAGCTCCTCAGTACATCCAGTGTTTATTTGCCGTGAAAATTGTTTTGGCTTGTAGCAACCAGGCAGCTAAATTATAGACAGAGAATATACGTTTAGATAAACATGTTATTGTCTTTAATTCTTTGACTCTAGAAATGTAATGTTAATTGTAATTGGGAATGAATCACCGATATAATGTGCTATTGTTTTTAGTGTTCTTAGTTTTGGTCACACGCGTGTCGTTGGTCTCGGATGTTTCGTAATATCCCAATGGAAACCGTGGCATCTACTGGAGTCGTTTGTAGCCGTTCAGATGGCGGCACACTTTGTCTCCAAGGCAGATACGACCATGAAAAAAAAGAAAACAAATAATTGTTGTTATTATTATTATTATCATCATCATCATAATCATCATCATCAGCAGCAGCAGCAGCAGCAGCAGCAGCTGCAGCAGCAGCAGCAGTAGTGGTAGTAGCGGCAGCAGCAGTAGCAGTAGGAGCTGCAGCAGTAGCCTAGTAGTAGCTGTATCGTCCTCCTCATCATCATCATCGTCGTCGTCGTCGTCGTCATCATCAACATCATTTGGCATGTATGTTTGAAGTGAATGACATAAGTGTTGGCGAATGTTTAATATTAGTCTGTAAAGTGTTCCCTAGGTGTGTTGCGGTATACGTAAAACTGTACCGCCCGTAATCCGTTCTAATTTTTGGAGTCTTTAATAGACCGTTCGTCTTTGACCGTAGATTTCGAGAGTGCGCATCTTCCATCAACGTAAATAGATCTTTCATGTAACTAGGAGCAATGCCGTTTAATGATTTATATGTCATGATGTTTGTCTTAACTGACATTCTTTGAGTTAACGTCGTCCAGTTTAAAGTTTCATACATTTCTTGTGACGGGGTCCTATAGGGTACTTCTAAGATTATTCTAGCTGCGCGTTTTTGCAATTTCTCAAGCTTATCTAACAATGACGGCAAGCCAGCGTTATACACTAGACAACAGTAATCTATGTGGCAAAGAACATATGCTTTATAAAACAAGTTTCTCTGTTCAACATCCATGTACTTCTCGTTTTTCTTTAGTATATAAATGAGTGACGCAATTTTGTTGCAAATTTTGCTGATGTGCTGTTGCCATGAGAGAAGTGTCATTAATATATACGCCTAAAAGCTTTGCTTCATTTACAATTTCTAAGTAACCATCAAATATCGGTATCTTTATTTCGTCTTTGTTTATCTGCTTTAGCTTGGTTTTATTGGTCATCATTAATAGTTTGGTTTTCTCCTTATTCAAGATCATTTTATTATTTTCACACCAATTTTGTATTAAAGCCATATCCGTTGTGAGCTGTTGTTTAATCGGTGGCAAACTTTCAAAATTACAGTGCATCGTCGTATCATCACAATACATGTCAACGTTGCTATCTAGACCCATGTGTAGATCGTTTACATATAGGCCTAATATGAATAAGAGGGGTCCCAACACCGAACACTGCGGCACGTCTACCCCTATCGGTAGATGATCAGATACCGTATCAGAAATAGAAACATATCGAAGTCTGTTTTCTAGATAGAATGAAAACCATTTTAACGTTAGCGGACAAAACTTATAAATGCCTAATTTTTCTAATAATATACTATGATTGACTAAGTCAAACGCCTTTTTGAAATCTGTTAAAATAGCTCCTACAAAGTCACCATTATCTATCGCAAACCGCCATTTCTCTACTAATTTCAGCAATGCAGTCTCGCATGAATGTTTTGGCCTGAATCCTGATTGCGATTCATTCAATAAATGGTACTTACTAAGAAATTTATATAAATGATTATGAATATGCCTTTCAATAATTTTGGATAAAATCGGTAAAATGGACATGGGTCTATAGTTATTAATTTCGCTTTTGTTATCTGATTTGTATAACGGTTTCAGCGTCGCACACTTCCACATGGTAGGAAAACACATGTATCAATACTTATATTTATAATACGTGTTATTGACGGCGCTATAACTGGTGCTGCTAATTTTGGGAAATGGGCATTCAGCCCGTTAAAGCCAGCTGACTTATTCGTTTTGAGACGACTAAGTTCCTCGCAGACGTAATTTATTGTTATATTTGGTATTTTAAATTTAATTTCGCTTGGGATTCCATTTCTAACATAGGTTTTAAGGCCATTCAGTATTCCGTGAGACTGTGTATTTATTGTGTTTGCTAGATTACGAGCAACAGTAGTGAAATATTCATTAAACATTACGCAATGTTTTTCCATGTCTCTAACTTCGTTTCCGTCACTGTCGTGCAAGATCAATGGCATTTTCTTGGGTTTCGGATTTATGCTCTTCATAATTTCCATATATTCCAAGGATTCTTTTTATTATCAACCAGCGCTGTACTGATGTAGTTTCGTTTGGAACGTTCAATTAGGGACATTACTTTATGTTTCAACTCTTTATATTTAGCAACATTTTAACCTTTTTATAATAATCCCTGTCTTTTATTGCTTGTAGAATTTCGTCATTTATCCATCCAGGTTGACAGATACATTTGACTCTGAGTTCAATAATAGGAGCGTGATGATTTAGAATAGCTATGAATGCGTCCTGCCATATTTGTAGCGCTTCATTCGGTTCATGTACTAAATCTAGTATATCCCAATTATATTCAGATAATGCTTGAAGAAACTTTTGACTATCAAAGTGTTTTCTGCATCTATATTTTATCGAATGATGACTGTGTGATTTTTGCCTAGCGTTCTGACGTATACCAAATACAGGAAAGTGATCGCTGGAAGCTAAATCGCCTACGCTTACTGAAGCACATTTTGTTTGCTCTGTTACGTATATATGATCTATTAGTGTTGCTGGTTTTTTCGTTATTGTAGTGACACTTTTTACTAACTGTTCAAGATGAAATAATTCCATAACTGATTGCCATTTCAGTGGGATTGGTTTAAGAAAATCAATATTGAAATCGCCTATGAGTATAATATCTGTATTTTCCGAATAAGCCGACTCAAGTAAATCTTCAAATTCGTCTATCCAGCTGACAAGGGAATCCGGCGGTCTATAAACGCAACAAAGTACAAATGATTTAGCTTTATACGATGTAACCTCAGTCCATAAGGCTTCTATACGTTGATTTTCCAAGTCGAGTCTCCTACGATATAATTGATTTTCAGCTATATAAATAACGATCCCACCCCCTTCTTTCTGCGTTCTGTCTTTTCTTTCAGCATTATAACCCTGAATTTCAATTAAACTATTCATAACGATACTACTTATGCATGTTTCCGTTATACCAAATTTTTCAATTTCTTGTGTAGTGTTTTCCATTAGTGTTTTCAATTGGCTTAGTTTAGGCATTAAATGTTGTATGTTAAAATGTCCAATGCGCAGCCCTTTTCCGTGTAAATTAAATGACGTGATATCTTATTGCTTCACTTGCTTAATAAAGGCTTTACTACACACTCACTGCTCATCGGTGGGAGTACTGTTTGTACTACGATGTGTGTTCAGAAAGTTATCATTTTTATACTTACAATACTGCACAATATTAATAAAATTTATGAAGTTAACTCTTATAACGTAACAGAAAATATTTAAGTAATCCAGACATGCATTCTCGCTATTTATCATGCAATTCACGTTACAGTTTATTGATATCAATTTTTCATATGTAATATCCTTCTTTATATTATTATTATCAACAAAATCATCATCATCATCACCATCATCATGATGATGACGATGATGACGACGACGACGATGACGATGATGACCATCACCATTATCCCCACCACCACCATCATCCCCACCACCAGCATCATCACCATCACCACCATCGTCGTCATCATCACCACCACCACCACCACTACCACCACCATCACCACCACCACCAGATATAGCTGGCACTGAGGCGCTAGTTCGTGTACTTCCTCGACTAATCTATCTGTAAGATGTAAAGCATCGTCTACTGTCCCGTCCGAATTGTTAGTTCCCGCCATTACAATGATTTTTCGGAAATACTGTAGATCAGTAACATATAGCACTTCTAGGATGTCCTGAATCTTGGCTCCACGCCGACAGATCACCTGTACACCTGAATCGAGTCCACTCTCGTTTATTCCTTTAATAATTGACGAGCCGATAATTAATGTGTTCTTGGAGGGATTCGCAGATTGTTTCTTTACCGCGTTTGTCGTCGTTATGACTGGTATCGGTTGTGACTGTTGTGACGCGTCATCCTCACGAACTTGCTCTTCATCACTTTGCTGATCACGCCTATCA
The DNA here is from genome assembly GCA_034401795.1 of Chaetoderma sp. LZ-2023a. Taxonomy (NCBI): domain Eukaryota; kingdom Metazoa; phylum Mollusca; class Caudofoveata; order Chaetodermatida; family Chaetodermatidae; genus Chaetoderma; species Chaetoderma sp. LZ-2023a. Next base: position 83,073,806 of record CM067372.1, read on the forward strand.
CATTCAGGCGCTTTGCGTACTACAGCGACAACACGCCTATCACATTGAGGTTCTTTCTCTACAGCACGTTTTGTTTTCGAAACTTCTGTCCGTTCACATTTTTCAGTCGTGCCTACACCTATCTCTGCTATCTCCGAATTACGCGTTCCTACCCCTATCTCTGCAGTTTTCTTTGACCTGGTTGCATTTAATTTACATTTAAGTTCAATATTTTGCTCTCGTAAGATGCTAAGTTCACTCTCCTTTTCTAGCAACAGTTTGTCTAATTCTGAAATGTTAAAGTGGGAACACATTAAGACGTATCTTATTAGTGTGATTCCCACTTGAGTTATGTACATTCTATTACTAGCAAGAGGCGGTTACATAGATATAAAATGTATATAAATTTACGGCATTATACAGTATATAAGTTAAGGAAATATACTGCGATAGATATATAGGGTGAGAGGGAAAGCGTGTTTCGTGAAAAGTTGGACAAAGATAGAGTTTAGATGGCGGTGGGAAGTGGAAAGAAAAGGAGGCTGGTTTCCGTTGGCGCCTGCCAATGTACTGATTAGTAATGTTTACTAGTGTTTACATCGTGCGGTGGTTATTATAGGAGCACGGGGTCATAGTTCAGTATCATAACATCATTATTGGGATTTCACTTAACATGGCAGCTAGTTAGATCATGAGGGTATGTGTGTGCAGACGGCGGGAAAGAATAGATTAAGAACGAACGTGTATTATTTTAAAGGTCCAGTATCAGCAATGTATTCGCAGAGGATTGTTGATATTTGCATATTTGTGTTCGGATCGAAATTCTCATTACCAAAAAGTAATTCTTTAGCTGTAAGCGTAGTGGGAGAGACATTAATTAGTGTTAACTCGTTGTTAAATGATGTCCTTTGGTTATTGTATAATGGGCAATGGAAAATATAATGATCAGGTGATTCGCTTGGAAATCCACATGAGCACATACGGGTTTCCGATACGAAATTGTCATTTCGGTGACTATTCAGGCTGCTACAGCCATTACGGAGTCTAGCAAAGGCGATATTGGCAGGACTTATGCCTGCATAATACCACCTAGGTATATAAGTCTGTGTAGTCAGTTGGCTGTCCCCGGTCAACTCGAGCAGACTAACAAATATATGACTGTACTATCTGTTCATATATCTGTTAGTACACTGTAATCGGTTAGTGAACCACTTAATAAGTGGTTCAAACTAACAAATATACGACTGTACCATCTATTCGTATATTTGTTGGTAGGCATCAGGGTTTCAAAAGGGGACAGTATTTATTTAGTGTTTAACTCTTTCCCTGACGTCTTGGTATTATACATTTGTATTATCTCCCTTTATATATTGTAGTAGTATGGGTTTCCTCTTTTATTAAAACACCATGGCAACCTCCTATAAGCGTACCCCGAGTCTTAAAATCACGACAAAGGCGTGCAATTGAGGTGTATCATGGGTTGAAGGACGTAGTTGGAGCAGGCTCACGGGTCCTTCAAGTTCTCATTAACGTTTCCAAATCTGTATGGAATGTCACCGTGGTTAATGAAATTGTGAAGGAAAAGCTGCTCGACGAGGTCCTTGTCGTGAAGGGCGAGGTGTGTAATGTGGAGGAAATATATTCTGATCGTCTATTAGTTAAGATGAAGGTTCCGTTAGAGATCCCAGATGAACGGGTTATCAATGAATTGATCAAGTATGGCAAAGTAGAAAAAGTAGAACACGAGACCTATCCATTTGATCGAACCTTAGAAAATGGCATCAGAAGAATTTGGTTCGAAGAGGTATAACAACCTCTCCCAAGTAAGGTCACGGTAGATGGTCGATTTATCTTGCCATTATGGTACAGGGGGCAAATCAAAGAGTGTAGAATCTGCTTAAGGACAGAACATCTTGCAACAGATTGCCCTAACAAAAACAAATGTCTAGTTTGTGGGTCATCTGATCATTTTAAGTGGCGATGCCCGCAGAACAAATTTGTCAAAAAGGGTGCTGATAAAAGTGCAGAGCAAGTTGTTTCTAAAGAAAATGTCATAGAACCGGTAGTTGCTGAGATTGTAGCAGAAATCCATGTTAATGAGAACCATGTTTCTAAAGAAAATGTCATAGAACCGGTAGTTGCTGAGATTGTAGCTGAAGTCCATGTTAATGAGAAGCATGGTGAAAAAACTAAGAAATCCAATTGCTGTAGTTGCAGGCGATGAAATAGAGGTTCTAGATGAGGGGCTAAGTCTTACTCCAGTAACAAGTCAATCCAAGTCTGATGTCAGAGAGTTTAATTCCATACAGGTTGAAGATGATCAGCAATACCCTCTGGAAGAAAGTTTTAATTTAGGACAAATAAAATTCAGGTCGCAAGATACTGAAACTAACTTTGATTTTCCACTGAGTACACTCAATCTAGGCGATTTAAATAATATTGAGAAAGTAATTGGTGTCTCGGATTGATTGAGTGGAACAAAGCGACAGAAAGATGGAGACAGAATCAGAAATAGAGGAAAGTGATATAGAAGACGATAATGTGTCAGTGGCTGAATCCGATATCTCCATTCAAACACAGAGTTCTAAATCACCCCATGAAATGGTCATGTGCAGGGCAGAGTAAGGAGAGGTGTTAGTTCCATATGTGACGGCAAACGGGGTTAAATATAGGCATCTGCGTCATGATTCAGATATATTAAAATATAAGCATTTGGAAAAGTAGTACAGCGCTTGAGAGTAAAATAGGCAAATGGTCTAAGAGAGGGTCGAAAAAAACAAATTCTAGTTAGCTTAATAATGGCGGTTGTACACATCATTTTATTACTTTTTATGCTAATTTGTACACTCAATTGTAGAGGCTTAAATAGTGACATAAAGCAGCGTCACTTACGAGAGACTCTAAAAGATGAGCAGATTGGCATTGCTTTGGAAACAAAAATTCAGAAATCGAATTATACAATAATTTAGAAAGGATTTATGGATCCAGAATATTCTATTCGTTATCTCAAGATAATAGTGCTGGTGTAGCAATTGTTACACTCCCTCGTTGTCCAGCCTATGTAAATATAATCTCTTCAGTATCAGATGCAAATGGTCGCTAGATGAGAGTCACAATAGATATATAACAAACACGTTTCACGTTGCTGTGTATATATGCACGTGCATCTCATCAACTACGTCGTAATTTTTTTAATGAGATGTCTACAACAGCCCTAGATAACATCACTGAGAACTTAGTAATGGGTGGTGACTTTAATTGTGTCATAGATAAAGAAAATGACAGGGATGTAACTTCAACTTATACTGATACATCACATAGACTCTTGAAACAAATATGTGATAATGAGAATTTAGTTGACACCTATAGAAAATATCAAAACCTCACGGTAAAGATCTTATATGTTTTTCGGCAGATGGTAAAGTTTGTTCAAGGATCGACAGAATTTATGTGAATAGTTTGTTGACAGAGTACTGGAGAGATGTTAATATTAAGGCAGTCGCATTCTCAGATCACAACATGGTTTGTGTAACCTTTGTCAATGCTGACTGGGTAACAAAAGGGGTCGGGTTTTGGAAATTAAACACAACATTGTTGGGAGAAGATTTTTATAAGAATAATATAGAGAGTTGTTGGCAGCATTGGATTAATAGGAGAGCATCATATAAGAGCACATTGCAATGGTGGGAGGATGCAAAACTGGATTTAAAGTTTCCCTACAGTATGCTATTAGAAAAGCACAGGAAATACGCAAACACAAGAAAACACATCATCGACCACTGATGAAAATTAATGCTAAAGTAAATAATGGTGAAGATAATTATTATGAATTACCGGTTAAAATTAAAAGTCAAATAAGAGATATAGAACAATATGAGTTTGAGGGTGCAAAAATTAGAGCAAGAGCCCATATGCATGCAGAAGTGGAAAAGCCAACCCGATAGTTGTGTACATTAGAAAAAGCACGGGCAATAGATAAAAGTGATTTGTGCTCATTAAACATGCCGGATGGTTCAACCGTCTTTACCAACAATGAAATGAGCACTATTGTATGCAATTACTATGAGTCATTGTACAAGTCAGAGGGAACTGATGAAGATGCAAAAATTGGATTTGCTAGCAAATATAGACAAAAATGTGTCAGACACAGGTAGTGAATTATGTGATCAACCCTTAACACTAGAAGATTTAACTAAATCCCTTAAAGGTATGAAACTATAGGTGTGATGGCCTTCCAGTTGAATTTTACCAAACGTTTTCGCACCTTGTAGGTCAAATAATGGAAGAGTCACTGAGATTTTTTAGAAAGGCCATTTACCACCAACTATGGCTAGAGCATAGTTAAGGCTAATATATAAACGAGATGGCAGACGTCTAATTCAGAATTACAGACCAATTTCTCTACTATGTGTAGACTACAAAATAATATCCAGAACACTAGCATTGAACTCGGTGGTGTTTTAGGAGAAATTATTGGAACAGAGCAGACATGTGCTGTACCTAGGAGGACAATTTTAACCAATACCATGTTAATAAGAGACCTTATACAATTGGTTGAGAAGGATAGCATCCCTTCAGCTGTGATTGCCTTTGACAACGAAAAGGCATTTGACCGTGTGGGATGGGATTTTCTTTTTAATTCTTTGCAATCGTTTGGGTTAGGCACAAACTTTATTAAATGTGTTCAGATTTTATATACGGATATCAAGAGTAGCTATTCAGTGAACAATCAACTATCCAGCGAAATTGTCTTAGAACGTGGTGTTAGACAGGCGTGTTCCCTATCGCCATTTTTTTGTTATTGTGATGGAATCCCTTGGCATAGCTTTGAGGCCAAATAATAACTTTCAAAGCATATGTATTCGTGGCATAGAAAGACCACTTAAGCTGTCACAATATGATGATGACACAACTGTGTATGCTTGTTCAAACAATGATTTTACAATTTTAAACCAAGTACTAGAAAAGTTCCAAAATGCGTCTGGTTTGAAAATCAATAAAGGAAAATCAAAAGGAATATTTTGGGGGGCCATGGAAAGAGCGGAATGATCAGCCACTTGAAATCAATTGGTTTAATGATACCATTAAGATTTTAGGCATCTATTTTAGCAGGAAACCGAATGCAACACAAAATTGGGATGAACGTGTATCTAAGCTTAAGAGAATATTAGCAATTGGAAGCGTCGTCGTCTTTCAATTTTGGTAAAGTGTTTCTTGTCAACAACTTGATATTATCTGGGCTATGGTATACAGCATCTGTTGTATACATGCCAAAACATGTAGAAAAGGAGGTTAACGAGTTGATATTGTCATTCATATGGGAAGAAAAGAGTCATTTAGTTTCCCATCGTGTTCTCAATAATGCTAAGTTAGAAGGAGGACTTGATTTAATTGATGTTAAAGTGAAGTGTGTTTCTTTAAGGCTAAAGTTTTTGAATGATCTTATTACATCAGACGTGGGCATGCGTTTCACGCGCTCTCGTGGAGAGAATTGTAGAACCATTTCTGACGGAGTGTGTTTTTGCCTCAAAGAAGACACCTCCGAATAGCCAAATGATACCAGATGTGTTTAAAGATCAAGTTAAGGAGTTAGAAATATTTGACAGATACATGCCGCAACCTACGTGCTGGAAGGAAGTACTAGAACAGCAATTGTGGGGCAATAGTAATATATGTTATAACAATGCAGTACTTTATCTACCGTCCTTTGCAAAAAATGGCATTCAACGTTTGTCTGATATGACCCCCCCCCCCCCCAACCACGTAGATGGATTTCAATGCAAGAAGTAGCTAGAAAAACACATATGAGCCATATAGATGTCCGGCGGTTCCTAAATAAAATAAAAGATGCTGTACCAATTAAATGGTTTCGTCTGCCAAATGTAAATCATAATAGTCTGACTCCGCAGCCTGCGTTTTGATGATGAGATGTTAAAATACAGAATGAGATTCAAGGAATGGTACCACGTTACGAGACGAAAACAATTAACACCTCCCATAGCAATTAAGAGATGGGATGACTCAAGCTATAAAACCATCTAGTTGAAAAAATGCATGGAAAATCTTACATTTTCCATACATACCAAATATGGTTCGTGATTTATTGTGGCGATTACTACATCGGCGGCCATGTGTGGGACACTTGACATACAAATGCAATATAACGACTTCTGACAGGTGTTACTTATGTCAAACAGACGAAGCAACAATCGAGCATTTATTTGCAGAATGCCCAGTATCGTCACCATTTTGGGAGTATATCACCCAAATCTTGGCACAATTTGTAGCTAAGCCCATTGTTCTAGAAACACATGTAGTGTTATTTAGAGAATGGCAATTTGGAAACATCGGTGTGCGCAGGTGAAAAATCCATCTATGGACAATCACAATAGAACAATAAAGGCAATATTTCGTTCATTGCTGCTCAATCATATTCCTTGCGAATATTTTAGATTAAAATAGCACGGTAAAGAAAAAGTATTCAAAGACATATGGTGCAAAACAAACATACTTTCAATAAAATTGGGAACTGTAAAAATAAATGATCCTGCACTATCGTAAATCATTCAATTACTACAACTGTTTTATCTGTGTCTTTTAATTAATCTGTCTTGTAATTCATTTTAGTCTGCATTTTGATATTGTTATGTTTAATACTTCATGTTAACAAATAAACAGACTGGGGTAATTTAATAATCACTCGATAAAATAAGTTGCCATTGGATTATAAATCAGTCCCGGGTAATTTTAGAAACTTGCACAGGGTTTTATAGGGTTATTTGCTCCGGGTAATTTACAAAACCTTACAGTAAAATAAATCGAAAATGTAAACAAGAGCGCCATCTATGTTTCTGTAATTTTCCTGCCGACTATATGTGTTATACCACCCAAATGCTACTACGCCCGCTGATCTTTAAAGAATCAGCCCACTGGCGTCAATGATTGACTTCTTTGTCATTAATTGACGAGCCACTTTTCAATTGTTGGACAGTTGCACTCGCCACATGGGCTTACTACCACACCTGGATGATTGAATAGTAATGCCTTTGTTAAGTATTTTTTAGATTGTATTAGTGTTCGTTAGTTAGATATGTTATTTATTTGTTGTTTTGGTGTAATATTAATCAGGCTTACTAGTTCACCATTTTTTCCTGGGTGTTTGTAAGCCTTTTTAAAGGAGTTCCTCCGTGAAGTTTGTCCGACTGCGTCAGCGTCGGATTTTCAACAAAAAAAAAGTATGTGTAGTAGTAGTAGTAGTAGTAGTAGTAGTAGTAGAAGTAGTAGTAGTAGTAGTAGTAGTAGTTGTTGTTGTTGTTATTGTTGTTATTGTTGTTATTGTTGTTGTTGTTGGTGTTGTTGTTGTTGTTGCCACCCCCTCCTTCCTTGACACACCCGATAAGAGGCCCCACATCTATTTAGCCTGGTGCCCCAAATAGGGTTAATTTGGCTCTGGATCTAAGCACACAGTTGGTATCAAGGCAACAATCCATGACACCTAACCGAGTGCCTCCCTATTTATTATGCATTATCGGTATCGGTACTCATATCACGTATCCAACTTTTGTTCCAGTAAGGTAAGATAATTTGCTAAGAACAAATACTTAGTCGAAAGAATAGAGTGCTGTGTTTAGCCTACTGTAAACTATCTATATGATTGGTCAATGATATTCAGGATGCGAACATCATGTACACTCATACACTAACCCTTTAATGACAAAATTTGGTAAAAAAATCAAAATATTTGCTCATTGAATGCCTATTTGCAGGCCAAGTGAAGAGTATTTTTGAAAATTGGCCACTGGAATTGCTGGCTCGGTTACCGAGCCAGTCATTCCAGTGGTAAATTTTCAAAAATCGTCTTTACATGACCTGTTAATGGACATTTCTCAAGACCACTGCAGAGGCCGGTTTGGGCCGGCTTCGTCATAAAAGGGCTAACGAAGGATGGAACGATTTCAAATCTGTAAATACCACAGCGTGACAGTTTCCTTATTGAGTGTTATGCAGGTTCAAAGCTTAGAATAGCTTCTGGTGTAGTGTTTGGTGATACGAACAATGTATGGTCTCGTCAATTCCCTTTTACAAATATCCAAAGCACGATATAAACACTAGGTCTTCATTCTAAACATATTTATTAACATCTCGTCAGGAATTTACAAAGAGAGCATGTCCAAGGATCTGGAAATTCAAAACAAATGCCATATATGGACATAATATGCTAGTCTTTGAGCAATAGAGAATCGTGGCATTATGTGTGATACAATAGAGAAATCAAATCTGTCACTCAAATATTGACGTCGTAATCAATTACGTCATATATCGGTTGACGTCACAATTATAATTGACAGACAATACTCCATCATAAAGCTGGAATAGTCCGTCGCTTGTACGAATTGTATGTCTTTACTATTTAATGAACATTCTGTTGAATATTTTCTTAACTGCCATAGGCAGCAACAGCACGAAGTCAAATTAGTTTCAAAATAGTCAACATCTTACCTGTATAGTTCGAACCTTGAAATAGGGATTCTGGTAATTCGGGATTCAATGTTTATAAATCGATCGCTCCACGCGCAAAGCATAGGTGGAGCTTAGCTAAAAATGGGTGGGGCGTAGATAACAGTGGAGTCATCCATTGCGTGTTTGTCGAGCAGATATAGAACCACAGATTTGTGATTCCAAATGTAAGCAGTCTCCTCAGCAAAGTGAATACGATCAATTGTTTATTCGGTTATATTTGGTCTTGTTTTTCATTTCGTATAATGAATTATTTTAAAATCTACTTACTTACTCCGAACAAAACAATATTTGTTTGCTTGGTTGGACGTCACGCGTCTATAACCCCTATCTAGAATACCCTTGTTATATGCACAAACAAATATTGTAGACAAAATATTGCAAAACTATCATCCCGAAACCAATAACTTGGCAAACTCCGTCGTGAACGATATTGCCTACCAGAGCACGTTATATAACGAACTCCCGTAAGAAGTTATTTTAGCAAGAAGGGGTTCTTCAAATTGTTGTCTGGCTGGCTGATGGTCGAAGGCTTTTCCCATATTACTTATTGCCCGTATATTTGTGTTGTGAGGTAGTTCTGTATACCGCGCTGGCTTACATCTCTCACTCGCGAGGAGCAGACAGACTCTCGCACGGGAAAGCCGATCATCAGTGTTACATAAACACTGAACAACCACGGACTGGAGTGTCGGCAACTTGGCAGTGTTTATCAACTTGCGGGACAGAGCTTGGAAACCGGCCATCGTAACAGAAATCGGGACAATTTCCAATACCTGATAGTCGTGTTTTTCACGAAGAGCTCTCGGCCAGTATACACGTAAATCTTGTTGAGAAAGGGAAGCGTTGGAGATAGTAACGTTCCAATGGATCATTATGATGATGTATGAACATGAATAAAGGGGTCGTTGGTGGAGAGGGAAGCTGGTTGGCAGACAGACCTGAAAGTCAATAAAGCATTGGAAAGCATAGTTCGTTGAGTACGCCGGCAGCCGGGGCAACATCCTTGCGTCTAGACGCAGACACACTTTGTCCAATACAACTAATTAGGCACCTTATGCGAGTGTTGCACTTGGACAAGCTCGTTACATCGCCTTTGTCAGACACGGTTCGTATTAAGTCGCCGGGCTGAACAACAGTCCAACAAATACGTCTCAATTATTCGGAAATTAAACTCGATATAGCATCGATCCGATATTTATTTGGAAGGAAATCGTCAATTGGAACGCATCTCGCTGAATGTTCGGGCAGATAGATAATCTGATGCTCCTCGTACGGACATCATTCACCATCAACGTTTTATATTACGGTCATTTGGTCCTGGTGGTCACCAAAACATGGTTCTGTAATACAGATCGTCGATACATCACATGTTTTGATAAACCGACATCTTATGACCCACAAGACATGTCATAACCCAAATAACTGGTATCACAGGAAACAATAGCTGCGATTTGAGGGCGCTGTATCATGCTTATTGAGGTGGCCGCTACATATGGATTTGAATATCCGCATCCGTGCCATATCGACCGTAGTAGGCTCTTGCGTATATATGATTTGGCGGCAGTGTGTATGAGCGCTACAAGCACCCAAACTAATAACCATTTTCCTACCGTCTCGGCAATAAATGTTTAGATTATTGCGTTACTCCACAAGTCCTGATTGCAATTTTCATCGAGTTATATTGCGCACAGAAGAGGCCGAGTCATCCAAACGTGAGATGTAGCGCTCGTTAATCACCAAAAAGCGCTTATGAGCAAGGGAACCCGGTACTAAAAACTAACTCTAGTAATGTTGTACTGAATGGATACAAAACTTTCTTGTACACAGCAGCTAACTTCAACTTATTGCAAAATTTGGTAGTAGTAGCAGCAGCAGCAGCAGCAGCAGCAGCAGCAGCAGCAGCAGCAGCAGCAGCAGTAGTAGTAGTAGTAGTAGTAGTAGTAGTAGTAGTGGTGGTAGTTGTAGTAGTAAGTTGTAATAAGAATATCAGTTTTAATTAGTATATGAGTATGTGATGGTTTTACATTTCCATGCGGTGCCTCAGCAGAAAGTTGTAGCATCGTCTACAGTAGACTTTCCCGAAGCCAAGATCCGCTGCTACTGGTGCTCTCCTCAGCCAGTGGCTCTCTCGCCGCCGGCCGGTGTAAGCACGCTTACTAATGAGCTAATTGAGGTCTCCACTGATCTGCTATCATGTTCCGGCCAGAGGTGATTCCAACGGTTTGCATTTCGGCACATGTGAGCAGAGAATAATTACTAACAGAACTCTTAGTTGGTGTCAGCTTGTTGGCTGGCTTTCTGCTGCTGATTTCGCATCCTTTTCCCGCGCTTGTTCGTCGGTGGTGGGCTACACATGCTCTCGTACACAGCAGCAAGTAGTTTATGCAGACAGAAAATCATCAGTTTCAGTTTTTCTTGCATCGGTGTAGCGTTTTCATTTGCTTGTTTCTACGCTCATACAGTTACCTCGGACGCCATGAACAACCTGTTTAGAACAGCTGACGAAACTAAGCACGGAAGTAATAATCTCAGATACTTGAGACTTATAGCGTGCAAACTATGTGTAGTGGAATAGTGTTACTGCCGCTGTTACTACGAATGAGACCGCACAACCAGCAGCGGTAACGAGCTGGAAGTGAAGAAGCGTTATATAAGAGTTCTAGCAGATAGAAAGGTCAAATGTTCTAGTAATGCTTACAAAGACACGTGTACACCGGATTGTGTGATCTACTGATGTGTGGTATTATTATAGGTGACGTGTTTGTAATTAACACGCATTGTGGGTGATGACACGTCGTATTTTCTTCTTGGGAGAAATGTCTATGCAACAGAGCATGGTCAGTGTCTGGAGACACTCTCGGCTTCATTCTGTTTACCGTGGAAAGCTTAAACGGAGTATCCTATACACTAATGGATTCTGGATACCATAGCAATTAAGCTCTCAGGTAATTTAATTAACAGTAACTTACAGAAGATGTAATTCACAGATTCGCCTTCGTTTTCAATCTATACAATAAGATCAACTCAATTTCAGGCAATGATCATTTTCAAATATGATTTCCTGGTATAGCGGATAGTAATCTCTTTTATAACCAATGCAATTGTGAAATCACACTATTTTAACATTAAAGCAATCACACAGCTAGCGTTTTTATATTTTGAAACTAATTTGGTTGGGCTTCAAGACAATTGTGTTTCGAACTATTCAACCAAATCTTTCTTAGATGATCCGCTGGCGGTACATGAATACTCACTTGGTCGTACTATTCCAGGCAAAATAAAGTTTTACTTGGAATAAACTGCAACCCAATTTTTTCCACCACGGTGCAATTCTATGAGGTCCCCAAACCCCCACCTCTGATTTGCCTAAATCCAATATGGCAGCCAAATATCAATATTTTGGCATATCTTTGCTCTAGTATAATATATTTGGGTTATCTAAAGTTATAGAATAGGGTTTCTAGACACCAGGCTACATGTGGAATATACTAAAGTAAGTAAATAGATGCACAACGCATTTGAATAAATCCAAGATGAACATTAAATACCAATAGTTTGTTTGACATATATTGTCGCACTTAGACGGAATATTTTAGATACGCCATCATTTCGCATCAAAGTTCTTAATAAACATACTTAACGTGCATGGCTTCTTCGGAGATTAAAAGATGTGAACGAAGTTGGGCAGTTGTACAAGGGGCTACAATGTGCAGACAATGTGGATCATAATGTAGCAACCATCGCCGGGGCATGGTCATTCCATGGTCATTCCATGGGATGAGTATAATAGCTGCTGTTACACCATGATCACAAACCCCAAGTAAGCATGTTCCCAACGTACAGGTAACAGCTGCAGATATTGCTGCAGTTGACGGCATAACCATAGGGTATTTAAAATCCCTCCAACAATCCCAGCTCTCTTTCTCTCTCTCTCTCTCTCTCTCTCTCTCTCTCTCTCTCTCTCTCTCTCTCTCTCTCTCTCTTATCTGCCATGTGTACACGCGGTAGCAGAAGATCTTACATCACAGTTAGATGTGCTATCGAAGACCTCCATATTTCTTCACACGTCCATGACAGCATGGTCTGGCACGATGTCGATGTTAAATCATGGTCACTACCCTGGGCAATCTTCTCTAATGCTCCTCTCAACGATTGACCTTGATCCAAGTTATCCATCCAGCATCTTCTCTACACTAAAATTGTTTCCTCCCAGGATAGGCAATATAATGTCATACCAGTACTCACATTCGGCCAGCTGTTATACCGGAAAGCCGTGACAAGTAGTCTCAGCCAATTGAGAGTAATCGCACCCACATGGTCATCAGACTGGGAGGACTTCACGTGGAGATGAGCTTCCTGGTGGGCATTGGACACCTGATGGCAGGCTCATGAGTCAGGACTGTATGAACTGCCTGAGGTCGTATATGCTAGTAATACTGTGAGCCATATGCTGATTGGTAAGGCAATGCGCGCCGACATGCGGGTGGATGCTGCACTGAACACTATTGTGGCCATACAACGTGTCAGTACCAACTGAAACAGCAGAGGACCATTATGTGGAGATAACAACTGCTGGTCCTCAGATAGATTATGTAGGGGTGCAAAATATTGTCATAGCCAGAAGTGCACGATGGTCATTGATGGAACAGTATCGTCTGACTTATCTGTGGACGTATTTTTATCAGCAGAAGTGAGTATCCAAAGTAAACTAAATAAGAATAAGAAAATGATGACTATGCAGACAACGCTAGTCTGGATACAATATTTGAACATGGTAGACATCCTGTGAATGTGTTGCAATGCTGAGCGAACATGCATTTGGAGATTACACATTCAAGCAGTACATGAAATGTTATTGTACTTTGCAGCTATACAACTGTATGCAAAGTCTGCATACATTTATGTAAACTTGATGCATCGTCTTCCAGAAATGCATCGAACTGTCCACCAGAAATTTGAGGTAGCATACCACGTGGTGAGGTGCGGTGACCGATACTGGGCATGACTATCTAGACCTCATTAGTAAGCAAGTAGTGATGAGGCGTGTCAAGACACGCGAGGGCTTGACAAGAAGAAAGGGAATAACATGGACTCAGCAGTTAGTGTGGCTCTTTTCCAAGTCAGCATGTGCAGCCATCAACGAGACTATGCACCACAATGATGCATCAACACATAAACAGCTAGACAAGTTAGAGAGGGCAGTAACACTGTTTAACATTGCCAATGACATGACAGCCCAGAAATTAGTGAATGGTAACTCAACTTGTGTCAACTTAACCATGTAATGGTAAAACTGGCAAATGCAGTCTCTTCAGTTGTGTTGAGAAATGTCCATTTGCAGGTCAAAAGAGGACAATTTTTTAAAAGTTTAACACTGGAATGACTGGCTCGGTTACCGAGCTAGTCATTCCAATAATAAATTTTCAGAAATAGTCTCGTCTTGGCCTGCAAATGGACACTGATTATGCACAGATTTGAATTTTCCTAACCATATAATGTTCAAACAGCCTTCCTTTACAGGACAACTGAAAGACTTGTTTTGTAAATTCCATTGGAAAACTTTAAAATTGTCTTCTCTTGGCCTGCAAATGGATTACATTCAACGAGCAACAGTTTCTTCTTTTTTTACAAATCTTGGACTGCTAAATGGTTAATTAATAGGCCTATATAGTGTGATAATTTGAGTGCTTTGAGGTGATGTTGCCACAAGAGGGTTAAGCGATCAAGACATGGTTGAGAAAAAGATTCTAGCCTCCTTGTTTTGGATATTTGTGGAACAGTTCGTCGTCCTTAAAATAGATCAGGTGGTGACATTTGGTTCAAGATGTGTTGTCAAGATCGCAGGAGACTCTGTGATGGTTGATCCAGAATTAATATTTCAGAGTCTCATAACTGTTGTCGAGCGCGGGAAAGATCTACCATTACTGTTAGTATATGAGCTCTGTAGTCACCCACCTGCAATATTTGAATCATCCTCCCTTACACCGCGGACCAGAGAAGGTGTTTAGTTAGAGAGTGCATGTGGCTAAAAGGGACATCATAGCAGCAGGAGAAAAAGCAATGTTATCGTTATACAGTGATGCAAATGAAGAAGGACTGAATAGCTTACGATCCTTGTTGTTTTTCATAAGGCTTCTAAGAGCGCATCACACGTAGCCCAACAAACCTTACAACAACCACTGTCACTGCAAGGTACCACATTCTCTGTGTCAAATATCAGATGATGGAGTGGAAAAGGACAGCTATCAATACCAATCTAGAAGAGTGGGGAAGGCACATGGTTGATGGAAGATGCTTGCCAGTACAGACCGACAAGCCCCATCAGAACTATTGGATATCATCTGATGTAATTGTAAAACAAACTGTAGTTCATGGAGGTGCGGGGCCTATATGTAGATTGACTTGCACTGCTGGCTGTAGACAGTGTTGTGGAAAAGGTTGTACCATGAGCTACCAGATGTCAGCGATGACTATGATCATCCTGATGGTCCTTTTGAAGGAAGCAAGACCATAATCAATTTTAAATTATTAAAAATATCAAATGTGTAAAAATATGCCAAAAATTGATATTTTTGGCCATCTTGGATTTATTCAAATGTGGTATGCATATTCCACATGCAAGCTGGTGTCCAGAAACCCTATTCTAGAATTTTAAATAACCGAAATATGATATCTGAGAGCAAAGATATTCTAACATATTGATATTTGGGGGACATCTCAGATTTATGCGAATTAAGCATATTCCCCCAAGACGCGTTTCCTAGGAAACCTAGTATGGTATTCTGGGGACCACCTCATTGAAATGTATTGTGGTAAAAAGCTGTGTTCTTTTCTAAGTTATGTGACAAAATGGGCTAGATTTCCTAGACTATTGAAAACGGTGGCTAAAATAATGTTTTTAAATGTGTTTTAAGAGTGCAGTTGATTAATGAACTGCCTAATTCTTTTCAAAAAGGCCCCGAACATCGGGTGTTAATTATCTCGCTCAATGTCAACACAGATTGGGATATAGTTTCGCTGGGCATGAGTGTTGGGTTGACAATGGATGGATCTGATCTGTCACTCAAATATTTGACGTCATAATTAAATACGTGACTTGTTTACTGATCTAACAATCAAATAGGCGTACGTTGCAACGGTCCGTTACGAAAGTGTCTGAAATGTAGGTCTATGTCTTTGATGGACCTTCGATTTAATGAACATTCTGTTCAATATTTTGAAACCAATTTGACTAGGCGATATTGCTGCCATAGCAAGGACCACCCCACCCAAGTCAAGTAAGTTTCAAAACAGCTTACCTCTATAAATAGATCGACCTTGAAATTGACTTTCCTGGATTTCAGAATTCAAAGTTTTAAAATTGATGATTCAAATGCGCGTCCAAATCTAGAGATGGGCGGGGCATATCTAGAGATGGGCGGGGCATATCTAGAGATGGGCGGGCATATCTAGAAATGCAGTCGCTATGCAACACCAATCTAAGTTCGATTTTAATTTTAACATCATTTAGCCCAATTTCGTTATTACTCAGGAATTCATGAGTAGGCTACCGTCCACATCTAAAGTACGGCTCAGAAATATCTTAGAATGTTTCCGAAACAAAATAAAATGTACTGTTGAATATTCTGGACATAATTGGATTGGAACATATTGCTGTCTAGGGCAGCAATAGCTTCCAATCCAATTATATGCAAAATATTCAACAGCACATTTTTGTTAACTAACATGTTTCTCCTTTTGTTTTGAATACAATCTAAGTTATTTCTAAGTTGTACTATGTTATCCTTATACACGTTGATGGCGGTGGCATTGAACGACTCTTCTGAACTCGAGTAGGCATACAGAAAGTACAGAAAGTCGAATCACGTCAGTATTTGCGAGAAAGTCTGAATCCGTGACGTCCTTACTTACATTCATTCTCACCCACAAACCTACCAGTTCCCGCAGCTATCACTAAATTATAAATCAATTTGAAGATGTTGGCGCTTTCGGAAATGGAGCGGAGAAGCACTGTACATAGCGAATGGGCATCAGCAGATCTGCTGCTATAACCCGCTGACTTGCGGTTTAATGATAGTAGTACACGTCTTGGGAAAGTATGTTGCATTTTACAGTAACGCGCAAATATGTAAACATCTCCGCGCAGCTGCTTGGGCAGTAGATAAGGCCGAACTAAAGATGATTGCTGAGTATTTGGTCTAAATGGTCACATAGCACGGGTTTGGACTGTCTAGATTATCGCTATTTGAATTAGAACATCGTTACAACTTTTGATCCAACAACGTGCGAATAATCACGTGACCAAGCGCAACAGCCATTTAGTTGAGTCGAATGCCTCCACTATGGCCATAGACATGATAAGACTGTTACACAGATTCCATTTCGGAGATCAAGCGGGGATTAGACGACCACTAATTTTGAGCCAACCGATTTACCGATATCCTTGAAACGCGATCGTAATAGTAGTATAACAGCATACTTAATATTAAAGGTGCATATTCACACCAAAATGCTTGAAAATAAAATTGTTAAACTTGTGTACTTTTAAAGGCTATATATGTGACTTCTTATCCATATGGTAGGGAAGCCCAATGTCTGTTGTGTTAATTGCTCTGATTGGCTGACAGGTTGTCCATGAACCAATCACACCCATTGACACACTGTTCAGTCATTTAGAGACTCCAATAGGAGAAATGGATTAGTCTGCGAAACAGGCGGTGGTCATAGACGTGCTTAGATCTGTAAGCGACAGGAAGTATATTGATGAATATTGGTGGTGTGGTACTAAACTACATTGCATACTGTCCATGAGACAACACTGTAACGTGGCCGAGTTTAAGACAAAAGGACCTTTCCACTGTATCCACCCATCATATGACGTAATAATCAACTACGTGACGTGTAGAATGACATCATAATCAATGACGTCATGAATGGCAAATTGGTTACAAAATATTCAACAACTTACCTGTATAGTTTTCAGGAAATTGATAGTCAGGGCATTCGGGGATCGATCAATCCTAACACGGCGAAAGTGTGGGTGGAGCTTAGCTAGAGGTGGGCGGGGCATAACTAAAACTGGAAAGGTCTATTGGTTGAAGGCAATGTTAATAAGGATATGACATGTCTATTCGCAGGCATTGATGTGTTTGGTATGTGTCTGTCACATTCTAGCATGTCATCACGGATACCCCGCCCCCATCACACCACCCACCCACCCTCATCCAGCGACTATCACCCCGGCCCCAGACAGTGATTGGATGGCTCGCTATAGACCTCGGATACCATATTTGTCATAGACGTTCAGATTGCATCATCCAACTGCCTTTTGTATGAAAGAATCCAATCCGTCATTCAAGTACATGACGTCAATCATAATCAAATGCGTCACATCTAAGTCCTTCGTGAACCCTTAATAGCCCGTCATGCGTACGAATTGTATATCTTTACTGCTTAATAAACATTCTGTTGGATATTTTAAAACCAATTTGACTGCGCACTGTTGCTGTCAATGGGTTACCTGTATAGTTTTCTGGAAATTGAGATTGATGGAGTTCACGGGCCGATCGATCCCAGTACGGGCGAAGCATGGGTGGAGCTTAGCTAGAGATAGGTGGAGCGTAACTACAGATGGGTGGCGCGGCATAGCTAAAAGCGGATTCATCCATTGCAACATCAGTTATACAACACATTTTCAAAACTCCCTTCATCCCCTTAGTGCATTTGCAGACCACACTCTAACATACGGTTAATATGTACAGACTTAATTTACGTGATATATAATTTCATTAACTTTATATTTGAATATAATAAGAAGCTCAACTACATGATTGGTTTAGTCAGACGCGTCACTTGACTGAGAAAAAATAAGACTGTATCCAGATAACAGAGGCTAGTCGGCCCGCAGAAGGCCACTATCGGGCCGTATTGGGCAATTATTAGTCCAGTAGTGGCCCAGTAGCCCGTTTTATCAGGATAGAATTACTGCTAAGACGTTGCGTATTGGACGTGATGCGGGCTAGACGCAGAGAGCAACCTTACTCCCCGAGTAGCTATACTTTCATACAGTTATTTAGGATGTGTTCACACGTGAGACTTAATCTGGAATAACGCCATTCTTAAGTATGGCGTTATTCCTGATTATGTCTCTAGTAAGAATACGGCCTTATAGATATTCTGACATCCGTGTTAAACGGGGGCATAGGGAATTGTATAGATATAATTATTGATTTTAAATTAATATTTCAGTTTAGTAT
Organism: Chaetoderma sp. LZ-2023a; assembly: GCA_034401795.1. Classification (NCBI taxonomy): domain Eukaryota; kingdom Metazoa; phylum Mollusca; class Caudofoveata; order Chaetodermatida; family Chaetodermatidae; genus Chaetoderma; species Chaetoderma sp. LZ-2023a. The sequence continues at coordinate 83,092,561 of CM067372.1, forward strand.
TGTATTGCATATTTAAAAAAACCACCCAAAATGGCAATGGTAATAACATGATCCAACGCTAATGCCTATTTGAGACCGACTTTGTATTATTTTTGACAATTATTTTCACATAAACGTGCTTCATCCAACAGGTGAAACACATTTATGTGCTATAGCTTGACATGATGGATCCGGGTAACCATCGAAATGGCAGTGGCTCAATGGACCTCTCCAGTTTTATCTATGCCCCGCTCATCTTTATCTAAGCTACACCCACACCTCGTCCGTGTTGGGATCGATCGATCTCTGAACTCTCTGACTATCAATTTCCAGAACACTATGCATATACGCTGTTGAATATTTTGAAACTAATTTGACCGGGAGCTGTTGCTGCCTATGGCAGCAACGGCGCCCAATCAAATTAGTTTCAGCATATTCGACAGAATGTTTATTAAATAGTAAAGCCATGCAATTCGTACAACGTGTCGGGATATTATAAGCGCTAAAGACGGACTACATCGAATCAGTCCTGACGTAATGATTATGACGGTATCATGCACGTCACTTAGTTAATTATGACGTCAATAGGCACCATTGTATGGTTCTATGTATATCCAGAGCCTCATTTAAACTGTAGACACCGGAACACGTGATTAGGAAGCTTTGCGTTCATTTCCACTTACCAAGGACTTACTGCTCGTATATCAACGTGAGTTCGGTCGAATACGGGTTATTTCTCGACATGGCCACGTTATAACAAATTGTTCCTCCAAGAATGATGCGCTCTGATTTATTGCACAGCTGATAAGGTCGTTATCTGCCGCTAGCATCTACTACTACGGCTAGCACCTGCTGCTGCTTACACTTTCGGCCCAGTTCGGGGTGGGGTGGGCGTGGTGGGGTGAGGGTGTGAGCAGCCGCTGTACAAAGCGAATTATTAACGTTTACAGACAAAATAAAGTCTAAAACCTTGGGAAAGCTAGTATAAAATAGCTGGATCTCTGGCTTACTGTTTGTCCACTACAAACACGTTATGATCAGAATAAGTCATCGCATCGTCGTTTTATTGGTTGTATAGATATAACGTTTATCAAATGTGAATGATTTATGACACTTTAAAGTAGACTCCAATCTAAGTCTGAAACCACCTACCTGCATTTGCCATTTGAAAATTATATGCCAATTGTCAATTGATCATGTCGTAGTCTATGGATCAGGTAAATGCGGCAAATGAGCAAATTGTCAAATCGCAATACCTACCTAAAGTCTGCATTTTAGGCATTTAGTATTAACTGTCTGCCTGTCGCAGGCCACCAGACAATAATTGCAATGGACAATAACTCTGGGAATCCTGAATATTTTGAAAACAATCTGGCTGAAAGATATAACCCTTAGAATATGTCGTCTGCAAAAACTCAGCAGTTAGAGAAAGATCACCACATGTTATACTATCCATTCAGGTTATACAATATTCCATACATAGAAGATATACATATCCTATTGTGGCCATTTATCGTGCCACACTTATCATTTATCGTGCCACACTTATCATTTATCGTGCCACATTTATCATTTATCGTGCCACACTTATCATTTATCGTGCCACACTTATCATTTATCGTGCCACACTTATCATTTATCGTGCCACACTTATCATTTATCGTGCCACACTTATCATTTATCGTGCCACACTTATCATTTATCGTGCCACACTTATCATTTATCGTGCCACACTTATCATTTATCGTGCCACATTTATCGTGTTATAAATTTATCATTTATCTATTTAACATAGATATGCAGGCTTTAATAACTAAAATACAACACAATACAATGCAATACAATGTAATACAATACAATACAATACAATACAATACAATACAATACAATACAATACAATACAATACAACACAACACAACACAACACAACACAACACAACACAACACAACACAACACAACACAACACAACACAACACAACACAACACAACACAACACAATACAATACAATACAATACAATACAATACAATACAATATAATATAATACAATAGCGTCATTTATCCATACATTACTTTTCAAAGGCGCCGATGAACAGGTGTATTTTTCACGTTTCCTTGCATGTATTCTGTGAGCTACTGATGTTAATGTTCAGTAGTAGTCTCTTCCAGATTTGTGGAGCAGCAACACTAAATGTATTGTCGCCACAGGAAGGTAACTTGGATCGTGGGATATGAACTAAGTGTTGGTTTGTGTAAGGAAATGTCCGGTGCGAATGAGAGGTCATGAGGAGATCTTTTACATATTCTGGAGCTTAGTCGTACAGGTATGTCTATGTTAGGAGCAAAATTTTTAGCTCTAACCTTTGGCGTATCGGTAGTCAGTGGAGATGTTTCAAGATATGCGTTATATGGTCTCGTTTCCTGATCTTCAATAAAAAAACCGAGCTGCAGTATTTTGAACATGCAGCAGTTTGCCCATAGACTTTGCAATTATACAATATAGAAGACAATATAGAAGACAATACAGCTTTCCCACATTGACGGCATTACGCTCAGAGCACAACTGCTGGCTAGTAACGCCGCCAACAAGCAGCATTGAGTTACTATTGCACTAAAATACACCGTAATTTAAACCATTCTTTATATGATAAATTAAAATCACTATTATTTAAATCATACATCATTGGAAAGCGCATTCAATTGCCTAAACATTAATGCATTATTTTTTTACATTTTTGAAAATTTTTTACTGGGTTATTTGCATATATAAAATGCACCATTATACCTAGATTCATTAAATCAAGTGGGCAATAGGAGCTATTTTAAAATTACAATCAACTGTATTAAATTTCACAAAACCATAAAAATGAATGCAGAAATGCATAGAAAATTGGCTTAGCTTTCTAACGATATATGATTTCGATAATATTATGAAATGAAATTAGTTCTTCCTATAAACTGTTTAAAGTGCGTTGTATCTAATTCCAATAGTAAAGTAATGTTGTTTGCGTGTCGGCTACCATGGTTGGCAGCCAGAAGTGGTATGCGCAATGCATTCTGGGAACGTATTTTCCCTAAATACGCTAATGTGGGAAAGATCTATTACCGTTCTCTAATCTTGAAGTGATCAAGGCATGAATGAGTGTATCCGTGGTTTTGTGTGTTAAAACATTTCGGATAGAGTTAATGTTTCGTAGATGGTAATAATTCACCTTTCCAGCCGGAGTATCCATCCATCAGCTGACCTCGTATGACGTCATAATCAGCTCAGCGCGTATATGATGACGTCACAAGCATTGCGTCACAAAAGGTTCCATATAGACCGTCATCAAATCTCAAATACTCCGACACGTTGTATGAATTGTATGTCTTTATAATTCTTTGCTATTTAATAAACATGCTGTTGAGTTTTTGAAACTAATTTGACTGGGCGCTCAGCAACAGCACCCAGTCAAATTAGTTTCAAAATATCCAACAGCTTACCTATGTAGTTTTTTGGAAATTGATAGTCAGGGTGTTCAGAGATCGATCGATTCCAACACGAGCGAGGTGTGGGTGGAGCTTAGCTAGAGATTGGCAGGGCATAGCTAAAACTGGAAAGGTGCATTATGCTAACTTGCATACAGAGCGAACTTGTGCATCCATGTCCATGGTCTGGTCGATGGTTATACCTAAATGTCTGGCTGATGGAGTTGCCGTAATCAGACTGTCTACTAGTTGGACTTCAGTAGTGTTAATGTTACGGCTTTGGTGTTTTCTCGCTATCACGAGAAACTCGGTTTTGTCTGGGTTGAGTTTTAAATATATTTCGAGCTAATATCTGCAACGCAAGATCGGACTAGTTGTAGAGCTGTAGTCTCATTTGCAGGTATATTTGTTTTGAATGTCAGATATAACTGCAGATCACCCGCATACATGTGAATCTGGAGCTCATGTTTTTACTATGTCCGCAATCAGAGTAGCGTACACTGTGAATAAAATCGGACCACCGTGTGTACATAGCAAGGCCGTTCCATTTATGCCGATGTTTTTTTTATCAATCGCGTGATAATTATTTCGTGATGGGTTGTGTCGAACGCAGAGGATAGATCAAGCAACGCCAAGAAAACTGCTGTGTAGTTGTCTAGTGTGCGCAAGATAACATTTTGAACTCTCTATAATCAGAT
>CM067372.1:83101705-83405954 GCA_034401795.1 Chaetoderma sp. LZ-2023a
GACGTCATATGATCAATCTATGAAATGAATTCCTCAGTTCTTATCACATCATAAACCAGTGATTACCCGAATGCAGATTGATAGAATCCGTCCATATACAAGCGATCATCAGAACTAAAATCAAAGATGATCCATGATCTCTCAAAACTACTAATGGCGATGGAATAGCAAAAGCAAGATGTAAATAACAGCTGAAAATATGGTCAACCTTAACCTCATAGAAAATTTGCTGTGTTTTCGTATATTGATTCAAATCGTCAACCCACAAGGCCACAACACACATACCGGAAACAACAAATTCTTTATGATATTCGACTATTCTGTTAAATATTTTGAAACTAATTTGACTGGGAGCTGTTGACAGCAAGAGGGTCGAGTCAAATTACTTTCAAAATAATTAACAGCTTTCCTGTATATTGAAATTGAGGCATTATACTGGAATTTCAATGGTCAAAGTGTTGATGCACGCATCTGCCTGCTTATCTAGCGTCTTATCTATTTTGGTTTTAACAACATTTCACGCCATTTAGATTGAAATCAGCAATACACGTGTAAGTAAATGGGCACGGTGCATTGAGTACAATTTAGCTTGGTCAACGTGCATGTGTGGTCTCCGTGTGTGCAACATATAATACGCACCTGGATAATTTGCACTATCCTCGAACGGGACTCGAAAGTCACTATCTTTGCTAGATCACTGGTTTGAAATGTTAAGTCTTTTGTGTATCTCTATATATGATGATATCCCTCAGGCGTGTGCCACATGCATATTTCTAGGTGTAGGAAGCATTGCAGTACATGGCCTATATAAGTTAATATATATCCAAGACAAAAAAATAACCCAGAAACATGTTAATTAGTAAGAAATGTTCTGTTGAATATTGTGAATATAATTGGATTGGAAGACATTGCTGCCTTAGGCAGCAGTATCATCCAATCCAGTTATGTTCAAATATTCAACAGTAGGGTTTTATTTTTTTTGGGAAACATATTAAGTTAGATCTGTGTCGTACCCTACATTGTCATTCAGGGGAGACGGTGGCTCGGTGGTTCGCGTACTGGCATTCTTAACCACAAATCTGGGTTCATATCTCTGTGCGCGACTATCTCACTGTCGTCTATCGGTGAAATCTTAGGCAATCACCTTCACAGCTCGTTGCCTCTCCACCTCGGAATATAAATGCGTACCGGCGTAAATACTGGGAAAGTTAGTGTCGTAATGCACCAAACCATAAAATGAGCCTAGATATGACCTCAACGGGACCCCAGCATTTAGGGATTGGGTAACAAACCAATAACGATGTCTTAGTACACTAGCATAGAGGCGCGGTCCATTCGTATCTCGCGAGATCTCCTTCGATACGAGATCGACAAAAGTATCTGGTATATATTGAGTAGCCATTGGCGTAGTGATTCCCACCAGAATATGGTGGTAGAGAGAATTAAAAGGTAAAAAGACGCGAGCGTTACTCTATTCATATCAGACAATGTTATTTCACGTAAAACTAGATGATATGAAGCCTATAGTAGTCTGTATGACAAGTAGTTAACAGAAAAATAGTCCCTCTGAATTCGCCGTAAAATTCAAATCTGTCGCACACAAAATGAGGTCAAGAATTTGCTGACGTTGCGTAGATGCTGATATCATACGAACCACTGGATGGATCAGGCCGAATTCAATATCTGTATCAAGCTAGTGATGTAGAGGTTAAGATGATATCAATATCTACAGTGCCCAATTTTTGCTTTTACAGTTTGCTACGGAGACAGACTGGGTCCCGATATGTCTTGTCTCCGAAGTGGAGTCTGTGTAGCAGTCTAGTCGTTGTGATGACGTAGAAAGATTGCCGGTCATTACATTAGAGGTGTATTCTCGAAGAAGCCACGCCACTATTTTTAGATTGAGGCACAATCTTGCTACGCAATTTATCTTGATCGTTATGATCGTTGTTTCTGCGTTTTATCGTATTAGCTCTCGCTATGGGGGTTCTTATTGTGGCTAAACTCGGGTAAAGTCTGCATATCGGTAGTCCGCGCTGACCATCAACTCGACAACGTGACAATATTTTGATGGACATGACGGCTCACAAACAAGCGCAGCTATTTGTCACATGGTCGGTTGAGTGTCAGATTAGACTCGAGATCATGCTATTAAAGGTCAAGGTCAGAGAAGTAAAGCACTTTGTACTAATGTGTTCAGGGACGTAAAGCGAGGATAGCAGCAACGTGTAGTTAAATTTGTTTCTAAATAGTACATAGCTTACTTACAGGATCATGATGAATAGCGTTTGTAGATACTAACGTGTATTTGGGCAATCCTGTAGTGGTTAGACTGGCCCGTATGGAACATTTGCGCGCCTTCAGTTGTGTATATCTCTCTTAGACCTAGCAGTAGCTGATAATTTCCAAACTAATTTAGAGACTGTTACTGATGTTCAGTTTCCCATGGGCAAAGATATCTTCAGTTGTTCGAGAGTGTGTAAAAATATTCTAAGGATCATCTGTTGCTGAGGGGACATTGTACAAATCCACACACGGATCAAGGTGTGATATCATGAAATATGTGTCTGATATGAGGAATGTTGACAATCTATAATAGCATCTAAGACATAAATATGTTTATAGCCTTTGAAAACAAGTGGATAAAATTTATTTATTGCTCAAGGTTAAGTAGGGGGATTTCTAAAACTGATACACATCTGTCGCAGAAAGGACGGCCAGTTGTCACGGAGGTATATGTTCAGAATATAGCTGCATTAAGCAATAATCTGGCTGCGGAAAGGTAACTAGAATACCAAATTGTGGAAAACTAAATATTGATATAGAGTTTAGAGGCTCCTCCTTCTCCTCCTCCTCCTCCTCCTCTTCCTCTTCCTCTTCCTCCTCCTCCTCCTCATCCTCCTCAACCTATTTGTAATGGAAAGTGGAACATGATACTCATTGCAGAAGAGCGTATTTGCATGTACTCTCATGATTGTTGCTTCCAGGTTCAAATCATTTAAGTATCAAACCTTGATGCAATATCAAGTCTATATCAAGTAGCTGTTTCCTCTCTAGTTTTGAATGTATTGATACCTAATTAATAGACTCATTTATTAACATAATTAAATTTGATGACATGGGTTACAAATTCGTAAGAAAATAATGCCATATTACAAGATTTAGTGTTTAGACACTGCGAGCTAATAGATCCACTCACAGATCTCAACTACTGTAGAACTGTTAGCACACTCATGCCAGTATATGAAAATTATTTCTGGTAGTGTAGAAGACTCATGTATGTTTACAAACAATCTTGTTGTAAGCTGTTATTGTTTTATATAAAACAGTTTACAGGAAGTCTGTTTACAGATTGAACACTATCTAGTATACCGTAAGAAAGGGAAACGCATCACTAGATATGCTAGGTCTCTCAGCTGTGTCTGAATGACGCTCTTTATTATCATCAGCAATAGTTATGTTTCATGAGAGGATGGCTGACTACTGACGACGTGAACAGTACAATACGAAGTATAATCTACCTTTGACAACATGCTATAATTGTGTTCAATGTTTCTGAAGCCAATAGCCCCATGTGGGGGTGGCGGGGTTGGAGGGAGTACACTTTACATGGTCAGTTTAAAAAATAATATCACTTATCTTCAATATGGTAGTTTTGAGAAAATCTGGAAATCTGATAAGCCTTCTAGTTTTTGTAGTGGCTTCCACTCAAATTATTTTCAAAATAATCCGAAGATTTCCTGTATGATTTCTTTTAAGTTGAGGTATTGTGAATTAAATGTCCACTTCTCTCCACAGGTTGATCATGCGATGAAGGGACCAGGTTTCTGCTAGTTGCATGGTTCATTTAGGATTACCATACATTCTATGATACAACTGTATCACTGAGGCCACCATACTTTGGAATAAATGTTGACAACTTTTTGGTTAACCATCTAACTGTTTCAACATATAGCAACAAATTAACATTAGAAACATTGTTTTGAGATAAGTGTACCGGGTACTTATAATTGCCAAATTATGTCACAAGTCACAGCAATGCAGTAACGGGTGGTCAGTTGTCCACTCAAAAATCTTTTTCTATGCTAGAAATATAACGGAAAGTGGCAGGAGACCGGAAATAAATTAAACCTAGTGCTCAACATTTAGTCATGATTTCTATGAAAGCAATTGTTTATTCAGCAAGGTTTTCGCAAAAAGTCAATTAAAACCTAATTTCTTATTTAGGAATATGAGTTACTCGGTCTCTCCGCGTCAATATGTCCACTCCGCGACAATATGTTCACGTATAATAATTTATTTGTGTATTTATATAATTCAGAAATAATGATGTCCAAACCATCTTGGTCGCAAACTATAATGGAATTAGTAGTTTCATTTAACGATGTTTAGTTATATCAAGATGGCTGGGAAAATAATTAGAAAAAATGTCGCAGATGGGGACATTTGCCACATGCTTTTTGCAACATTCAATCTCTTCATTCCTAATTATTTCCTGAAACAATTTCAAATCATGTGCTATATAAAACTAACCTAAGACTTGTTACCTATCAATAAATACTAGTTTCATCATCCTTTGCTAGAAAGCATAGGAGAGTTGGAAATTTATCATAAATCTGTCCCCTCCGCGACAAAGAAAATGAACAATATATACAAGTAAAGGCATTTTCCACAGGAAACGGGTGAAATAGGGGAGGGAGGGACTACTTTGAAAATACTTAGATATGGAAAATATATATAATCTGCTATATAAAGACAAAGAAATGTGTGTATCTTGGTGGGCTTTACTGTGAAATCGCCCTATTTCTGGTATTATATGGAGCGATCTGATTTTTTACTCAAGTACGTGACATCATAATCCAATACGTCACTTGTTAGCTGACGTCACAACCAAAATGACGTAGGTCCGCCACGAAAGTGAATGAATTTTATATCTGTTTAATTTACAAGTTAATGAACATTCTGTTTAATATTTTGAAACTAATTTGACAGTCTTCTGCTGTTGCTGCCATAGACAGGAGCACCACAGACTGACACAGAGTCCGATTAATTTGAAAATATTCAAAAGCTTACCTGTATACCTAGATTAGATTTTGGAAATTCAGGTTACAATGATCTGTGACCTTGGTAGAAAACTATTTGCCGCTTAAGCGCAACACCCTCTTAGTTTACCTTGAATTACTGTTTCTGAGTACAGACGTGAACCGGCGTGGAGCGTTTGTATTCTCGTTGTTCAGGGGAATCTCCAGCTACTAGGGATGGGTAGGGCAATCAATGTCTGGGGAAGTCTGAGAGGGATTTCTTCCTCCCAAGGAAAAGGATTTCTGTGTTTCATCACCGAAAAATTGTGAAAAATTAGATCCTCTGAGAAGTCATTTCATACATTCTTGCAGACAATAATAATCTGTTGAATATTTTGAATATTTTGAAAGTAATTGGACTGGAATCCGTTACTGCCTGAGGCAGTAACGGGTTCCAGTCTCAAAATATTAAACATATTAATATTTACATCGTTAGATCGTTAAATGGCTACCAAGAAATAATAGTTGTATTTTCATGATTTCACGAATCATTTCTGGGCAAATTATTGGTATGGCCCTAACTGCTATACCGCTCATGACGCCCATGTTGTTCTCTTCCTTATTTCAGTGATCACCATGCACGTTGCTGGACGCCGCTTACGCTCTATGTCAGATTTTTGGTGGACCTTGCTTATTCTACTGCAGCTGTGTGAAAGGCGAATACAAAGTAAACACTTGGATAACGACTTCAGATTTCGGATAGATCCGCAGTCCATTTTCTTCGATTCGCATATTATACCCAATGGGACGGAGGTTTCTGCATATTTACTTCATAACCGCACGCAAAGGTAAGAGAACATCGTTACGAAAATAGGGTATGATGTATAGTTTTCACTGGCTCAAACCAATGTCATATCAATACGACCGCTTAATTTAACCCTTTAAACACCAAACGTCATTCGTAATAAACGAATCTAATCTGTCGATCGAGTATATGACGTCATAACCAATTACGTCACATGTAGGCTGACGTCAGGATCAAATACGTAATGAATTAGGTAACTAAGTCCGCCATGAACTTTTAAATGTCCGTCAGTTACACCAATTGCATGTCTTTACTAATTAGTAAACACTCTGTTGAACATTTTGAGATTAATTTGACTGGGTTCTCTTGCTGCCTACATGTGACGTAATTGATTATGGCGTCATATACTCGATCAATAGATTGAATGCCTCTATTGCTGTTCTGTTATAACTTATTTCGCTATGGCTCTAACCGTTTTCATCAATAGAGGCTTTCTGGTGTACATTTCTAGCAATGTGCCGCCAATTTCTTGCTAAGCTCAACCCCATTGTACGCGCGTTTAAATGGATTTTAACTCATTGAACAGTGAATTCCTATAATCCCAATTTCAAGGTAACTATACTGACAAGCTGTTGAAGATTTTGAAAATAATTTGACCGGGACCTGTTGATGAATATGGCAGCAATATATCCTAGTCAAATTAGTCTCAGATTAAACAGAATGTTTATTAAATCGTAAATTCACCAAGGACACACGTCGTGCAATCCAGACACTTTCGTCACTGACCTTTCCACTTTGGTGATGGACAGTTGTCGTTTTAATAAGTCTGACGTCAGATAACAAGTGACGTCAGATTCTTCGAGACCCTAATAGATGAATCCAGTTTTAGCTATGCCCCACCCATCTCTAGCTAAGTTCCACTCGCGCTGTGCTCGTGTTGGGATCACTCGATAGCTGCATGAATGCCAATTGCCCGAAAACTATACAGGTAAGAACCGTAAGATATGGCAGCAACAGCGCCCAGTTTCAAAATATTCAACAGAAATAGAATGTTTATTAAATAGTAAAGACATACGAGTCGTACAACTTGTCGGACTATTGAGCATTTGTGACAGACTATGTAGGTTATTCATGATATGGTTGATTATGGCATGGCGACCGTCGGTCGTCCGTCACCCATCCATCTGTCGTTCGTCCATGAACTCATGCTATCGCATAGGCCTATATCTGCTAAATTAACTTTAGGTGGATTTCAAAAGGCCTGTAGTGTGTAAGAACTTCCATACCGAAGTTTGCTTGATCAGTTTTCTTCCCAGATTAAATTTCCGAAAATGGCCATGAAAATGGTTTACTCCTCATTAACCGATGAGGCGATTTTAATTTTTTTTTAAATGGACTCAAGCAACCTTATGGTGGAGCTAAGTTTCAGAGCTTCTATGGGGAAATTTGCTTGGTCATTATTTGCCTGGCCCGCTTGCATTTCTATAAATCTTCACGTGGTTATTTCTGCCGCTCGGCTGAATACTTGGTGGTGTGACCGTCGGATGTATAGGATGTGAAATCGCTCATGAGGGTTGGTCGGTAGCTAACTTGCCGAGGAAAATTAGATAGTAACTGAGGATTTAGGAAGTGGTATACGGGTGCCCATTAAAACATAGATCAACTCAAGGTTGAGCATTGCCCTAATTCATGGATGCAAATGGCATACTTTTCGCTTTTGCGTAATAAGCAGGTAATAGTTCGTACAGACATGAACAGAAGACAAAACACAAACATGTTTAGAAATACACACGCAAAAAAAATGAATGGAGTCTTAATTTTCGCACACGTCATAACAGACCTAATTAAGCTACATCAGCTAGACATGTGTGCACAATACACAGCGGGATATTCGCCACACATGCGTCGAAGTACAGGAAGAGTATTCCACGCTGTCCATAACGCAAATATAACGTACACCATTTAGCATCGTGCCAATACATTAACTATAGTGCTAAATAATGCTGACTAGGTTAGTAGAGTTAATCATTTGTACTCGCCAGGCTATTCGAAAGATCTTCGCGAACTAATAAGCAGAAGAGAATCCAGTTTCAAAACAGAAACGCGTGCCAGCAACGAAAGTGCAAAGAGGTGTACCTACTAAAACAACATAGGGATATCTCCTATCGAGTATGTTGTACCAGGCTTATTACAATCGTACCCTTTAGCAACATACCTTGAGAAGAACGGGCACTAGCCTTAATGAAACGCCAGTTTCTGGGCCGATCCTGGAGATAGAATGAATTTGTGCTGGTCAATGATCTAGTCTCATAACACTAATTGTTGTACTCTGCTACGTTGCATGTCGCACGTTTCATCAATGACGATTCAAGAGCCACTGTGGTCAGTGGCAATGGGCAACATCAGTCGATTCGATCATCGGAGGTCTGTGTTGTCTAACTTTTTAATCACATGTCTATCTGATTTACCTTGAGGATCCAAGTTTCAGGTTCTCTATTTTCATCATGCTAAGTACATGTGCGAACAACAGGCATGAGATTATATTATATAGGTGATCCAGTTATGCTATTGTTTCATGAGACGGACCCTCTGTGTGGGCTGAAGGCATGAGACGGTGCCTATACGCTGGCTACTATGCCTCATAAAACGTATTGCGTGTATTACAGTATATGTAAGTGCAATCTGGCTTTTTTTTATCTAGCTGATGTTGTTGCCAAAGTAGTCTGTAGCGCCTATGATATCAGTGTATACGTACATTGTGCGGACATTTTTAAATGCCGGCAAACATGGTAATTTCATTAGGGTAGCAGGGCGGTGAAACAATTTCAACTCTGGTGGACCAACTTGGAGTGGGTTTGATCCATGACCTTTTTCGAACATAGACTTTCTTAGAAGCCATTTCATGTCATTTAATAATAAATTCAGGGTTTATTATTCTTTGTGGAACAAGCTACTTCTGTTCCACCGCCCACAGTTAGCCGAGGAGTTGCGCGACAATGTCTCATCCAAGCTTAGTTCAGCTTATAAAACATTAGTATTTATCTTCTATATGTTTATTTATTCTGGATAGATAAAAGGTGGCTGCATGATGTGTTCACCCACGTTTCCTCCATGCTGTACATATAACAAAATAATTTATGCTAAAACACTGTTATCGGATTTTTATGTCGAAAAAAGTTACCGGTGGAGAGACTGCGTCTAAGATTTTGTTTACATGGGCCCCGGTTCCCATAGAAACTGTGGCGAGCTCGATTAAGTCCAGCATGGCTAAGTGTGCCAGCATCGGCAGCAACATTTCTCTTACGGCTTCTTGTTCACTTGAAATTTATAATGCAGGAAAATTTAGGTGCGTGGAAAATATCCACCACTGACTGCCGTTATTAACCCTTTAACACTCATATCAGCCAAATCGCCTTCTCCAGTGGTCTTGAGAAATGTCTATTTGCAGACCAAGAGAAGACTGTTTTTGAAAATTTACCACTGGAATGATGTAGCAAAACTTTTAAAAACGATAGACGTTCGACTTTCATACAGGAATGACTAAAACACGACATAATTGGACCGTTCATACACGCGGAAGCTACCTGTTTACGGAATTTTCCAAAAAAGAAATTTGGCTAAGCAGGAAGCTCTAGTGTGCGCCTGGATTTCGATCTAATGAAACAGACTCAAATTTGCACACGGGTGACTCACACGCCCTGGCAGAAGAACGTAATCATTACTGACATAACACAGGAACCTCTCCGAAACAGCCGGCCTACCGGGACGGTCGCACACTATGGAAGACGTAGGGAACGTCTGCTTAGCCCATGGGGAACGACTGCTAACTGGTCGAGCTATTGATAAGCTTTCAGTGAACTGAGTCTGTAAGATGAGCTTTTGAAAACCTGACAAAGCTAACGATTTCTTATACATTATATCAATGGTTCTGTCTCATACAGCAGGCTGTAATATTTCCAATGATAACCCATAATAGGCTGCCTTATATGGTTTAAGGAGACATATGGTAACCTAAACCTTAGAAAGCTCATTGATGTCCATACTAAAATCAACAGATTAAGGTAACCCGTTTCAGGTCCCCTAAAATAAATTAAGGCAACCTCATGGAGAACGTTTTCAACAGGTTACCATAACAGTACAGGCCTGTACAGTGAAATAATACAGATTCTTTGTCAACCATTAATAAATTTGCGACACTAAAACGGTGTCATCTCTCTGATATTACCATAGAAATATCTCGGACACCTGTACTCCCAGTCTATGGGAGAGAGACACCCTTCACAGGCGATACCACCCTATCCCCACCCCATCCCACCCACCCCAATTATGGTACATGGACCTACACAGTTATAAATCTGGCCCTGATGTTGACTACTACAAGCCACACTTCACTACGAATGAGTTGGCAACGTATATGGTGCTCCTGAAAAGAAGGGGGTGGGGTGCTCTCCGATACCCAATAACCGAAATAAGTCGGAAGCTGTTGGGTGGTCCAAGGAGGGAATGCCGACGATTACCACCTGTTGAAAATCAGGTGGTAGCAATCTAGGGACAGGACACCCGTCTACTGTCTAGGCCTTGTGGTAGTCGGGCATACCTGTGTTGCCAGTACGTTGTCCGCTACAAAGTTCAACGAACCAATGTCTGACAATAAAAAAAAACCTTCCCAAGTATGGACCAATTCCAAAGAATCAAATCAGGACGATTTTATTTACAGAACGATGAATTGTGATATTTCGTGTAGGAGGTTGAACGTCTGAGATTTACAAAGCTCTTTCCAATATGTTCTTTGAGCTCGTTTATCGAAACGCTATAAAGCCTCTTATCGCCTATCAATGGCCACTCAACCGATTTCCTCCCACGTATATCTCTAACGCTGGCACATATTAATACTGAATAATAACGTGTTCGTAGAATGTCACAGCCATCAACATCGAGTAATTCCAGGAAGCCGTTAACCCACTTTCCTATACATGTACATATATTGCATAGCTCAGATTTGCCAAATGATAGTGTTACAAACCTGCTCAATGTGTTGGACAACAATTTGAGTGAAAGTTGTCGCTGCCGTAATCAGATTGTTTCCGAAACCATAGTCATAGTTCATATTAGTTTCACTGAAATAGATATATGGAAATGCCATGATAAAACCGATCCTCTCTTGTCCGCTTCCATTCGTCCACAATCTGCGGCAAAGACAAACAGTCGTGTGACGTAACCAGAACGTGATAAGATATGGTTTATTCAATAGAGTAATCCAGATCTGTCACTCAAGTATCTGATGTCATAATCAAATATGTCGCATGTTAGCTGACGTCACGAAAATCGAAACGTCCACCACGAAGATGTACGTGTTGTATGTCTTTAGTGAATTTACCATTTAATAAGCATTGTCTTGAACATTGTGAAACTAATCTGACTGAGAGCTGTTGCTGCCATCATATATAGTCAAATTACTTTCAAAATAGTCAACAGCTTTATAGTGGCCATGCAAGTTAGATTCTGGGAAATTAGGTTTCAAAGTTTCAAATCGATTCAGACACGCGTAATGAGCGGTGTTTAGCTAGCAAAAGGCGGTGTTTAGCTAGCAATTGGCGGTGTTTAGCTAGTAATGGGCGGTGTTTAGCTAGCAATGGACGGTGATTAGCTATCAATAGGCTGGGAATCGCTGTAAGTGGGTCGCTCCATTCTGAATCAAGCATGGAGTCGCATCGATTTGGATTACAAAACGAAATTGGAAATATGGAAGCAAAATAACCAGACCAGCCCATGCAACCAGAGCCGGATTAAGGCAGGAACCCCAATTTACGACGTCACGTATAATTAACCCTTTGCCGGCAGGAGAATGGGGCTGACGGGTCTACAGCCCCGGTGCCCCGAATAATCAGGAATCACCAACTACGGTTCTGTCAAATTAGTTTCATTATATATAGTAGTAGTAGTAGTAGTAGTAGTAGTAGTAGTAGTAGTAGTAGTAGTAGTAGTAGTAGTAGTAGTAGTAGTAGTAGTAGTAGTAGTAGTAGTAGTAGTAGCAGTAGTAGCAGCAGCAGTATCTTTCTATTGTGGTTATACTTTAATTCAGTTATCATCATGAAAATGCGATAACGTGATTAATGGGAAGTCCAGAAAGAGAGTTCTCTGAAAGCATCGAAAGCTCCTCGCCATTTTAAAGCAGTGTTATACTTTATTGGAATATTATCGAATGAGGATGATTAGTGTATTCTGCGGCTTTAGTAGTAGAGATCTCCTACAGCTGCAATCGGTCCTTCTTCTCTTTTGACCACTGTGTCTTGTCCTCAGACAAATTATTTCGCTTCCTCAGGTCCATTCTTGATTTGAGTGTACCGAGTCCTGCTTTCTTGAGGTCACCTCGTAGCACACTTAACAGATTTATGCAATGACGTCATCTCCTGTCTGTATATTTGCTGGCTCCCAGTATGGCAAATTCCAAGCATCTCCGTGCTGGTGTGTCTTAGCACATGGCCAAATATGGGCCATCTTTGTTGGGCGACTTTTACAGACAGCGACGATGTATTACACAGTTTGTATAGTGCATCGTTAGAAATTATTCTGTCTGACCATTGGTGTCCAGTGATGGTGCGTAGGTGTTTGCGGTGGCAGGCATCAGGTTTATCTAGAGCTGCCTTTGGGGATTCTCAGCTGTTATAGTTATACAGCGACAATGATACGCAGGTTGCGTTGTATATTGCTTTGTCAGGGGCATCTTTGATCTACAAATCCATAGCTTCCAGAAGGACTGGCAAGCCATGTTCCCCATGAGGCAGCGTGCAGCAATGTCAGCAGTACTGCAAAGCAGTGAGCCCAGGATTTTACTTTTCCTCCGTGGTTTGCCACGACGAAGTAGATCATCATTTTCTTTAGTTTCATACTTGTAGATAGCTATATATGGGTAAACACTGTTTTGGATTCATTCATAAAGAGATTCTAAATTTGTAGTTTGCTTGCAGCTATTGGGAGAAGTTCGTCAATGGGTGGGTTTCTTTTCCTCGTCTATGAAGTCCACGTCTTCGGCATATTCCATCTCAAGCATCATACCGAATGTAGATACTGGGGGCTTCAGTCTTGTGGAAATTTCCAGCACATATTTCAATACAGCGGCAAAGTAACAGGTAGAAAACACAGTGGATAGACCATCTCCCTGTGGGGAGCCGATTGGTGTCTCAAACTCTACAGACTTCACTGACTTGACTCGCACTCTCAGCTTGGTGTCTGCAAGTATTAGTCTCCCTGGGCGTAGTTCATCATTGCAACTGGCCTGGCGTAGTACATCTAGAATCTTTCCGCGCTTAATTGTGTCGAAGGCTGGTGACACGTCAATGCCCATTTTGTTGAAATCCCATTGTTTGGACATGACTACTGACACAAGCGTGCGTTGAGCCCATACAATGTCTACGCAGCTGCGTCCACGTTTAAAGCCACTTTAACATGATCTGGTGAAGTTATCGATCTTGCCTCGAATACATAATCGAATACATTATGAAAGAAAGATTATGTGAAGTTTGATTCAGAAATATTCGTTCATTTCAATGAAGTTCACAAAGGAATGTTTAGCTAGCTATGACAGATTACGAAAAAACGTCTTGATCGCAAGTTGGAATCGGTTTTAAACATTAGCTACTAATATCACTGCGAGTAGGCCTACATTATCCTAATATAGACAGAACATCGCTTAATGAATGCTTTACGCATATCTTATTAAGCCTACTCTATCTGACACTAGATATGACGGTCAGTGGAACTACATGACTGGTGATGGATGGGCATAAACTGCCTGTCACTCGCTGGACACAATCGCTCGGAAGTTTGATGTAGCATCTTGGACGTCCATGTCTCACTTGAGACACGTCGGACAAATACGTATGCCATTTACCTAAGACTGGATCCAACCCAATCTATATAGGAATCGGGAAGTATAAACGTGGTTTTCAGAACATGTGGGGCATATGATTCATTGCGCAATCTGCATATCCGTTTGTGCATTTGAATAATTTCTAATACATAATACAGGGATGGCACGCAGATGCAATATTAGACTTGATGGACTATTGCGCTATTTAGGCGACTATCTTCGCCAATGTCCAATGGTCCTCGATGTATTGCTGCTAGAAATTTGGGCACTTACTCATATTAAAGTATCGACTCTTATTAATCACCTTTGACATTCTTAGCACAGATTAATACTATCATTGATCTTCAGGCACACTCGTGTAATTATTTTGTAGAAACAGCTCGTTTAATTTCCAACAATGCAATGTTACAGGTAGCTTGTACATCATGCACCACAACGCTAAGCTGAAAACATAGGGATCCATTTCTAGCTCAGCTCCGCAAGAGTGCGAAAACGCATTATAGTTTGCAATGGGCCATACAAAAAATTTGACATACAGACCGACCGATCTACCGACCGGCGGACAGACAGACTTATACTAGTGAGTCGCAACTAAAGATGCCAGCGACAGCTGACTAGTAGTGTCACAGAATGATAGCTGTTAGGTCACATGGGCGTCTGCATGGTGGGTGTGTGGACGCGTATGATAGTAAAGGTATGACGAGGAACGCCAACGAGGTGAAGGGTTAGTAAATCCTTTCCATGCATATTTGGCTCCACTTTTGGATTTGGTGTGGTGTGAAAAGTAAAAACATATGCTAGTTAATTAATGGAGCTTTCTAACAGTTCATACGCGTTCTATTACCCTGGTTGCGGCGCAATATAGGCTAATTATTGTCATTTCCGCAGATGCGCTACGCCTGTCTTATCCGACCACAAGATGGGTGTTCTTTATGACAAGTTGTCGAACAGCCACATGTTTAAACAATCAACATATTATGTCTCCTCTCAAAAGGCGATTTCTTTGGCAACTAGCATTAATTATCTTACCATTTGTCGTTATAGTCAGGGACCGCATTTCGTGATATGCTTGTTTAAAAGAGAATTCGCCGTATTAAAGAAATAGCGAAAACAACCAAGTATAAAAAGTGCTGGCGATTGTTGTTGTTGTTGTTGTTGTTGTTGTTGTTGTTGTTGTTGTTGTTGTTGTTGTTGTGGTGGTGGCGGTGGCGGTGGCGGTGGTATTGGTGGTGGCGGTGGTGGTGGGCGTCGTGGCGGTGGCGGTGGCGGTGGCGGTGGCGGCGGCCGTGGCGCTGGTGGTGGTGGTGGTGGTAGTGGTGGTGATGGTGGTGGTGGTGGTGGTGGTGGTGGTGGTGGTGACGGTGGCGGTGGTGGTAGTGGTGGTGGTAGCAGTGGCAGTGGTGCTTGTGTCGGTGCTGGCGGTGGTGGTGGTGGTAGCAGTGGCAGTGGTGCTTGTGTCGGTGCTGGCGGTGGTGCTGGTGGTGATGGCGGTGGTGCTGGTGGTGGTGGTAGCAGTGGCAGTTGTGCTTGTGTCGGTGCTGGCGGTGGTGCTTGTGTCGGTGCTGGCGGTGGTGCTTGTGTCAGTGCTGGCGGTGGTGCTTGTGTCGGTGCTGGCGGTGGTGCTTGTGTCGGTGGTGGTGGTGGTGGTGGTGGTGGTGGTGGTGGTGGTGGTTGTGGTGGTGGTGGTGGTACGGTATGATTGGTATGGTGTTGTGTCGTCCACATTTATCGTTGTTTGAATAATAGCTGTTTTGGACTCCGTTTAGCTGTTTTTGGCGTCCGGAAAGAACACGGTGTAAAATGCCGAAACATCAATAAGTGACCTGGAATCTGCTAGGAAGAAAGTTTGTTTGGTGGAAATCGTCCCTTTCCTAGCTCATTACAGTCAAACTTGTTTATAGCGGGCAACCGTTTCGGGAGGCCTAAGAATGGTGATTCTTTGAGATAGTTTGGTGGCATGACCACAAATCTCAAGTAATCGCCATCATCTGGCCCCTAAACAGTTGTTTAAAATAGCAAATGAGTTGTATTAAGCGACCAAATATCTTTAGGGAACACTTGTTTAGGGGGCCATGCAGTGTCCGCTATGAACAGTTTTGGCTGTATACGGATATACAGGCTGTCTGCATTAGCAGAAATATGGCGGAATATGGGGGAATAATGGGGCTATAAAGAGCTTATTATTGCGGTATTCTAAGCGCGAAAGGATGACGAACCCTAGAGACGTGAACGAGTGCTTTCTCGCACACTCTCGCTCTTACTTTTGCCCTGGCAACCATCGAATATGTTGGGAAAACATGCAAATGTCTGCATTATCAGGACTCTTGAAGACCCCTGATATCCAGACAAAAGGCTTATGTTTAGAATATATGTATATGTTTGCTGAACAGGCTAGACACGTTACCTCACACAACAATGCCATACGTCAAGTACCCGTCAAAGTTTCATTACCTGTTGCCGAGCCGTCGTCGGGTTACGTACACCTTGTAAAATATGAACGTGAGGGGTTATGATGACTTTAATGCATTCCAAACTATAAGGGATAAACGATTACCATAACAACCTAAACCATTTTGATGAATACGCGTTAGATTGAAACCAATAGCCCTTTCCACTCTATCCATCCATCATATGACGTCATAATTTACTACGTGACGTGTGGAATGGCATCATAATCAATGACGTCATATATGACGTAGATAAGTACTTCACGGACGCATAATTGAAGACGGACTATGTGTTGTTGTACGAATGTATGTCTTTACTATTTAATAAAGATTCTGCTGAATATTTTGAAACTAATTTGACTGGGCGCTGGCATAGGCAGCAACAACACCCAGTCAAATTTTCAAAATATTCAACAGCTTACCTGTATAGTTTTCAGGAAATTGACAGTCATGGAGTTCAAGGATCAATCGAGCGAGGTGTGGGTGGAGCTTAGCTAGATGTAGGAGGGCCTTAGCAAAAGGGGTCATTTCTAGCTATGTCCCGCCCATCTATAGCTAAGCTCCACCCACGTTTTGGATGTGTTTGGATCGATTTATATACTGTAAACCATGACTTTCTAGAATCATATTTTCAAGACAACTATACAGGTAAGCTGTTGAATTTTTTGAAACTAATTTGACTGGGTGCTGTTGAGCGTCCAAGCAAATTAGTTTCAAAATAATACACAGAATGTTTATTAAATAGTAGATCCATCAAAGACGTGCATTTGATACACTTGACGGACTGCTCCAGCTTCATGTCGGAATATTCTCAGTCAATTATGAGTGTGGCGTCAGCCTACACGTGACGTATTTGGTTATGACGTCAAATTCTTGAGCGACAGATCGGATCCATCTATTCTTAGTTGTGTTGCGATAAGATATTGTTGTCTTGGGCACAAACAGCATTTAGCATTATCATTTTAAAATGTTCGCCAGTGTCGAATTTCATCAAAACTTTGCAGCCGAAAAATTTCTCACCAGAGAAAATTTCTACGTAATCCTTACAGTTTTAACTGTCTGCCTGCCACTAGATAATAATTTCGTTGTGCAATGACTCTTTAGCTACCAACAACTTTCAGGCAAATTGTTTTCAAAATATTCCGCATATTCAAAGTTAAACCACATAGAAGACGTAGTCTGCAGAAATTCAGCCGGCAGCCCGTTAATCAATCAAAGTTCAGTTGCCATAAAAATGGACATCTCCAGTTTATCCATCCATCATATGACGTCGTGATCAACTAAGTGACATGTAGGATGAGGTCATAATCAATGACGTCATGAATAGCGTAATTAAGTTCGTCACGAACGCATATTTGATTACGGATTAAAGCGTTGTTGTACGAATTGTATGTCTTTATTATTTAATAAACATGCCGTTGAATATTTTGAAACTAGTTTGACTCGGCACCATAGGCAGCCACAGCGCCCAGTCAAATTAGTTTCAAAATATTCAACAGCTTACCTGTATAGTTTTCTGGAAATTAATAGTCAGGGAAATGAGGGATCGATCGATGCCAACACGTACGGAGCGTGTGTGGAGCCTACCTAAAGATGGGCGGGGCATAGCTAAAACTGGAAAGGTCCATGTCAACCCGGGAATGTTTCATGAAATAAACCCTAGTTCAGTAGTTCTTCTTGAAAGGGCGGCATCAAGAAACCTTTGATGGGGGGCAAGGGACCTGTCGGTTTGTTTGTTTCTTGCTTGCATCATTGAGGCGGTCTTTCAGATGTTCGTTCTTTAAGACACGTTTCTATAACGACCACCTGTTTTATGACATCGTGTGCCACCGAAGGCAGGTGGTTAACTCCCCCCCCCTACCTCCACCCCATTTATGATTCACAACATAGCGCTAGTGTTGCTACCAGTATATCTATCTGAAGGCGAGAGTTCTCCAGTTTGCAGCACTTCTTCAGTCTAGCATGACTTGTAATGATATATGTACGTTTATTTTTCAGATTCTTCTTTATTCTGGATAACGGCAGTGAGTTCCTATCTATTACCGTGAAACCGTGTGTTTCAGCATTATCATGGACCATTAGCAGATTGCCACTTCGGGGAAATAAAGGTTACTAATTATTTAGGATATGTGTGTATTGATATATGTTTTGCAGTGACCATATTTGGTTAGCGTGTTTTGGTGATCATAGACACTACACCTATGCCTAATATTGCCTGTATAAGTTGAAATTCACCTTTCCAAAGTATCCATCCATCATCTGACCTCGTATGACGCCATAATCAGGTCAGCGTCATCCATCATCTGACGGTGTATGACGCCATAATCAGCTCAGCGCGTGTATGATGATGTCACAATCATTACGTCACAAAGGGTTTCATATAGACCGTCATCAAATCTCAAATAGTCCGACATGTTGTATGAATTGTATGTCTTTGTAATTCTTTGCTATCTAATTAACATGTTGTTTAATTTTTTTAAACTAATTTAGCTGGGCGCTGTTGCTGCCTAGTTTCAAAATATTCAACAGCTTACCTGTGTAGTTTTTTGGAAATTGATAGTCAGGGTGTTCAGAGATCGACCGATCCCAACACGAGCGAGGTGTGGGTAGAGCTTAGCTAGAGATGGGCGGGCCATGGCTAAAACCGGAACGGTCCAATTGAATTAGACATAGAAAAAGGATTAAATCCTTAGCTCCACTGACTCGTCAATCATCTGAGAAAAAGCGATCG
Source organism: Chaetoderma sp. LZ-2023a (assembly GCA_034401795.1). Classification (NCBI taxonomy): domain Eukaryota; kingdom Metazoa; phylum Mollusca; class Caudofoveata; order Chaetodermatida; family Chaetodermatidae; genus Chaetoderma; species Chaetoderma sp. LZ-2023a. The sequence goes on from CM067372.1 coordinate 83,120,580, forward strand.
GCTATTTGCCTGCCGTCGGCTATTTGCCTGCCTGTCGTCTATTTCCCTGCATGTATCGCGTTAACAACTGTGATAATTGACGAATCCACTTTTAGCTATGTCACTCCCATCTCTAGCTACATGCTTTGCCTGTGTTGAGATCGATCGAAGCCCAAACTCCCTGACTACTATACTATGGCAGCAGCAGCTCCCAATCAAAGTAGTTACAAAATATTCAACAGGATTGTTATTAAATAGTTAATGGCATACAACTCGTACAATTTCATGGACTATTAAGCGTTTATGACGAACTTAGATACGTCATTCATGACAAAATTGATGTGACATAATTCATTATGGCGTCATATATTTGACTGGCAGATTGGATTCCCCCCCATTGGAACCTGATTGCTCAACCAAGTTGATTTCGAGTATATCAATGGCATTTTAAAGCACGTTGACCCGATATACTAATGTGTAGCGGGATCCATTTCTTGATATGCCCGCCCAACTGCGTGCGTATCTTTGTAGCTTTTAATAATTTCAACCATAGATTCCCTGAATCTCAATTTCAAGGCAAGATGTAGAATATTTAGAAACTAATCTGGCATAGATCTGTTGAAAATTCACAAATACACACAATTCAAATACGTGTTTATGATTTTGTCTTATCACATGCAAGAGAAAGATGGTTATTTTGTAGCAGTTTCTCTCATAAGGTTATCTCGTTACCATGTATAACGTAGTCTTTTTGTCAAGGGAGTCTTTGATCTACGAGTCCATAGCTTCCAGAAAGACGGGAAGACTATGTTCCCCATGCCGCAGTGTGCAGTAATGTCAGCAGTACTGCAGAGTAGTTAGCTCAGGAATTCACGTTTCTTCCATGCTTTAGATCGTCATTTTCTTTAGTTCTGTGGTGCTTTTGGGTATATAGTTTGGTATATAATATAGCAGTGTAGTAATGACTAACCTTAAAGGCCAGGACGTCGCGGATCCAACGTCCGTTCTTGTGGCCAGCAGGAATAAGTATGGTTCTATAGACGCTCCCTGCCTGGTAACCGACAACACTCGGACATGTCCGGCTGTTCCCGCCAATGCTCGGATTATGCTCAGATTATGGTTGTGCATCGGCACCACAGTTCCATGCTTTGTCGATAGGTATATCACACCGTATATGTGGGTGAACTCCACTCATTCATGGAGATCGTACATTTTTAGTTTACTTGAAGTAGCTATTGAGATTAGGTCGTCAAGTAGTATCTCTTCCTCGTCTATGAAGTCCACATCGTCCGCATATTCCATTTCTAGCGACATATCCAGTGTGGACACTGGTGTGTTCGGTCTTGTGGAACTTTCTCGCGAAAATTTAGATGCAGCAGCAAGGTAGCTGGTGAAAAGCACAGAGGATATGATGTCTCAAACTCTGCAGACTTCACTGACGTGACTCGTCCTCTCAGGTTGGTGTTTCCAAGTTGTAGTCTCACTAGTCGCGGGTAATCTGTATTGCAACTAGCCTGGAGTAACACATGTAGGATCTCTGAGGATTGTGTCGAAGGCTCCTGACATGTCAACGCCCATTTTGTGGAAATTCCAGTGTTTCGAAATGACTACTGATATAAGCATGTGTTGAGCCCATACAATGTCTGGGCAGCTGGGTTCACGTTTAAAGCCACTTTAACGTGATCCAGTGAAGGCATCGATCTTGTCTCGGATATGGCATAGAGTAACATCGGATAGAATTTTCATATGCTGTTTAGGAGCACAATGGGCAGCAGATTGGCTGGGGCCGGGTGGCTTCTTGGGCTTGGATAGTGCGAGAACGGTGCCTTGGTCTACAGCATCGATGTGAAGGTGGTGCATAAGAGCTTAATTGATTAGGTGCCTATTCGGTGTTGAGATAATTTCACTTGCATATTTGAATAGTTCATTGATCATGATAGCAGGTCCGGATGCATGTCCATCTTTCAAGGCTTTGGGTGCCTTCTCAACTTCTGCTGTTTTAAGTAGGGTTAGTAATTGCCTGGCGTCACCTGAGATCGGGTGCGACGGCTCATCATCGTGGTCAGTGAACTGTTCCTTGAACGATTCACGGAATACGTTGACTTTACGCTGTTCTGTCCCGACAAAGTTTCCTTGAGAATTGTGTACAGTGAAACCCTGAAAATGGGCATGAATTCTGGCCTGCTGTCATGGGCAATGAAGTATTCAAATATACAAGTGACACACTCTATGGTGGTGTGTAGTCCGTTACTATAAGTGCTCGGGCTCCTCGAAACATTTTGGGACAGTCATCCATAGTGATTTCATCTGCTAGGTAGTCTGTTGGTTGAATAACAAGATCTTTTAAGAGTTTGCTGATGTGGCGCAGAATGTTATTGCATTCCCTGCGTCCTCAGGTGCGATCTTCACTTTGGCCACTTTGATAGATGTGCAGCCGTAATGCTTTCTGCTGTGCTCATAGTTTTACTACTACATGGTCATCAAAATAGCTAGTTCGGTTGTTGTTTTTTAGAGCTTCTATGGTACTGGTGGCTGATGATTCCATACATTTGAGTATTTTGGTCAGGGCTTCGTTTTGATCGGAGCTGATGCCGATGTTAGTTATCTGCTCCCCGAGGTCTCTGTGCACGTGTGTCTGGCGGCATTCGGAGAAGATGGCCAAACATAGATTATTTTTGTGTGCCACTATAGTGACGGCATGGCCATACCACAGATAGGCTATGACCATAACACAGCATTATAGATTATGCTGTCCGGCGAACGATGTTTGGTGATGACACGAAGGCACTTTCGGCGGCAGGCATAAATCTTATCCAGAACTGCCATTGGCGCTATCAAGCTTATACGGTTGTACAACATCGGGGATACGTCATACACAGTTTCCAAAGGTACTGAGAGGCTATATTTTCAGTGATACATCATGCAGTGATGTCGGATGGGCTATAAGACTCAGTCAGCCGAAGAGTTGACGCTTCCTGGGTTCTCCCCACCACGCAGGTGTGCGCAGGTGTGCGCAGGTGGCGCCTTGTCACGAACTTGATCTGTATACGATAAGTGTACGTGGTAAACTCGGTCATAGTTTCGTCCACTTAAGTGCCTTTCCTTCATGGATTGTTCTGCAGCTTTAGGAAGACGGTCATTGAGATGCTTCTTTTCATCATCTATGAAGTCTATGTCGTCTGTATACTCCATCTTTAGTTGGAGGTCGGAGATTGGTTTGGAAATGCGATGACATTCATACTTAAACGGTTCAAGACCATTATCAAAGGTAGTGACAACAATTCAATATTCAGTAACATATCTTCTGCAAAGCGATTTCATAAAACTTTCCAGAGTTGATATAATTTCACAGTAGAACAAATTTCTATGGCAACTGAAATAATTTTAGAATTGTTAAATTGTACGATTGCCACGACAATTCACCAGTGATACGATTTACAGATGTAATGGTTTTACGAAATGCACCCTCCTAGACAGGGAAATATGCATAAATAAACATAATTTATATTAAATTGATAATAAGGGGGGATGACATCACCACGCCTGTCCCCTCCACAAGTACAAACTTTGTTGGGAAACTAAGGTGTGCGGGTTGACATCCGCATACAGAGGCAATTCTGATTTTCTCTAAGCTTCTTCTAAAACTAAAAACAGTGTTCGACATCCGCAGACAACTCGATGTTTCCAGGACCGTACCATAGCTACGTAAAATGTGCGTGGTCTGAGTGCAACATCAAAGATGGAGACCTTAGGTGCAGACTGTGAACATTATAACATCGATAGTACACACACTCAAGAGACTAAAGTAGCTACCTACTCAGAGCAGCAACTTCAGACAGGCCACAAGCTGGTAGTCATGGAGCAAAATAGGCCATATACCGGGGTTTAGGCTTCGTAATCAGACCAATGCTGTTGGACCATGCTATTAGGATTGGATACACCAGTGATAGCTTTGCATTAATCGGCATGGCCATGTCAACACTAAAGCACACCATCACTAAGTGGAGCATAATCCTAATATATAGCCCAAACACTGAAAAAGCCAAAGAGAATCCGTTAATATTTGATTCCTTCTATGCAGAACCTACATGTGTTATGTACCGACCTAAAAGAAATAAGACTGTATACTCTGGAAACAAAGTAGAATCTGAGGGAGCTGAGGACTCAAGGAAGAATGGCTAATTGTGCAGAGCTGTATCGTCATCATCATCATCATCATCATCATCATCATCATCACCACCACCACCACCACCACCACCACCACCACCACCATCATCATCATCATCATCATCATGTTCTTTCAGTAGTGAATGCTAGTATGATGTGTAAATTAATATGGTTCTTTGACCTTATCGAAAGGTGGATGCCGCTTTCCATGATTTTCTAGCATTGTCTATGTATTCTCGACATTCTTAGACAGTGTGTGGGATTATTCATTAGACTGTCTTTTGTCAGTTTTGACTCAACTTGGCATGGTTTTGGCTTGATCGTTTCGTAGCCAAACTGTTCTTTGATTGTGATGCATCAGCCTATCATCAATTACAGCATACTTAGAAAACCATTGGTGACGAAAACTGTAATTTCTAAAGGTCCTTAAGAACCTGCTATCTGATGACAATGTCACAGTGGTATCGATGTAGGAGGCTGAGTGATTAGGCCCATAAATGTTTGAGTCAGATGTCTTCTGAACAATGTGATCTAAACTATTTAGATATTTCTGAAAGGATTGGTCCTGATCCCAGGATGATTCATAATAAAGAAATATTAGTTACCTCTCCGGGATGTAGATATTGTTTGAGTGTAGCTTTCGTGACCATCTCGGTCACTTCTTCAGCACTAACTGATGGTCGCTGGCAACGTCACTCTGGTCAGTTCTTGTGGAGTCACGTGACAGCATGGACTGGTAGACTGCTGGTATACGGTAGCCCTCGTCTCGGTTCATGGTTGGTTGATGTATGTAAATGTATTGTAGGCCATATAAATCTATAAACATCAACCAACCAAAAAAGATTTTTTTTTTACTTACCTGCTGGTGGCGGAGTGAGCCCATTCTCATTCCGAGTTAATTCCCTTGAAATTGTGGGTCTCCCACCCCAACTCCGGCAAATGACCTCCTGGATCCATCTCTGAAATAAGTCATGTTGCAAGTGGCAAGTGGCAGCGAAGATAACTCTTGTCGCGTTAATAACCTGCTTAGCAGAGCTTTCTCTCCAGCTTCCCCCCCCCCCGGCTGGTCACTGTCAGTCAATCAGGTGTGGGCAGCAGCCACGGCGTCTAGACAGATGAGAGAGGCGAGGACGTGAAGCAGAAAATGGGAGATGACCGTTGTCAGCCTTTACGGGCACATGTGAATAAACAACACAATGTTATGTATTTGTTAAAAATTAGTTTATTATTTATTTATTAATTATTTATTCTGCGATATTCCCGTTGCTCGAAGCTAGTCCCAGACATAAGGTCACGGTAACAATTTAAAATTCTTCTAAACACGAACAACGCAAGTATTGCATACATTTCTGAAGGTTTACATACGAAGAGCTGTCGCTTGTCGCGTTAGGCAAGTGGTCTGGCAGGTAGCGGCTTAATAAGCCGTGATGTTCTATTGTTAGTTTGTTCGTTCGTCAGTCAGTCACAAAACCTTATTCCGGACTGTTGTTTCATATTCAAGAGCTTTTCCGTACACAGCAATCAAACTTGGTGTACGTATGCAGTGTATGGTTAATGTATGGTGCATACGAAAATTAGGGCAGTGTGACCTCAGAGTAACCTACTTTTCACGCTTCATCCGCAGCTACCGAGATTCTATCGGCCTTGTTTGCTTTGGAGCCATGTTAACTTATTTATTAGCTGTATTGTATATTAGAAATGATGGCTAAGATTAGTTTAAATTAATAAAGATTGTTTTCAAATTTATATTTGACTACTTTATCAATATATTGCTCTGTCTGATTTCAGATATCACCGGGTGGAACCTTCAGAGTACAAGTGCGAGTTCTTCTGAGACACCTCTTAAAACGTATAGGGGGCATAATGTGGCCAGTTTCACGCCAAATAGACCTGAGCCTGGCGTCTATAAAGTTGAAGTGATGGCCACAGAAAGCGATACATATATACGACTGTTTGCTAAATCCACAGAAATTTGGTACGAATATCCGACATTGCCGAAAAATAGTAAAATTTACACTAAAAAATTACCTGGACACCAAGTTAAACTTCTTTGGAAACCTAGTCCATTTCCTCGTCATTACAACCAATCTGTGGAATATTGTGTGTCTATTAATAAGCGAAAATCATTTCAGACTCGGTGTGGGTTTCTTTCATACGCATTTGGTGACAAACGGCCCAGGCGGCCTCCTCATGCCGGATTTATATTTGCGGGTGAAAGAAAGAAGTTCCGTGAGTTTCGTCAATCAGCGTCGCCTGTTAAGGCGGCACGAATAAAGGATTTTAGCTACGAGTGTGTTGGAAATAAAACCAGTTATATTCTAGCAACAAAACGGTGGCGTAAAGACTTTTTCGCTAACGTATATGTGGTAAATACTGCAAATAATAAATCAAGTGCATACAACAGCGTGACGATTAAATCGAAAGTACGGAAGAAGAAGCACAAATTAACTGACGGAAAACCGACCCGAATATCAGTGGGTTCTTCCAAACAACATGTACGTTTGCGATTTGTTTTGGCTAAACATGCCAAAGAGGTCGCATTTTCCCTCTACACGTGTCGAAAGACATTAACATTATCTGTTTATAATGGTAAAAAACTTGTTTTGAAATCCAGAGTAAGACGCATGAAGGTTCTTAGACTCAAGAATGCAGATGCCGCAACATATACTCTTAAGATTTCGGGAAGGCGGAACAGTTCCAAACAATTCACTGTGCTGGCTACCAGTTCTCCTGAAAAATATTCTCTCCCAGAACTACCAAATGACATGCGGATAAATGTTTATCCAAGTACGGTAGGGTGCAACTCGGTGACAATTGCATGGACAGTTACATCACAAAGACAGAAGTATTGTATTTATAGAAAAGAAAGTTCACACGAATCATCCAGAGAGACACACAACAGGTGTGTGTCGCCCAAGGTGCGAAAGAGAAAAGAAAAGGTTTTATGTAAGTACTTTAGGTATAAATATAGCAGAAGACCGTATGTATCTGACTCTCTTCGGGGCTTAAAGCCGAATACAAACTATGACATAGATGTTTATATTTCAAAAATGCGTGTACGCATACCTTTTAGAACTGCCAGGGTCCGGACAAAGTCGCAGTGTTGACGCTGTGTGTGTGAATTTCAATCTTCAATACCCTAGCAGAATTGGGAACTCCATGAGCTTTCTGGAATTGGTGTATGCCAGACCACGAGCATACATCATTGACAACAAGCCACGAGCTTGGCGTTTGTGTGGCCTGTCATAGGCGTTGTGGAGGGAGACTACCTCATCTAGTCACGCGTAACGGATAGAGCTCTCGAGTCTTTGTTCAGAATTATGGCTGTGCGTTGCACGATGTGGCGCGAGATTGATAAACTGATTAACGCGAGAGGACTAATTTAACCAGAAAGTACAGATAGCACTTGAAATTACCAGTGTTACGATGTGAGGCGGTACCAGTTGAAATAGTCGATATACATCAAATGACATCAATCGAATGTAACTTAAAAGCGTTAATTCTGCTCTATCCCGATTTGCGCTGTATTACGCAGATGTTTTATTGTACGGCAAATAAGGAATCTTCATATGTGTCTGAACATTTGCACTAAGAAGCTACTCGTCCTGTCAAGAATCCATCTAAGTAAGCGTCAATGGGTGGCATTTGAGGATAGAGTATACCAGTAAATAGACCCGTTGCTCTACGTGATAGCCTACCTTTTGTGGCATGACCACCATCTGTGATCCCAAAAGGCATTTGGTCTCTGGAAAATATGCATGTCTGTTCCGAATTGACAGCATTTTCAGTTGCAGGTCGTGTTTTGCAGATGATAGACAGATAGATGTGTATTTTATTGCTAAAGATTACCTTCAATATACCGGTTATCTTAGTCACGGTGAAATGTGATATGATATGTATATATTGCACATTGTTACTACAATCAAACCTGTTTATAACAGACACTATATGGACCATCAAGATGTGGTCACTAATGACAGGTGGTCGTTTAAGTAGGTTATTTGATGAATCCAATCTGTCACTCAAGTATTGACGTCATAATCAATTACATTACATATATCACAATCATAATTGACAGACAATACTCCGTCATAAAGCTGGAAAAGTCTTTAATGGGTTTACTATTTAATAAACATGCTGTTGAACGATTTGAAACTAATTTGACTTGGCGCTGTTGGTGCCATAGGTCCTTGAAAATGTCATTCTGGGAATCGATCTCAAAACGCCCAAAGCGTAGGCGGAGCTTAGCTGCAGATGGGCAGGGCATGGCTAGAATTTTGTTTATCTATTTGGTGTGGTAAATAGCTTTTGGGTACACATTACGATGGTTCATTAAAACAGGTGACCACCCGTCTTAGTGGACCACGGTGTGTTTGCCGCCATACGCAAGTGTACGTTATAGGTAGGTTTGACTGGGCACACCCACACGCACGCACACGCACACCCACACGCACGCGCATACACACGCACGCACGCACGCACGCACGCACGCACGCACGCACGCACGCACGCACTCACGCACGCACGCACGTGTTGTTGGAACAAATGCACAAAACATTTCCTATGCTTCCTATATATTTATACAGGATATTTGTTATTTGCTTGAAAACGTGACACACGTGATTTGATGATTCTGGATCTTAAATAGTTACTGATAAACACTCGGACCGCTGAGATTGGGAATCTGTTTAATGGATACCAAAGACAATGGTGATCGCATGAAGAGCATCCAAGCATCCTCCCACCTCCTGCTGACCAATATTTACGTATTTAAATTATTGTATATAGCTGTATATATTATAATGAAACCTAATTGTTTAATATAAACATGTGACTTTTCATGTCACCAGAACGCTTAGATATAAAGTAATATAAGCTGCCAGTCGGGTATATGACGTCATAATCAAATACGTCACAGTTAGGCTGACGTCAGACTTAAAATATGACGTATCTAAGTCAGCCAGGAACTCTTAATAGTCCGCCATGTGTACGAAGTGTATGTTTTTGCTACTTAATAAACATTATGTTGACTATTTTGAAACCAATTTGACTGGACACTATAATAATAATAATAATAATAATAATAATAATAATAATAATAATAATAATAATAATAATAATAATAATAATAACAATAATCGTTATTTATTGAGGGTAACACTTCAAGTACACGGCCTGATCTATCAATAGGCATCAACAGCACTCAATTAAATTAGTTTCAAAATATTCAACCACATACCTGTTTAGCTTTCTGGAAAGTGAGAGCTTAGCTTAAAATTGGATGCATCCATTGTCCTGTTACTGAGACTGTAGATGGACGATTTCTGCTTACTGCTCCTGGCGTGCCGTGGACAACAACAGCGTGCTTGCGGCTAGACCATTCGTTAGAGTAAAACCAGTAATCGCATTAACCCTTTAACACTTGAACTTTTTCAAGAAAATTTCTATTTTCTCATGGAAAATGTCCATTTGCAGACCAAGAGAAGACGATTTTTGACAATTTACCACTGGAATGGCTGGCTCGGTTATCAATCGAGCCAGACATTCCAGTGATAAATTTCAAAAATTGTTTTCTCTTGGTCTGCAAATGGACATTTCTTAAGACCACTGTAGAAGCCGGTTTTTTACTGATATAAGTGTTGAAGGGTTAATAGCGGGGTGCATTTCAAGCTACGCTCAGCCCACTTTTACACGTGTTCGAATCAATTTGAAACCTTGAAACCGGAATTCCAAAAATCTAGATTTCAAGGTAAGCTGTTGAATATTTTAAAACTAATTTGGCTTGGGCTGTTGCTGCCTATTTTAATCTCAAAATATTCAACAGAATTCTTTATAAAATTCTAAATTCATCAAAAACAAACATCATGTACGCTGTCATGACAGACTTGTATTTTCGGGACGGAGCTGCGTCATTTTGATCGCGACTTCAGCTAACACATGACACGTTTGAATATGACGTTATATACTTGAGTGGCCGCTCCCTCTGTTGCGCTGGGTAATAGACTAGCACAAGGGTGTATTTAATTTTGTGGCCATCATTTTGCCATTGCTCGGACACCGATAAGTGAGCAATAGATATTTTATAGGAAAATTTAAAATTACAGCAAATCTAATATTTATTATATATTACCACTTTATACCATAGATATCAGACATGGTACATTATTTACGATGTACGAAATCTGGTTTGGTGTTTTTTTCCAACTAATTTGACTAAAAACTGTTGCTGTTTCAGGGAGCAACAGCTTCGAGAATCGAGGTCTAGCCATTTAAATTCTCAAATCTGTTCAAGCAAATTTGAATTTTCTCAAACAAAATGTCCATTTGCAGGCCAAGAGACATTTTTAATATAGTACTGGAATTACTGACTCAGTTATCGAGCCAGTCATTCCGGTGGGAAATTTTCAAAACTCGTCCTCTCTTGGTCTCCAAATGCACATTTCTGAAGAGACTGCAGACGTCGTTTGGACCAACGTGAGTGTCAAAGGGATAATTATACAAAATAACTAACAGGTTAATGTATGATTGTGTTGAGCTATTATGGGTGTAGAGTTGGAATATGTAATAATATGATCAGCCATTTTGTGAGCTGCAATTATCAATTTATATATTATTAGGTTACTCCGCGTTCTTGGTGTGGAGTCGACATTTAATGCTATAAACCAAACAGTAGGGGCCTACTTGTAAATAAGGTTCATCCACGCGTATTCAGATCTATCATATTGATAGGAATTATGCGTTTGTTCCCATTTTCACCAGATCTATGGTTCTCTCAGAATGTTCACTATTGGTACTCAACAACCCGAATTCACCTTTTCAGAGTATCCATCTATAAATTTGACGTCATATGACGTCATAATCGGCTAAGTAGTGTGTAGGATGACGTCATAATCATTACGTCAAAAATGATTCTATTTGGCCCGTCTTTAACTCTTAATAGTCCGACATTTGTACAAATTGTATGTCTCTACTATTTAATAAACATGCTGTTGAATACTTTGAAACTAATTTGACTGGACGCTGTTGCTGCCATGGACGCTGTTGCTGCCATAGACAGCAACAGCGCCCAGTCGAATTATTTACAAGATATTCAATAGCTTACCTGTATATTTTTATGGAAATTGATAGTCAGAGAGTTCAGAGATCGATCGATCCCAACACGAGCATGGTGTGGGCGGAGCTTAGCTAGAGATGGGCACGGCATATCTACAACTGGAAAGGTCCATTGTTACATCTGGTAAATTCACCAAGATATATAATTCTCATATTACGTCATAACAGGAAGTCTTCATTTCTATCGTTTGTGTCAGAAAATGTCACAAATCTCGATAGCCAATGAAATACCTTCATTGGCCATACTGCAAAATTACTGCATCTAGAAAACCATAAATCTCGTTTAAAGCCTAATCAATATGCTGCTTGAGCACTGTCTCTCCACCCAGGAGTAGAAATGCAACAGTTTGGCAATATTGCTAATGACGATATCTCATTGGTTATCGAGATTTGTCAAATTTTCTGACATAACAGCTATAAATGAATGTTGTGGAGGTTGGGGGTGGTGTCAATTACCACTGGCATTCTGGTCTACACATTGACTAGCCATAATCCGAAGCAAATAACCAATACGTTGCTTAATATTAAAATTTATTAAATTCTCTCATGACTTATATGTGTGTACTAAACAGTATAATACCCTTAAGTACACAAGAATGGCATCGCTCTGTCGCTCACCGGACACAAAACCGTATTTGACCAAGGACTGGTTTCTGGTCACCAAAGTTGAAGTCTACCATGCAATAATCTTCCACAGAACTTTGCTTCAAATCAGCCCAGAGGTCCAGGAGTGTTCTCAACGGATTTACTTCAGGCGTCCATGAAAATCCAAGATGGCAAGCAACACATCTGATCAATCAGATTGGAAGAGCAGTTGCATAGGCTTGCAGGTTTTCTGTGCCAAGCTAACTAATAATGGTACAGTTTATGCACAAACATGTAAGGAGATATTAATGTTTATAAATACATAAGTTTAGGGGTGGATTTCATAAAGGCTAGAAATTTGCTTAATCAAGAGAAAGTTGCTAACATCTGAGAATGCTGAGAAACAGACTAAGTGGATTTCACAAAGCGGTTGCTTCATAATAGATTGCTTAGAATTCCAATAAATTTGGTATATTTTCTAAACCAGCTCTTACCTTGGACAACTTTATTAAATCCACCATAGATTTTATTGTTGGGGTCTTGGTCTTTACTCTTGAATTTCCTCATACCTTTTTATTCCACAGCATTGTTTTGAGCCCAAGGTAATCTTTTAGCACTCTGTACACCGAAGTCCCAGTGTCTCAAATTCTAAATATGCGCATATAGCTAAATGATTGCATATTTTTATACTAGTTTGACACAAGCAGTAATAACTCCAAGTCCAATTAGTTCGAAATAGTCAACAGAATATTTATTAAAATGCAAGTCTATGACGCTTTTGCATTCGCTCTCCCGGGTTCAAACGATCACTCCGTTACCTCTTGAGAATCCAGTGTCTACATTTCAAGAGAGCTATTTACAGGAAATATGTTGAATATTTTCAAACTAGTTTACCACCGTCAGTATCAACCACAGTCCAATTAGTTCTAAATATTCAACACAATATTTATTAACATGCATGTATACGACATATTCGCTATCTCAGGTTCGAGCGGTTAAGCAGTTAGGCCTACCTCTTGAAATTACTGTGTTTAAATTTCAAGGCACATAGCTATGCAGTAAAGTTAAGCGTTGAATATTTTGAAACTAACACAATCAAATTAGTTTCAGAATATTCACCCGAATATTACCGACATCATAAACAATGTGCCATTTCTGGTCTGTCCAGGTTACGTGGTTAACAGAGATTTGCTTGTCTAATGTGTAAGACGGCCGTCTCCAATAAGTCAGACATTATACGCATAGTCATAATCGCGAGAGATGGAGAGCTGAGAGGTTCCGTCAAACATACGTCAATGCTCACTCACACTGGGTAATTCCTGGCACACATTCAAACTACAGCGGCAATATATATTGGTAGATGATAGCGGTGGTGAAACCCGCGCCCCAAGACAAATGGCTACCGCGGTCCGCTTCATATATTAGTGTTAACCCTTTAATGACGAAGCCGGTCAAACCGGCCTCTGTAGTGGTCTAGAGGAATGTCGATTTTCAAGTTAAGAGAAAACTAATTTTTGGCCAGCCATTCCTGTGGTAAATTATTAAAAATAGTATCCGCTCGGTCTGCTAAAGAACATTTAATATGCAATTATGTTAATATCCGTGACCAAATTTAGCCATTAAAGGGTTCAAATATCGTTGTCATTTTTGTCTATACCCATCGCTCATGAAAATCGCAGAATCAAACATTATATATAACAAAAAAATGTGTATATCAACGTGTCTTGTGGTGAACAACAGGCTTTTTGTTGTATCTGTACATTGCATTCATCACAGATATATTGATGAAAACAACAATATTCATATAAAACAGTTGGTTAATCAAACTGCTTTGCTTCACTTACAAGTCGCCAGTAGTTTACACGTCATGGCTAGGTTGGGTGGTGGTATATGCAATAAAGCTGTGGTTTTGAGAAACATTAAGATTATTTATTTTTACAAACAATGTATTTCTTTCTGGGACGTTGCTTAGAGAAAACGGGTTTGTTCCTGCTTGTCGAATAGTGATTGTAGTTTTAAAAGATGCACCAAACAGCAACGACGACGATGACGACGACGATGAAGATGGCGTCGACAACAGCAAAGGAATGGCACCCAAAACCCACACCTTTGGAGATGAAAACAGTTCATCTCTCCCTCACTCATTAAAACTTTTGTTTGGGGGTTTGTCCAATAAGTAAAGCCGTCTTTTTAAAGTTTTTAACATATGTTAAGCTGAATTGTACTTAAGTTAACTTTAAAATAATCTTTATGTTTTAATGGGGAATGTTTTAAATCCTCGTCATACATGTAAATTGAAATGCAATGTTTTACACCGTTATAGTAGGGATATGATGATTTGTATTGAACCTTTATAATGCTGATAGAAATATCAGATAGCAATGGCAAGTATGCCAGTAACAGAATAGATGTTTCATATGCAGCCATGGGAGGGCGGGTTTTGATATTTCAATATATCGCGATGCAAATAAAAGTCGCGCTTTTATACATTTGCTATTAAACTAAACAATCGGAAGATCGTGAGCAATTTACGGCGACATCTAGTTGACTTGAAGCCGTTGTAGCCTATGGCAACAACAGTTTCCAGTCAACGTAATTTATGAATTATCAACGGTTCGTTTTATCTCACCTGGCCTGAAAAGCCAAGTGAGCTTATATCATGGCGACCGCCAGTTGTCCGCCCGCCGTCTGTCATCTACCCGTCGTCTTTCACCCATCTGTCGTCTGGCAACTTTTGCGTTTAAAATGCTACTCCTGATTAACAACTTGACGGATTTCAAACTAATTTGGCGGGAAGGTCCCTATGTGTGTAGGGGTCAGAACTTGTATACAGTATTTTGATTGTTTAATTTTCCGGTGGCCACCTTGGATGTTCCAAAAACCTTCAGGAAATCAGTTAAAAGATACTCATCATTAACGACATGGCTGGAAATACCTTAGGGTGGTAAGCGTCAGAACTTGTACACAAACTTTTGATTGGCCAATTTAACGGTGGTCATCTATGATTTTTACATAATTTCGGGAAACCAGTTAAAAGCTTCATCCTCATTAACCACCTGCCCGATTTCAACCAAATACTGCTGGAATGGCGCCAAGTTCATAGTTTTCAGAACTTGTATGCGGTATTTTGATAGGCCATCTTGGATTATCCAAAAATGTTCGGTAAATCAGTTAAAATCCTACTCCACATTAATTACTGACAGACTTGACTGGAATGGTTGTATGGGGTATAACTTCAGAACGTGTGTACCGAATATTGATTTACCTTTTTTCTCGCGAACATCTTAGATTCTTCGAAAATTTTCCGGAAAATCAAGTAAAAGACTATAGATCAATAACCATTTGACATATGTAAGTCAAACGTGACAGGAAGGACCCTATTGTCGCATAGACTTCAGAAACTATACACATAATTTTAATTCGATAATTTTTCCGGCGGCCATCTTGAATTTCCGAAAAATGCCCAGGAAATCATTTAGACTATTGGCTTGCAGTCAGTTAGTTATTAGGGTGTATTTAATATAACATATATTCTATGTTATTAAAGAGTTTGTATATGCCTAATCAGTACGTCATAGTAAATTTTGTAAGAAACTTCTACTGAATAACTTGCCAAATTTCAACTGACGTTTACTGAAATAATCGTGTGGTAAGTCAGATTTTGCACAACTTTACAATCCGAAATTTTGTCAAATGCAACTCTTCACGGTGAGCGCCACAGGCCCTTGGGTCTCTTGTTATTTAAAATATTACCAATGCAACAACGCTACCCCGCCACCTATACTTTTTCCAACAAAGTAACATACGATATATCGCTATATCGCGGTACTGTCTCAGCCAATGGATGACTCTGACCTGTCACTCAAGTATATGACGTCATAATCAATTGCGCCAGATGTATGCAGACATCACAATCATAATTGCCAGAGAATACTCCGTTAAGAAGCTGGAATAATCCGTCATGTGCACAAATTGTATGTCTTTGATGGATTTACTATTTAATAAATATATTTTTGTTTTAAGAGGGGTGCCCGTTATAGGCACGCGTGGCTGTAGTCGTGCATAGAGAGTGATGTACAGATGATGATGATGATGATGATGGCGATGACGATGACGATGACGACGATGGAGACGATAATGGTGATGATATTTAAATAGATTCTAATACATATTTATTATCATCTAAATTAAAGATGCACATTCACAGCAGATTGCTTGAAAATAAAATTGTTTTAATTGTATAATTTTAGAGTCTTAAATTATGTACCCCAATGTAATGAAGCCAAATAAATCTTAGCATATGATGATTTCATTCCGTACTAATCATTATAATTTTTTTTAATTGCGAAGTTGAATTAGGGACTCGTGTCTCTAATTCAATTTCACAACATAAAGAAATTATATTAATTTATACGTAATGGAATCATTTTATTTTAAGATATATTTCGTTTCATTACACCTAGGCCCACATTCGTTCGTTCGTTCAGTTGATTTTATTGGCCGCTCACACCTGGGTGTATTTGAGCCAAGCCTATCTTTGAGGTGCTTCCCCCGAAGGGTTGCGTTACTTGCGTAGCTCCCCCAAAGGTTTGCAAAAATTAAATTAAAACTGAAATAATCAAAATTTACGACGTTGCTGATGGTTCGTGTACTGCCTGTTACTGCCTAATGAGGTGCTGTTGTTGTTGGCGAGTGTAAGTGTTGTATATGTAAGGATGAACGAATAGGGCATTACTTTATTTCTCTTGGAATGGGGATGGGAACGGAGGACAGTCTGTAAACAAAGGATTAAAAACGGAAATAAGGCAAATAACAGAAATAAAAACATTAAGAAATGAAACCAAAAACCAAATAACTTAAAGGAAAACGATAAGTGTAATGCCATGTGGCCCGCAATTTAAGCCTCTAAAAGTATACAATTTTGACAATTTTAATTTCAAGGATTTTGCTGTGAATGTGCACCTTTAAGAATAACTATGGCATACCCGTGCGCATCGTAATTTATATTATGTTCGAAAATCAGTCGATCAAAAGAAGTTATCTGAAGCCGTTTTCTGCTCATTTTAAATACCATCTTTTTTAATAATCATTATTTCATTCCCGTGATATATACGTCTTATGTATGTTACGCGCGCAAAGGGACATAACTCTTAATTACAGGAAATAATCACTAATTGGAAATGGAGGTGTATATTTTAAATGGTTCACCGTTATATCAGGCTCTTTAACTGTCTGATTGCTGCAAACCACCATACAAGAATTCCAATGGGAAAAAACACTGGCTTAGCCACCAACAACGTTCAGTCAAATTGTTTTCAAAATATTCAACAGGTCCAGCGTTAAACCCCATCGAAAATGTAGTCTGCATTAATTCAGCAGGCAGACGGTTAAGGGGTGGACTAATGCTACCCTCCAGAGCACGTGTATTACTATTATCATTATTTACTTTCAACGAGAATTATCTCCCTTTGCGCGTGCGCTGTAAATGCTAAATATATTTATTATTTTCTATTTATCTATTTTATTATAGTACTCTGTAAATTCAAATATCAGTAAATAATTATAGTATTACGCGTTGCTAGTAGAAGCGACTGAGCTCTATTATTACATCGCCTGATTGTCATTCTACACCGTTTACCACACACACGCACGCACTCACGCACGCGCGCACGCACGCACGCACGCACGCACACACACACACTCACCCTCTTCACGCTGACTTAGCCGTCAGTTTAACCTTTCACCCTTGAAATTCCGGTACCTCAATTTCAAGACAACAATGCAGGGAAACTTGAATAATTTGGAATTAATTTGACTGGAACCTGTTTCTTTCATAGGCAGCGCTCCAACGGTCACATTTTTCTACATGTTGAATTAATGTCGGTCCTTAATTTATTTTAAAGGCTCGTGAATCAGGGAAATTGCGACATCCTATGTACCTATTCACAAAGAGGTAACTAAGAGTCTCAATCGGAAAGATTCTGAAGCTGAGGATATGGTCAAGCAGGATCTAGAGACATTTGGTCTATTTGCAGCAGACAGAATGCATGGTCTGGCACTACAGAGAATTGCAACAAAGGATCGTCCTTTGTTGCAATGCTCTGTCTTGGTCAATCCTTACACCATTCTCACTAATAAGAGGCCAGTCACTTGACGCTAATAGTACCTTTCAAAACAAACCAAATTTGAAAAGATAAATCGAAGATTCCGTGTTTCATAGACGATAATGGCCATTGACTGCAGCGAAATAAAAGATCTCCATAGTTTATGGGAATGTGATGATATTTTATGAGCTACCATGCTTGTCTTCGCTAAAGCCATTAACAAATGACGTCCATAGATACGCATATAGATTCTAGTTATCATAGTTTTTCAATTGTGCTAATACGTTGAGTGGTTATTGAGATATAACAAATTTAGCTTAGATCATCTTACGTCATCTTGGATATCGCTCAAGATGTTAGCATAAAAAAAAGAAAATAGTGGATCCTATATATTTAAGATTGATCTTAATAGATTTCTAGATGTTGAGAATGTCGTTAAAATGTCTTACATTATCATTCTACCCCAATTTACCTTTCCAGAGTATTCATCTATCATCCGACGTCATATGACGTCATAATAAGCTAAGTGGCGTGTAGGATGACGTCATAAATGATTTTATTTGGCCCGTCACGACACGCTGTACGAATTGTATATCTCTACTATTTAATAAACATGATGTTGAATAGTTTAAAACTAATTTAACTGGACTCTGTTGCTGCCATAGGCAGCAATAGTGCCCAGTCAAATTAGTTTCGAAATATTTAACAGTTTACCTATATATTTTTCTGGAAATTGATAGTCAGAGAGTTCAGAGATCGATCGATCACAACACGAGCGAGGTGTGAGAGAGCTTAGCTAGAGATGGGCGGGGCATAGCTAAAATTCGAAAGGTCCATTGTGTTATACGGTAGATAGATAGCGAGCTAATTTAGCAGCCATTTTGGGGTTTTTACTTTTGAAGGTGAAAACTTAAAATAGAGTTTTGGTATGCAGGATATTCGGAATCATCAGGTCAAAATTATATAAGAACCACTGCGGAATTAATCATAATATATGTAAAGGTTTATTTCGTTTCATTTCGTTGAGGCACACAATGTAAGTAAGCCTCTAAAATTAAAAATATATATATCTTCAAGCATTCTGGTGTGAATGCGGGTATTTATGCTCTCAACACTTAGCACTCTAATGTCAAATTTTTTAATTTTCAAGTTAAGTTAAGATGAACTGGTGTTCATTTTTCTACAAATTTGGTGCAAGACGTTGCTGTCGTAGACAACAACATCGTCCACCAAAATTGTTGAAAAAGGTATACCAGTTTCTCTTCTATTGACACAGTAAAAAATAGAAAATATTGACATCAGTATGGTAAGTGTACAATACAGTAAGTATACGACGACAGTATGATACACTGTACATGTTATTTATGTATTTATGTTGTATACAACTTGTTGGATGAAAAGGTTGGATGAAAGAAAAACGGTACACAAAACTTGTTGTACACAACTTGTTGAGTGAAAAGGATGGATGAAAATATGACACTGTTCTATTTTTTTTCCAGCCAACATTTTGTTGTATACAATACATAAGTATCTTTGAATTTCTTTTGTAAAAACATCTTTATTTACAAAAATTGTGTACAATGAAAACAAGCAGTCAATATCTTGCACAATAAAATTTGACAATTACATAGTCACTGCGTATGGCAATGTATTTTAAATATAGATCATATTAGCATTAAGTATTTTAAGTTCACAATGTTACACAACATACCATAATAACATGTTGAAAACTTTGAAAATACCCTGGCTGGAAACTATTTCTGCTAAAAGCAGCAACAGCATCCAGTCAAACAAGTTCCAAAATATACAACCATTCAAGATTCCACATGTAATCATTTTCCAAATTCTGTAATGGAAACATGGCATACACAGTTTAAATGGAATAAGACTTTTGAGAATGAACAGACATCCAGAAGGGAATCAGACAGCCTTTAGAGCTGACTGAACAACAATTCTCATTACGAGGTATATCAATAAGATTACCCTCATAACCATGGCTCTTTTACAAATGTATGAGAAAGCAACCCTACATAAAAAGCACAGCTAAACACAGTATGGTCTTGAAACATTTTGAAAATACTTTGACTGGAAGCTGCCTCTGAGAGGTGCAGTCACAGCTTCCAGTCAATACAGTTCCCAAACATCCAAACACATTTCATGAACAGAACAAAGACCGGCAAATATCAGACTTTTAAACAAATGTGTAACCACGAGCCAACTTCTCGTATACAGCATATTGCTTACAACTTGTTGGCTACTGTGTACAAACTTACAACACATTGTATATAACTTGTTTTACCGTGTGGATCGAGATTTAAATGGGAGATTTGGGAAAAGACTGGTGTGGCAAAAGTGGTTCCTGCATCAAAGTGTCTTCGGTTACCCAGCTATGCAGACCACGAAAACTTAGAGTTAGTTTTGAAACCTCGTACGATCTTTAAATCGTGCGTTCCAGTTAAATTAGGTTCAAAATATCCAACAGCCTACCTACACTGCTGTCTTGTATGCAAATACCGGAATCTATTTCTAGCTATGTCCAGCCCAATTTTAGCTAAGCTCCACCCATTATGCACGCGTGTTGGGATAGATTTGAAACGTTGAAACATTAATTCCCATAATCTATACACCTCGCAGGCTACCATTTTTGAATCGCGTTTGCATTATTACCAAACAGAAATGTCATCTTATATCTTAGCACTTTAACACGTTCACGCTGAAACCCGTAAAACGGGCCTCTGTATCGGTCTTGAGTGATGTTCATTTGCAGACCAAAAGAAGACTATTTTTGAAAATGTCCAACTGGAATGACTTAGACAGGCTCGATAACCGAGCCAGTCATTCCTGTGATAGGTTTTCAAAAATAGTCTTCTTTTTGCTCGCAAGTATTTAGATTTCCTTGGGGTAGCTGTTATAAGCTAAAGTTTGTACGTAGATAGAGTAGCACGGAGAATCATCATCATTGCTATCAGCACTGCTATTTATATTTATATATTTATATAATTTAATTTACGAATAAAATTACAAATAATAATTTCATAATTTTTTCTATTTTCAATATTGAGTAGAATTTATTGGTACTAATAGTGTTCATTGGAATTGTGCCATAGAATATAGACCGACTTATTCAGAGTAACATACAAATAAATAGGTTTTTCTCTGTTTTACATAAATATATCGACGTTTATTTGTCCTTATAAATTGTTCATTTAACTATTTTACGACTAAATTACCAGCTTGCATAATTAATAGTCAGTTGCCTTCTGTTCTTCAGCTGGTGCTTATTGTGGAAACCATGTTGCCAAAAGTTGTTGCTGTTTAAAATAGTAGGTCTAAAAGTGTTCTGCAACATGTTTAATAGACATGAGTAACACCTCCCAGACAATTTAACTTCCAAAATTGTCAACATAACATTTCTTTTAGTATTTGGCCTTTCAGGTTCAAAGCTGTAATGCCAATGATACAGTGTCCAGAGCAGCTTCAGAAACTGTATGAGAGAAATAATATATCTTCTTTAGAAACGAGTTCTCATTGCTGTATGTCGAAAGTACCGGCATCAAAGTAACTGAAAACAGGGTATTGTTCTATTTTGTGGAACCTCCTAAAGGGAGAGCCTATGATATGTCCTACAATCGAACCGCGTGACATTTCTATGATATATAGCCATAATATAGCAACACGTGACTATCAGTGGTGGATCTCGAGGTGGGGTGGGAGTTAGGGGTACGCAACTCCAAGCATCGGTGACCTACCCGCCTGCTGTTCCCTTTCTGCCAACACCCCCCCCCCCCCGCTCAACACCAACACATATTTACGCAAGAAGCCAACTGATAATACCCCTAGAAAATGTAGGAGACACTCTGAGAGCATCTCACTTTACAAAAAGTATTGGGAGGGCACACATATGTGTGTAGGTGTTAGAGGAGAAAGAGCACACGTGATCCTTTCTCATCCAACACCGACACATATTCCAGTATTATTTCAACTGATGTTAACTACCCAAATGCAGGAAACACATCTAAATTTGTTGGTAGTACCGTTACTTATACTTCTTGACTATTAAGCAATCAGGTCACAGGTGTAGGCAGAGAAGCTAGACATTGTATAATAAAGCTCAGTTCAGAAGTACCTGATATGGTGTTCTGTACCTTCTCTCGCCAGATTCCAACATATTTCTTTGTGGTCGATTAACAAACACCATCCTCACCCCACCCCCACCCCCCACAAGATGGACGACACAATTAAAGAAATAGAGGAATACAATTAGTCATATGAGGTCATAATCAATAACGGCACATGTAAGTTTACGTCTTAATCAATCACGTCATGGCGCGATTTAGTCCCGTCATAAACGCTAATAGTTCGCTAAGTTGTACGAATTTTATGTCGCTACTATTTATTAAACATTCTTTTGAATAATTTGAAACTAATTTGACTGGACATTGTTGCGGCCATAAGCAGCAACAGCGCCCCAGTCGAAGTTTAGCATAACTGTATAATTTTCTGGAAATTGAGTCAGGGAGCGCAGGGATCGATTGATCCCAGCGCGGGCAAAGCGCTGGTGGAATTTAGCTAGATATTTGCGGGCCATGACTAAAACTGGACCCCTCCATGTTTGGTGACACCCCTTCCGGATCCACAACATGTAAGTACCCTTTTTCTTGTTGCACCCTACCCTACAAAATTGACGGATCCTAACTATTATATTCACGCGTGGCCGTATTAGAGGACTTTACAACCCTATGGGGTGAACCTAGGTGTACCCAGACGGATACTAGAGCTTTACTTCTAAGCCGTGGGTTGACGAGTATCTCTATTCGGGTACGAACTCTAATCGTGTTGGCATTACTCTAGTTACGCGAGTACTCGTTTAACCAGATAAACTCTACCATTCCTGATAATGCAGGTTACTGTCCCCGTATTGGGCCAATACCTGGCCCTATTGGCCCGGAATTGGTCCAGTACTGGCCCAGTAACCTGCGTTATCAGATTTATGTCTCGGAAGTGACTTATTCAAATGTTCAGATCACTATTGATCAATGGTTCCAAAGATATGAACTATTCTCTCAAATACTGTCTCAAATGTACACGTATGTACTAATATAATAAGATACTGCAGAGAAAAGGTTGTGATAACTTGTGATACCTCATCAAGATGCGGCCAGGAGGGGCCGGTTTGGGAGGCGAAGGTTCTTGTTCAAGCGTTCATTTCTCATATATGGTGTTTTGTCATCGAAGGGTCGTGTATAAATGTACGCATGCGTCATGTTGCATATACAAACGTAGCGTCTGGATTTTCGTATCTTTGGAACATGTTCTTGTTATAATAATAATAATAATAATAATAATAATAATAATAATAATAATAATAATAATACCAGCCTCGCGACCTCACCTCAGAACACGTTTTGTTACGCATGTTAAATATATATAAGCCATTACTGTTATTTTAATTACAATTAATATTAACAATCATTATTATTTATGTCAAAGACTCATGTTATTAAAGTATAAAACTTCTTTTTATTATTCAGTGTTGCGTCATTTTTAAATTTAAAATTGTAATGATAACGCTCATCAAACCACGCGATTTCTGCCGGTCTAGAGCTTCTGACATGTGGTTGCAAATCAGAGTGCAAGACACTCCCAATGAACTTGTTTCAACCCTCTTGTGTCAACACCGCCTCAAAGCGCTCAATATACCGCTTATATAGACCTATTAATTAACCATTTAACGGTCAAGATTTGTAATAAAGAAGAATGTGTTGCTCAATGAATGCAATCCATTTGTAGGCCAAGACAAGACAATTTTTAAAGGTTTTTCAATGGGGCTGTTTGAACATTAGCCTATATGGTCAAGAAAATTCAAATTTCTTCATAATCAGTATCCATTTGCAGCCCAATAGGAGACTATTTTTGAAAATTTATCAATGGAATGACTGGCTCGCTCAACCGAACCAGTCATTCCAATAGTAAATTTTCAAAAAATAGTCTCTTGGCCTGCAAATGGACAATCCTGAACACCACTTAAGAGACTGCTTTGGCCAGTTTCACCATTAAATGGTTAAGTTGACACAAGATGAGTTAAAAAGAACAGTAGATGCCCCTATGTCTGTGGATGCCTGTGTGTGGGCGAAACCTCGTGGCCTCATGCACATATATTTCAGACACGCTATTTACCGTTATGCTGTAATCTATTTGGCCCGACACGCGGATGTATGAGTAATGTATAGCGTAAAAAATTATGCTGAGTGATCGATAATGTGTTAAGTATAATTTCCTGGAAAGGGTACATTTTGCTACGTTATGTCATACATCTATACATTATATAATGTAAGATGTCTACCTCTAATAAATATGCTCTTAACCTAGAAATGTTTTTAAATACCCATTATAACAGCTGAGTATCGCAAATTGCTTAAGGCCCAAGCTCTGAGAGTTGCTGGTCACACTTTCGGCACCGACAGCAATGTTGTCAGAGTTGAACAAGAAAAGCAGATTGGATCAGAAAATGTTCTAAAAAGCAGTTCATGCAGCCAGACGATAAGACACTGCACACGTTTTGTTGGGGATACAAGGTCACTGCAAACCCCCATCAAAACAAGTGAGGATGAGAAGGCACTTAAGACCCTGAGACATGGACGTGCATTTGGGCATAATAGCAACATCAATAACCTGTTTATGTATGCAGGCGAAATCATTTCCAAGCCAAAGTCTGACATAATATACTCAGCATTCATGCAACACCCTCACCATCCACCCCATCGAATGCCGATATAGTGCAGTCAGTCTACACTCAGAATAAACTAGAACAAATTACAACAGAAAGTTTCTTGATTTTATGTGCGTCTAAAGCTCCTCAGGTATAACATATCCAAAATCCGCCACAATCCGACTTCAGGTACTAAAGAGGTGATATTTTATGTTTAAAACATTCGCCGACTGTCAGTATATTGCAGATAATGTTGACCATAGTTTGCGAACATTAGATGGGTATGGTATGTTCCATGGTTTGTGTATGGTTGTAGTTGTTACCACCGGGTTAAGACGACAACATGCAATACCAAGGATTGCTTTGGCCAACAATAGCATGTACGATGCAAAAGTTGCGGTTCAATATTACAGATCGGTTAAGGAGAAAATATGTCTTTACTTTATGAGAGACTGTCAGATTTCGATATGTCAGATAGCTGTAAACACTTGGACATAATATGGAAGATTTCTTGGTCACTGCAGCTAAAATGACAACGGCGGGCTGGGACCATGCGAGCTGTTTGTACAGGATCACACCTAGGGAAGGTATCAAATACACTTTCTCTCCATGATAGATATGAACCATATGGACATGAGTTGTATTTATTCTACATTGCATTTCATTGCTGCCAAAGACAAACGGCAAGATACATTCCCATTGGCACTCTCAATCAGCCACGTTGGTGGAAATTGAGGACAATCATTGTTTATGAAAGTGATAAGAGCCAATCTGGGAGGATTCCATATAGCAATGAGCTACCTGGGGTGCATCGACCACCTTTGTAACATACATTCTAAGTAGAAAGGCCTATGCGAGGACTATAGACGGTAATTTCATTGCTGATGCCGCTGTAAACGCAATGCTTCTTTCCAGTGCAGTGGTATTCATATTCTGGAAGAAGAAGACGGAGACATAGATGCTGTGGCACTAGAAGAAATTGAAATAACTCGTCACCAGTTTAGCGGTATTTTCAGTTATGACTCTGTTGTCGAGACTGTCTTTTCGGATAATGATTTTGACAGGATAGATAAAATGATAGACACTGAAGTCAAAGATAAGACGCTTTCTGACTTTGCGGATCGAATAGATGCGAATAGCAAATCTGCGCAAGCAGTATCTAAGAGCACGGGGGACAGGTTACATTAAGTTGTATTTGAAATCACTTGCAGAGATGCTACCATTCTTTGCTGGCCATACACACTACACGAGATCTCTGCATTTACATCTCATAAATATACTACAACTAGAGATTATGAGGCCAGACATTTACACTCAGTTCATGTCAGGACCTTTTGTGGTACGAAGAGGTAATCGTTAATGGGTGACCCCTCTTCCAACACCTATTAATCGTGGCTAATAGCAGTGACTCTAATCTTAGTGAAATATTAAAGCATGAGCTCGCTACATATCCAACGTCTCTGTTTGACAAACATGGTCTTCTACGAGAAGCCAAAAAGGCTCGCCTTTCAGAATCATTGACGTCAGCTACTGTATTCGTCAACTGCATGCTCGAAACACAACCAGAATACAATGTTTTGATGGAGGTGGGTGGCATTGATACACTGTTTTAATGGAAGATATGGACCACATTTAATGGCATTGCTAAGATGTACGTAGATTATGCTAAGAATTTTGACAATCCAACCATTGTCTTTCACATATATAAATCTGGGTCATTCCCCAAAGAGACAACTTATCTAAGACAGTCGAAGGGAGCTGTAGAACCAAAAGTGGTATTCTCGAGCAACATGGGCGTCAGGTCCAGGAAGAATCATTATTTTGCAAATGCAGACAATAAACAAAACTTTATTGATTTCCATCATAGAAAACTACAAGCAAGTAACGTTAGAACTTTGATTGCTTATGGTGATGCAGATGTTTTGAGAACATTTATTGGAGTTGACTGCTCGATTGGGCACACCACATGCTATAGGTGAAGATAATAGCTATCTTAGTGTTGCTCTGCCACTATGCAGAACCTGGCCTCCACAAGTTACTCTACAGATCTGATAAGCCAAAATAAACAAGACTAGATGGGCAATGCAGCTATTGGGACATAAACCTTCTTAGTGAAAACTTGTGTGATCACGTTGCTCACTATCTGCCTTTCATTCATACTCTATGTCGCTGTGATACGACCTCTAGATAATCTGTCATAGGAAAATGTGCTCCTCTTAAAAAGATACTACAGATTGATGCGCCCTTCAAGCAACATGATGAAGACTTTTGCAAAGCCTCTACCAAGAAGGGCATTCAGCTGGTTTTGCGGTGAATTCACTGGTGTGCTTGTATGGAGGTAATACGCATGAAACACTGGCTATATTGAGGATTCAAAGGTTCCGTGAAAGAGTGGTAAAAAGTGTTGAATGTGTACAACAGAATTTGCCACCAACAGCAGATGCTGCCAAGTATCATAGTTTTCGTGTTTTCGCGTTTTCTACCAGGTCAATGTGTGGATGGGGGAGGGTGATAGTTTGAAGCCGGGTGACTGGAGTGGCAGTATTAGCATTAAAAGTTAGTTCCAAGTATTATGGCTTGTCCGCCTGCTCCAGCTCATATTTCTCAAAGTTCGTTGATTCCAGTACCACGGGGACAAACAGGTGCGGCTGTAGGAAGCACAGACTTAAATTTTCAGATGCGTGTGTTGAATGTAGTGGAGTTAACTGTAGCAACAGTCCGATTATCCATGCAGAGTTTAAAGAACTGGATGACCTTGACCCTTCTATGGCAGATGAACGAAATTTGTTTCAATGATTGAAATACCAGCTTCTAACGAGTCTTTACGTCATAATGACGTCATCATATCCCCCTGGTGACGTAGTAACCGGGCAGGGGGGGGGGGGGGGGGGGGTCACAGATTATTTTAACATATGTTATCAACTCTTTAGTACGAATTTTCTATCTATTTGCATACATTATATGAGACCAAAACCTCCAAAAAAGCAGATAATGAGCCTCGAATTTCATTCTAGCGGCCATTCTGAATTTATACTGATTAGCCTCTGTCCGAAAGTCGGATTTTGGCTGATTTTTTAATATGTTGTATCTGAGGAGCTATAAAAACAGATAAAATCAAGAAAACTGTTAAAATTTGTCGAACTGTAGATTAACTGGACTAATGGCCAGGGTATCCTTATTGTCCTGTCAAACCCCATGACGTCACCTCGATCACCAGGAGACCGGAATCATATCGCGCTTGTCAGCAACATCCAGAAGGTTCTGTTCAGACTCCAGTGGGAGTTTGTGCGCATCTGAGAAAAGATCACTGAAACCAGCAATTGTGACATTAGAGGAGGGTACAGCTGCGCAGACATTGGATATAGGCACAGCGAATACTTGTGCCAGTGGTTGTGGGCAAACACTGGGAATTTCATAAGTTTTACACTGACATGTCACAGGCCTTCTACGCCATCAAATGTGTAAAGGTTATGAATACATTGCAACACGCTGTATATAATGACGATTCCGTATGAGTAGTAAGACTGCAATGGACATTTCCAGGTTATCCACCCATCATATGACGTCATAATCAACTACTTGACGTGTAGGATAATGTCATAATCATGACGTCATGAATGACTCAATTTAATCCGTCTTAAACGCTTAATAGTCCGATACGTTTGTACGAATTGTATGTCTTTGCTATTTAATAAACATGCTGTTGAGTATTTTGAAACTAATTTGACTGGGAGCTGATGCTGCCTATCACCCAATCAAATTAGTTTCAAAATATTCAAAAGCTCACCTGTATAGTTTTCTGGAAATTGATAATCAGGGAGTTCAGGGATCAATTGATCCCAACGCGAGCGTGATGTGGATGGAGCTTAACTAGAGATGGGTGGGGCATAGCTAAAAAGTCCATTGGCGGATACCAAGTTGAGAGTAAGAGTGAGAAAGAGTCTGGTACCTTGATCCGTTCGCCACACAGAAATTGTCTTTCAGGTATTGTTTACGCGCTACGTTGTTCCAGCCCAGTCGTCTGGGCGGCGCACTCCACAAAACCACCCCGCCACAGTATCTCTGCTGGGCCTCCCACTAGAGATGAATCATGCAAACAACGTAGACGTCAGAGCTGAGGAAAAGAATCCTTTCGATAACCTTCTCCGTGCAAAAGAACTCGGGAATTCCTTATCAACGAAGCACCTACTCACTTATCAGATACAGACGAAGTTAGTGAGAAGGAAGCCCCGCGGCATGACGAGGGAGAATAAAGGAAAACTATTTAAGATTGACAATGGCGGCGACACAGGAGGCGGGGGTGGGGGCGGCAAGGGGTACAAATTCCCCCATCCAGGAATGCGTGATGCATGGTGTATCAATGCACTTCTGGATAAGCTTGACACATGCTTGACACAACCTTCATACCACCACCCATCAATGCTGGCCAGACAACATAACGTGAAATACAGTGTCAGTGAAAGTGGCGCAACGAGGATGGGCTATGTCTGGCCATGTTCTACGAATGGCACCATGAGGATACCCCTGCAAAGGAATTCGCTGTACTCAACATCAAATCCATAAAGCTCGCAACCAACGCTATTGCGCAGAGGCGCTTGCCTCTCTGAAACAAACAGACTCTGAAGACTAAGAAGTATCTGAAGGAGCTAGAAGGACTGGTTGAGGGCAAAACAGTGACAAAAGATGAAAGACTGGTCGCAGCTTCATGCAGTTTTCACTATTGCGGCCGCAAAATACAGTGGTGTTGTCGTCGTTGTAGCCTCCGTCGTCGTCGTCGTCTTCGTCGTCCTCCTCTTCCGCCTCCTCCTCCTCCTCCTCCTCGTAGTCGTCGTCGTTGTTGCGTCGTCGTTGCTGTTGTCGTATGGATAACTGAACCAATAGGTCTATATATTTTCCTAACTTACACAAGAAAGTTACCAGTACTGTGTTGGACTGTACTGTATTCATGGCTATTTAATGGCTAAAATGTGTACGGGCATCATATCATAGAATGAACCATTCATCAATTGATGAATCTAGCTTTAGCTATGCCCCGCCCATCTCTAGCTAAGCTCCGCCCACGCTTTGCTCGTGTTGGGATCGATTGACACCTGCACTCCCTGAATCTCAATTACCAGAAAATTATACCAGTAAATTGTTGAATATTTTGAAACTAAGTTGACTAGGTGCTGTTGTTGAATGTTTATTAAATAGCAGAGATACAATTCTTACAACTTGACGGACCTTTATGCACACGTTTATACCGGACATAATCACGTCATTCGTGTCATAATTGATTATGACGTCAGACTACATGCGACGTTGTGAATTATGACGTCATGCAATTAATCGATAAACTGGATTCATCTATTGTTAGATATGCACATTAAAATGCGTCAGGGGCAGCGCGTATCGCTGATCTATTCTCGTGCTGCTCCACTCACACTGACAGATTTATAATACCAGTGATGCTGATGTATGTGATTGATAGCATCGGCTACATTCCAGAATGCCTAAGAGCCCATCGCATTCCTTGTCTAGCATCTTCAGGACCTGACAACAGAAATGACAAATATGTCTTCTCGCCATATCTACGTCAGTCTATATCTCTCCTATGTTACGAATAACTGATTCTCTGGATATTCGTGCGGCGGGTAATGTTAACAAATGGACTCCTGCTAGTCTTCGGGGTTTTTTCAGTTACCCCTTTGGGTATTAACTATTTTGCAACCCTCGATGTAGGATATGGCGTCGTCAGAGTTATCTGACGCTCTGTCGTATAAAGATCATCATGACGCGGCGAGCGAGACATAGAACTCGGACTTGGTAGAGCGTAAACATTGTTGTGTAGCCCATCCACAACTTTCAACACCCACGGTTTAAACACAACTCCCGCTATCTCCGTTGCAAAATCAGTTTGGCACTAGGGTATAAGTGAAAAAGTGACATAGGGCGTAAATCAGACATTGATCTATAATGGGAACAAACGTTTCAGATGAATTAATCATCAATGTGTAACCTTCTCTTCCCCAGACATTAGCTTACGCAATTTGATCATTCAACTAAATCGGTACGATTCAGATATGCCATCCCCAACAACCCCATACCCAGTCTCCAACCAATTTCCTTGACATGTATTTACTTTATGAAAAGATAACGCCTCACGATGCTATTAAAGAGGCACCTGGAAAATGGAATATATTGGCAATATATTCAACTATACATTGTTTGCATGCGTATTATGAGTGATTGTCTGCTTTATGTGGTGTGTGTGCCATGGTTTGGTCAGACATTAATTAAACAAGACTTTAGGGTTACACTAACTGGATATTGGCGAAAATCTTTGTATTTTGCATTTCCAAATGTAAATCTAGATTTGTATCAAGATCACAATGGCCTTGACCTTAGAAGTCTTTGAATGTCTTTGTTCTGCTCGTACTGGTTGGGGTAACTTTATGGCCATGGTTAATTACAATAATTTGGCAAATTCTGAAATAACGGCAAAATCAGCTAAACAGAAGAACCTAACTTAAAGTCTGCATTTTATACAAGTCAAATGTTACAGGGACCTTGACCTCATGCCCTCAATATCATTGTGCTCAATTTCATCGATATAAGAAAGCATGTGTCCAAGTTTAGTCTCAATAGACCGAAGCCATGCCGAGATATAAGACGCTAAGTTGATCTAAGCCAAAAACTTAACCGTAAAGAGATTTATACCAACGTCGCAGACTTTGAACTTTGACCTCATGACCTTAATATCATTCTGCTCAATGCCCTCGATATAAGGAAGCATGCGTCCACGTGTAATGCCAATATGATGAAGCCATACCGAGATATAAGACGATATTCTGATCTAAACCAAAAGGTTACCGTAAACAGGCAGGCAGGCAGACAGGCAAGCAGGCATGCAGGCAGGCACATGCAGGCAGGCAGGCAGACAGATAGACACCATCAACCGTAATACTCACACTAGTTTTCTTAATTTGTATGGCCTCAATGTAAGTTTCAAGTTACATGCATAGATTCCATACGTATTCTGACTGAGTTTACCAAATCACACAGCCCTCCGACTTCGGGGGTCCCCAGTGGTATTACCGTTAAAATGAGATTCTAGCTTTCTGGCGATCCGAATGTCAGAAAGGCTGTACAGGGTCCCCCCCCCCCACCACCACCCCAACACCCACCCACCCCACCCCCACCCACCCCACCGGAATTCTAAGACGATGTGGATGCCATGTTCTTAGAATCAAATGTCCAATGAATTTTAATGACGTTATATTTGTTATTGACAAAAAAAGACTCTGAAAGATGATAAATTACTTTCTGGAACCTGATGACGTCATGACGTCACTGAAATCTATGATCCACTGTTGGCATTTTGATTCTTACGTAGGCCCCTACTGCTATAGACACACTCCCAAATCCCAAGTGAGTTCTTCTCACGAAGGATCCGTGTACAGTGGATGAATCCAATCTGCCACTCACGTTTTGACGTCATAATTAATTTCATCATATATAGCTTGACGTTACAATCAGAAATACGCCTCCATGAAAGTGGAATAGTCCGTCAGCTGCATGAATTTTAGGCCTACAATTTAATAAACATTGTGTTGACTATTTTACACTAATTTGAAAGGGCGCTATTGCTGCCACGCGTGTTCGAATCGATTTATCTACTTTGAAAGTTTGAATCCTGAATTCCCAGAATCCCAATTTCATGGTAACTATACAGCTAACCAGTTTAATATTGTGAAACTAATTTGACTGGGCGCTGTTGCTGCCATATGCATACATTCTTCCATTTTCGAGTCGGGAAAGTGGAATGGCCACTGTCAGCAGGATTTAGTGCAGCTGTACTGACGAAC
The DNA here is from genome assembly GCA_034401795.1 of Chaetoderma sp. LZ-2023a. Classification (NCBI taxonomy): domain Eukaryota; kingdom Metazoa; phylum Mollusca; class Caudofoveata; order Chaetodermatida; family Chaetodermatidae; genus Chaetoderma; species Chaetoderma sp. LZ-2023a. Next base: position 83,153,084 of record CM067372.1, read on the forward strand.
GGATTAATAACCATAATAACGATATGAATTCCAATTTCATAAGAAAACAAATTACACACAATATTGCATATACTTTCATCCGAAACAAATGATATTACACTAGTTTGTCTGCTGCTATGCTATTACACCCCGATCTTACGGTGCTGCTCAGGCCAAACACCACTTATCTTCAATAGCAATCAATAAAATTAATATCGCATTCTTATTTTGCCTATGTAATGATGTCTGGATAGTCTGCCAGCCAGGCAATAACAAACAGATAGAATAGATATTAATTGCCCATTTCTGTGATGAGATATGGTTAATATAGACATTGTGGAAAATGGTGTAATAAATGCGAGGCTTTGGGTGCATTTGTTTGGCTGCATTGCAAAGAAAATGCTGGCTTCCTCATTCATATACCACCAATGAACCTTTCCACTTTTAGCTATGCCCCGCCCATCACTAGCTAAGCTTGATCGATCCCCGAATGCCCTAACCATCAATTTACTGAAAAGTATACAGGGAAGCTGCTGAATATTTTGTAACTAATTTGACTGGGTACTATGGCAGCAACAGCGCCCAGTCATATTAGTTTCAAAATATTCAACAGAATATGTATTAAATAGTAAAGACACAATTTGTACAACAACGCATAGACCGTCTTCAAATATGCTTTCGTGGCATACCTACCGACGTCATTCTACACATCACGTAGTTGATTATGACGTCATATGATGGGTGGGTACTCTGGAAAGGTGAATTGTCCCGAAGACTAGAGGCGCGTGATTCCGTCTGTTACTATTAGATCGTGTTCCACCTAAATTCTAATTTTTCTGGCCTCAATGTAAGTTTCAAGGTTCATGTATAGATTCCATACGTATTCTGACTGATTTTACCAAATCACACAGCCCTCCGACTTCGCGGGTCCCCAGTGGTATTAGCGTTAAAACGGGATTCTAGCTTTCTGGCGATCCGAATGTCAGAAAGACTTACAGGGTCAACCCCCACCCCAAACACTCCCCCACCCCACCCCGGAATCCTAAGACGATGTGGATGCCATGTTCTTAGAATCAAATGTCCAAGGAATTTTAATGACGTTATATTTGTTATTGACATAAAAAGAAACTCTGAAAGATGATAAATTACTTTCTGGAACCTGATGACGTCATGACGTCGCTGAAATCTATGATGCTACTGTTGGCATTTTGATTCTTACGTAGGCCCCTACTGCTATAAACACACTCCCAAATCCCAAGTGAGTTCTTCTCACGAAGGATCCATGTACAGTGGATAAATCCAATCTGCCACTCACGTTTTGACGTCATAATTAATTTCATCACATATAGCTTGACGTTACAATCAGAAATACGCCTCCATGAAAGTGGAATAGTCCGTCAGCTGCATGAATTTTATGTCTTTAGGCCTACAATTTAATAAACATTGTGTTGACTATTTTACACTAATTTGAAAGGGCGCTATTTCTGCCACGCGTATTCGAATCAATTTATCTACTTTGAAAGTTTGAATCCTGAATTCCCAGAATCCTAATTTCATGGTAACTATACGGCTAACCAGTTTAATATTGTGAAACTAATTTGACTGGGCGTTGGTGCTGCCATATGCATACATTCTTCCATTTTCGAGTCGGGAAAGTGGAATGGCCACTATCAGCAGGATTTAGTGCAGCTGTACTGACGAACGGATTAATAACCATAATAACGATATGAATTCCAATTTCATAAGAAAACAAATTACATACAATATTGCATATACTTTCATCCGAAACAAATGATATTACACTAGTTTGTCTGCTGCTATGCTATTACACCCCGATCTTACGGTGCTGCTCAGGCCAAACACCACTTATCTTCAATAGCAATCAATAAAGTTAATATCGCATTCTTATTTTGCCTATGTAATGATGTCTGGATAGTCTGCCAGCCAGGCAATAACAAACAGATAGAATAGATATTAATTGCCCATTTCTGTGATGAGATATGGTTAATATAGACATTGTGGAAACTGGTGTAATAAATGCGAGGCTTTGGGTGCATTTGTTTGGCTGCATTGCAAAGAAAATGCTGGCTTCCTCATTCATATACCACCAATGAACCTTTCCACTTTTAGCTATGCCCCGCCCATCACTAGCTAAGCTTGATCGATCCTCGAATGCCCTAACCATCAATTTACTGAAAAGTATACAGGGAAGATGTTGAATATTTTGTAACTAATTTGACTGGGTACTATGGCAGCAACAGCGCCCAGTCATATTAGTTTCAAAATATTTAACAGAATATTTATTAAATAGTAAAGACATAATTTGTACAACAACGCATAGACCGTCTTCAAATATCCGTTCGTGGCGTACCGATCGACGTCATTCTAACCATCACGTAGTTGATTATTACGTCATATGATGGGTGGGTACTCTGGAAAGGTGAATTGTCCCGAAGACTAGAGGCGCGTGATTCCTGTTGTTACTATTAGATCGTGTTCCACCTAAATTCTAAGGCAAGTATCTATAGCAAGGGTGTGACGTTCCAGTCATGTGGTCAGACATATTCCACGACTTTAGTTAACTTTTATTATAGTTGCATGCGTGTTTATGTGTGTGAGCGTGCGTGCGTATATGCATGTGTTTGCGCGTGCATCCGACTGTGAAAGTGGGAGCGCGTGCATGTACGTGCATTTGCTTGTATGAATAAGTCCATGTATGCGATTGGCGTGGGTGCACGCGTGTGTGCGTGCGTGCGTGCGTGCGTGCGTGCGTGCGTGCGTGTATACATGCACTATGCCGGTGCATACACTCGTGGCTGCATGAGCATGTCTTTCTTTGTGCATTTTGTTTACTATGGCGGGATATTGTAGTCAAACCATAGTAGCGTATTCTTTAACACATATCTACACACAGTTGAAAAACCAGGAACGCCTGTCCACTGTCATCAAAGGAAGTCGCTATCAATGGCCATGTATTGCGAAAAGACGCCGATTCCGTCATAGAGGTAGCATCACGTTGGACGTCTGAAGGGATGAGAAGAGACTGCTTCTAAATCAGAAATGCGGGTGGAATGACACCAAGCAGCACGACTTTACGAAGTTGAAATAAACTATGAAGCTTGACTTCAAATATAATTAATCAGCGATCTATCGCAGATTATTGTTTTTTCTCAGGATCTTTATTATTATTATTATTATTATTATTATTATTATTATTATTATTATTATTATTATTATTATCATTATTCTCAAGGATTTTCGCAAACTATCTCCTCCTACAGTTTTGAACTCAAACTTGGTCAACTTGTAGTACCCATTGAGATCTAGCTTGCTATCACTTTTCTTCTCGATCGGGTGTGTGGTTTCTGAGATATCCGCATTTCCTCGGGCAAAAAGTCCCATAGGAAATGTATGGGAGCATTATTCGGACAGCGACTACTCCTAGAGCTTTTCCTCAATAATCTTGAAACTTAGAGACTTCTAGCATGTGTTGCCCTGCATCTCCACCGAAAAAGATTTTTGGGTACGCTGACCAGATTTGGAGAAAATCCGGCATAAGGCCAATCTTTTGGAATCAAGATACTTCATATTTCTAGGGCAGTCAGATGGTTGAAATTTGGCATATACGTAGATGTATTGTACTACTCTTGATTACTGAAATAAAATCGTTAGCGAACATGTTAACCATTTAGATCTCTACATTCCCATGCCCCCATAGGAAATGCATGAGAGCAATATTCGGATACTGACTGCTCCTAGGGTTTTGCCTCTATCATCTTGAAACTGGAAAAACGTCTAGCATGTCTTGACCCACATGGTGACCCAACATATTTTTTGGGTACGGTGAACTGTTTTTGAGAAAATCTGGCAAAATCCCAATTTTTGGGAATCAAGATAATTCATATTTCCAGTTGGGTCAGATGCTTGATATTTAGCATATACGTAGATACATTATACAACTATGAATTAAAAAAATAAAATCGTTAGCGAACATATTAACCTTTCAGAACGCTGCATTTCCGTTCCCAACATGTCCCATAGGGAATGTATGGGAGAAATATTCGGTCAGTGACTGCTCGTAGGATTTTTTCCGGATCATCTTGAAACTTAACATATTTCTAGGATCTGTTGACCCGCAAGTTGGCCAACAAAATCTTTTCGGTTCAGTGTCCAGTTTTTGAGAAAAAACTGAATAAAAACAATTCTTTGGCATCATGAGAATTCTTACTTCTGTCAGAGTGTTGCCATTTTTGACATCCCTAGATACAAGAGGCTACTATTGCTTACTAAAATAAAATCGTTAGTGAACATATTAACATTTCTATTATTGCAAATCTGCACACTAAACAATATTTCCATGATTTGCTGATAGATGACGGGATTAGGGTCCGATTGTATCAGCATTTAGATCGCCTGATTCGGGGCGGAATTGCCTCTTGGACACCATTTACAGAACTCCGATATCCCGAACGGTTCATGAGATATTGAGATTTTTGTATCGTAGACAAATATGTCAATAGGGAATGTATTGGAAATTGATTTGATGATAACTGATCCAGTTTTGGAAATATTATATCTAAACTTGGTACATTTCTAGTACGCACCAGCATGTACAGATCATCTACAGAAATTCGATCTGGTGTATGATTCCAGACAATTCCACGTTTTCTTGTCCAAAAAGTCCAATTGGAAATGTAAGGGAGTGCTATTCGGACAGCAACTCGTCCTATAATTTCTTGCAGATCATGGAGAAACTTAACAGACCTCTAGCATATGTTAACCCGCATCTGACACCCACAGATTTGCCTGGTCCATTGAGTATTATTTGCGATTTCAAGCCTCCAAACATGAGACACTTTCAGTACACCTTAGAGCCTGGGATGTTTTTATTTTTATTTTGGATCCAGTGAATAATTTGCGAGGAATATGCCTATCCGTGCCCAAAATTCCCCAAAGAAAATGTATGAGAGTGATATTCTGATAGGGACTCCCCTTAAGGTTTCTGCAGATCATGTTGAAACTTAACATCCTTCCAGAATCCGTAGTCTGACCCAAAATCAAGGAAAAGACCATCAAATGTCAAATAAAGGAGAAATTAATGAATTTTGTTTGGCCAAGGTAGTCAGAAACAATCGAAATTCACCAGATTTAATTGCCTCAATCAACTCCAACAGGTAAAGGGAGGTAATTCATGCCAAAACCTAAAATTGGTCACTTTGACCACTGATTGACCTTGACCTTGGACGGGTCACTTTCAAACCATCATGAGAATCGAAATTCATCATATTGAACTGACACAATCAACTTGAACAGGTAAAGGGAGGTAATTCATGCCCAAAACAAAAATTGGTAAGTTTTTGCATGAATTGCCTTCCTTTACTTTTAATTCATTAATTTCTCCTTTATTTGACATTTAATGGCATTTTCCTTGATTTTGGTAAAAAAAATTCCACTACAGCAAATCAGGACACATTATTTTATACCTTAGGGTCAAGGCTATCGGTTTTCAGGAAATCAGCTTTTCCATACTCTATGTAAAACTATGGTAATTTCATCTATGGATCTTTGAACTGCGGCAACACTTAGACTTTTTATCAGATCAGCATCAGCCATGTTCAATGATCATATGAGAAGAGGGCTTATAATACTCCTTAATGCCCAGTCATCGCAGATTTACAGTTACTTCAGTAAATGTGTTCTAGTTCTATTTACACTATTTACATAGCTAAATACTAACTATTGAAGGTAAATTAATACACCTATTCAGGTGTATATTTAGAGTGCGCGGGACCTGGGCAAGAGAGTTAAATGGTGGGGGGAGCGCTTTCCCCAAAAAAAATTAAATCTAGACACTCCCAGAAGGCATCGGTAAATATTGCCATTCGGTTGGCTGTAAATTTATTCCATTTTTATCAATGTTTCCATCAAAATTGAAAGCGTCTACATGTGTTAATATATTTTAATATTTGTCCCAAATTCCAATATCTGAGATGCGCGACTCGGCGAACATCACCACCATCACTCAACTCATCACGATGATCGCGCACATGAACAATACTAAAAGTCATAAGCTGTCAGTGGCGATCATACAAATCATATGTTATCAGTGTTGATTATACAAATCATACGTAATCAGTGTTGATCATACGAATCATATGTTATCAGAGTTGATCATACAAATCATATGTTATCATGGCGATCATACAAAGCATACGTTATCATGGCGATCATACAAATCATACGTTATCAGTGTCGATCATACAAAGCATACGTTATCAGTGTCAATCATACAAATCATACATTATCAGTGTCGATCATACAAAGCATACGTTATCAGTGTTGATCATACAAATCATACGTTATCAGTGTCGATCATACAAAGCATACGTTATCATGGCGATCATACAAATCATATGTTATCAGTGTCGATCATACAAAGCATACGTTATCACGGCGATCATACAAATCATATGTTATCAGAGTTGATCATACAAATCATATGTTATCAGTGTTGATCATACAAATCATACGTTATCAGTGTCGATCATACAAAGCATACGTTATCAGTGTCGATCATACAAAGCATACGTTATCATGGCGATCATACAAATCATATGTTATCAGTGTCGATTATACAAAGCATACGTTATCAGTGTCGATCATACAAAGCATACGTTATCATGGCGATCATACAAATCATATGTTATCAGAGTTGATCATACAAATCATATGTTATCAGAGTTGATCATACAAATCATACGTTATCAGTGTCGATCATACAAAGCATACGTTATCAGAGTTGATCATACAAATCATACATTATCAGTGTCGATCATACAAAGCATACGTTATCAGTGTTGATTATACAAATCATACGTTATCAGTGTCGATCATACAAAGCATACGTTATCATGGCGATCATACAAATCATATGTTATCAGTGTTGATCATACGAATCATATGTTATCAGAGTTGATCATACAAATCATATGTTATCATGGCGATCATACAAAGCATACGTTATCATGGCGATCATACAAATCATACGTTATCAGTGTCGATCATACAAAGCATACGTTATCAGTGTCAATCATACAAATCATACATTATCAGTGTCGATCATACAAAGCATACGTTATCAGTGTCGATCATACAAATCATATGTTATCAGTGTCGATCATACAAAGCATACGTTATCAGTGTCGATCATACAAATCATACATTATCAGTGTCGATCATACAAAGCATACGTTATCAGTGTCGATCATACAAAGCATACGTTATCAGTGTTGATCATACAAATCATACGTTATCAGTGTCGATCATACAAAGCATACGTTATCATGGCGATCATACAAATCATATGTTATCAGTGTCGATCATACAAAGCATACGTTATCACGGTGATCATACAAATCATATGTTATCAGAGTTGATCATACAAATCATATGTTATCAGTGTTGATCATACAAATCATACGTTATCAGTGTCGATCATACAAAGCATACGTTATCAGTGTCGATCATACAAAGCATACGTTATCATGGCGATCATACAAATCATATGTTATCAGTGTCGATTATACAAAGCATACGTTATCAGTGTCGATCATACAAAGCATACGTTATCATGGCGATCATACAAATCATATGTTATCAGAGTTGATCATACAAATCATATGTTATCAGAGTTGATCATACAAATCATACGTTATCAGTGTCGATCATACAAAGCATACGTTATCAGAGTTGATCATACAAATCATACATTATCAGTGTCGATCATACAAAGCATACGTTATCAGTGTTGATAATATGAATCATACGTTATCAGTGTCGATCATACAAAGCATACGTTATCATGGCGATCATACAAATCATATGTTATCAGTGTTGATCATACAAATCATACGTTATCAGTGTCGATCATACAAAGCATACGTTATCATGGCGATCATACAAATCATATGTTATCAGTGTCGATCATACAAAGCATACGTTATCAGTGTCAATCATACAAATCATACATTATCAGTGTCGATCATACAAAGCATACGTTATCAGTGTTGATCATACAAATCATACGTTATCAGTGTCGATCATACAAAGCATACGTTATCATGGCGATCATACAAATCATATGTTATCAGTGTCGATCATACAAAGCATACGTTATCACGGCGATCATACAAATCATATGTTATCAGAGTTGATCATACAAATCATATGTTATCAGTGTTGATCATACAAATCATACGTTATCAGTGTCGATCATACAAAGCATACGTTATCAGTGTCGATCATACAAAGCATACGTTATCATGGCGATCATACAAATCATATGTTATCAGTGTCGATTATACAAAGCATACGTTATCAGTGTCGATCATACAAAGCATACGTTATCATGGCGATCATACAAATCATATGTTATCAGAGTTGATCATACAAATCATATGTTATCAGAGTTGATCATACAAATCATACGTTATCAGTGTCGATCATACAAAGCATACGTTATCAGAGTTGATCATACAAATCATACATTATCAGTGTCGATCATACAAAGCATACGTTATCAGTGTTGATTATACAAATCATACGTTATCAGTGTCGATCATACAAAGCATACGTTATCATGGCGATCATACAAATCATATGTTATCAGTGTTGATCATACAAATCATACGTTATCAGTGTCGATCATACAAAGCATACGTTATCATGGCGATCATACAAATCATATGTTATCAGTGTCGATCATACAAAGCATACGTTATCATGGCGATCATACAAATCATATGTTATCAGAGTTGATCATACAAATCATATTTTATCAGTGTTGATCATACAAATCATACGTTATCAGTGTCGATCATACAAAGCATACGTTATCAGTGTCGATCATACAAAGCATACGTTATCATGGCGATCATACAAATCATATGTTATCAGTGTCGATTATACAAAGCATACGTTATCAGTGTCGATCATACAAAGCATACGTTATCATGGCGATCATACAAATCATATGTTATCAGAGTTGATCATACAAATCATATGTTATCAGAGTTGATCATACAAATCATACGTTATCAGTGTCGATCATACAAAGCATACGTTATCAGAGTTGATCATACAAATCATACATTATCAGTGTCGATCATACAAAGCATACGTTATCAGTGTTGATTATACAAATCATACGTTATCAGTGTCGATCATACAAAGCATACGTTATCATGGCGATCATACAAATCATATGTTATCAGAGTTGATCATACAAATCATATGTTATCAGTGTTGATCATACAAATCATACGTTATCAGTGTCGATCATACAAATCATACGTTATCAGTGTCGATCATACAAATCATACGTTATCAGTGTCGATCATACAAAGCATACGTTATCATGGCGATCATACAAATCATATGTTATCAGAGTTGATCATACAAATCATATGTTATCAGAGTTGATCATACAAATCATACGTTATCAGTGTCGATCATACAAAGCATATGTTATCAGAGTTGATCATACAAATCATACATTATCAGTGTCGATCATACAAAGCATACGTTATCATGGCGATCATACAAAGCATATGTTATCAGAGGCGATCATACAAAGCATATGTTATCAGAGTTGATCATACAAATCATATGTTATCAGAGTTGATCATACAAATCATACGTTATCATGGCGATCATACAAAGCATACGTTATCATGGCGATCATACAAATCATATGTTATCAGTGTTGATCATACAAAGCATACGTTATCAGTGTTGATCATACAAATCATACATTATCAGTGTCGATCATACAAAGCATACGTTATTAGTGTTGATTATACAAATCATACGTTATCAGTGTCGATAATACAAATCGACCAGACGACCCGGAGGGTCTGGTCTTATGTTTTACTAATTACATATACCTACCTCCTTGCATTACTATTGCTCTTTCCTTCTCTGAAGGGATGCGTAGTAGGATGACATTTTTTCAGCCAATGTTTGCTGTGTATAGTGATTACAAAGTGACTGAAGGCCTCTTCAGGAATCTCCATACTCTCTCCAATGATGAGATCCATAGCAATTCGCTTGAATGCTATATCTCAGAATGAGGTAGAAAGAGGGTTAATACATAACCCAGAGCCATTGAATGAGTCATAGGGCACAATGATCATCTCACTGGCTGACAAACATCACATGACTTGTTGTAGCAACCAAGTCTTCATTCTTTGACGAATCCAGTCATATAATCCAGCTTTGTGCAGATTCATGAAGAGGCAGATGATCCTATCACTACTCGACTCTGAATCCAACTAAAGCTGAAAATTAAATATTTCCCTAACTACTTAACATTATATGACTAAAAATTCTTTACTAAATACCCAAATATGTCAAAATCTGGCATATCTGGGTATACTCTGAGATATAGTGAATATCTTATACTGAATATAACTATTCTAACAAGATATGACCAAAGAACGAAGGCTCACCCCCCCCCCACTCCCCCCACCCCTAAAACAAATTCGACAGAGGGGAGGCTTGAGATGGGCCGTAATACAAGGAGGTAGGTATATGTAATTAGTAAAACATAAGACCAGACCCTCCGAGTCGTCTGGTCGTTATTACTACATTACAACCTACCTCCTTGCATTACTATTGCTCAAATACAGATTTCAACATTGCACAACACCCGGAGGGAGGCGAATTTTTGCGCAAAGTTGATGTAAAAATAGAGAAAGAATACGAAGTTAGAAATAACGAGTAAGGAAGATAATAAGAGATAGCAATTTCTAAGAATTGCTCTATCAAGCATCTTGAAAGAGATGAAATTAAAGAGTAACGAGAAGATAATAAAGAAGGTCATAAATGACCCCTGGAAGCAAGAAAGAGAAGATGAACATGCAAGAAAGAGATGAATAATAGGGGTGATGAGAGAGATGATATGAAAAAGGGGTGAAATACACACATGAGAATTAAGTAATGAATTCCCACTAACGCCAACTAGAGACTAAAGAGAATGAAGATGAAGAAGTAAGAGAAGATGATGAATGAGGAATACGAGTCATGGTCCCTGAAGTTACCTTATGAATCTTTTTATAGAAAAAGGAAGAGGGACTAAAATCTATAATATAGAGGTTAATAAAGGTGTTCTCTGACTTCCAGTTAGCAACCAGCATGATGTAATCTAATGAAGATCCATTAAAGAGAGAAAGCAAGATGGAGCAAGGCCCTTAACACAACAGGCCTTGACTCCCACCAGAGGATTATCTCCTAGAGAAGCTAATTCATAGCGAATTTTAATAATATCCACGATCCAACGGGAAATAGTGATTAAGGAGACAGGACAATTTAGACCATCTGCAAATGTAACCCAAAGATGTCTAATGTCGGATCGCTTAGAATCAGTACGAAGTTTATACATATAAAGGGGCTTGACTGGGAACCATACAGAATCATCTGGCAACAAAGAAGAAAGTCTATGAATTATCAAAGGTTGACTCAAGAGTTAAACTGAGTCTTGAACAAGAATTCTGCCCTGGGATAGAGAATAGGGCTATGACCCGCAACTTGAAATCTAACTAATTCAGCTGAAAGAGCATGGATTTCAGAGCCATGGATAGCTGATGCTACTGCTAGAAGAAACTGTTTCTAGTGTAAGATGTATCAAGCACACAGACACTAAAGTTTCGAAATGTATCCCCGCTAGAACCTGAGATATAAACTAAAGGTTCCAGGAAGGAATGTGTCTCTTAAACGGAGGACGAGAAGTACCCACACCTTTACTGAGATAGCAAAATGTTTCTGAATTTTGACTGAAGGATCGATTAGACACTCGACGAAGGACTTCAGACCAAAAAGATAGGATCTAATAATATTAACTGAATTCTTCATCTGATCAAAGAGGAAGAACAGAAACTCAGTGACCTGAGCTACAGAGGCCTCAGAAGGTAAGATAAATGGTCTGCACACCATTCTTTGAAAAATTCAAATCTAGCTTTATAGATGTCTCGAGTGGAAGTTCTGATAAATTTTTTTTTTAATAGTTCTTCAGATCTGACTGAAAAGATTGACGAAGGCGAGGGCAACTCGACAGTTTCCAGGCTGACAGGCAAAATATTTCCGGGTTCTGATGGAGAATCCTGCCTATGTTCTGGGAAAATGGATCGTGGGAGACAGGGAGTAGCAGAGGCAGATCTACAAGAAGATCTAGGAGATCCAGAAACCAGGATTTAGTCGGCAAAACTGGGCTAATAACAGGACTATGCAGGGATGCTGCCTGATCATTCTGAGATCCAGAGGAATGAGAATCGTAGGGGAAAAAACGTAGGAGAATATGATGTCCCAAGATTGAGTTAGAGAGACTACGGAGAGCCAGAGATTCCGGGAAAGGAGATATGAGAGTGGATATCTTTTCTGTTCTTGACAGAAGCAGACAGATCTATATGGGGGCGAGAGGAACTGAGGAAAAATGACTGGACTACAGCCTCTTACAATTTCCACTCTATTTCTGGTATCTTTGAAGGGCGATATAATGGGTCAGCCAGAAAATCAGTTTGCCTGGGAATGAAATGCTCGAAAGAAATGTAGCGAGACCTGCACCAATAGAGAATGATCATGATCTCTCGACCCAGGGAAACCAGCCTGGAACGCCACCCCCCCCCCAACCCCTTTTTGATGATAGATGAACAAGACGACTCTGAAATTGACTGACCTGATGAGGATTGACATACCGAGAATAATGGGTTCCCAACAAGCTAGGGAAGGAAACAGTCCACAGTTCTAAAAGATTGACGTGGTAAGATTCTAGGAGGAACCAGATTCCTGAATCTTTTATGGAATTCCAAGACTCCCCATCCTTCCAGAGATGTATCTGTGAAAAAGATAGTCTGAAGAGTTGAAGGATGGAGAGGAACCCCTAACAAAAGGGATTGACAATCTAATCAAAACTGGCAATGAACCATGATAGAAACTTGATGAGGATTCGATGAATCAGAGAATCTAGAGATTGATTCCATTGGGCCTTAAGATAAAACTGGAAAGGTGTTCTCATCAAAGGAACCCAAGGCATCACCTCTACTGGAACCATGAGGTCTACTATTCTGTAAGGACCTAGCCGACACTAATTTGCCTACCATGAGAGATTGAATAGTGAATATTAGTGTTTGAACATTTGGAATGGATGGAGGCTAACTTCCCATTAGAGAGGACGAAAGAGACCCCCAGGTGGGTAAAACACGAATCAGAGGAACCTTTCCATAATAAGATATCATGTATAACGACCCTTGCAACGAACGAGACAACAATGGAAAGACCACCAATAAGGATGATTATAAATCAATCGCAAATATCGGAATGAAATATCGAGGGATCTACACCAGTGAAGAATTATCAAGGACTCTTGGAAACAGACACCAAACTGGTCCCACCCCCATGATTGAAGAACTAGACAACAGTGAAGTGTCCATGAGGATAAGAAATGATCAAATGCGTAATAAGGGATCTCAGAGGACTAGATAAAGAATAAAACAAGAAGACCTAATAACCAAGAGAATAAGAAGCCTACCCACGGAAGCCATACTTGTATGATACCTAATATCTGAATAAAGAAAGATATAAATGAAGAATAAAAGCTAAAAAGTCTCAAATTCCTATTAGGGCTAGGCTGATAAAAGATAGGATATAAGATTGTTAAGATATTTATTGAGTTATCTCAGAATTAGATCAAAGTGTTCATGAGTCTGATAAATAAATTAGGATATTACAATGAGATCAGACAGAGACTTCCAAGCATTAATTTATATCGGGGACCAATCTAACCACCAGCCAATCAGCCAAATGCTAGTAAGAACGAAGTCTGACTAACCAAGGGCAGAATTGGGAAAATCATTGGTTAAAGAATATAAATAATTTAACTTTCTTGATTGGTTGAATCCTGAACAATTCCAGTGTAACAAAATGCAAAACAAAAGTTCATGTTTACGTTGTTGAGCATATTAAAACAATATGCCCAAAAAACAACTTTTAAACATATGAAGTTCAAATAATAAAATAGAAATATACAAACATACACATTATTAAAATCAATCAATAACACTGATGCCATCACGTTCACTGTATGCATCATGTTGTTCAGTTTTGCATGATCACGTGACATTTGTATTTTAAATTATCCTAATGATATTTATTAGTAATCCCAGAGAGGGTTCGGGGTCGCATCTGGGATTATTAGATCCATTCCCGGGTTCCTTAGGTCTGTATGGATCTCATCTTTCTCCCGGTGGTTTACTGTCTATTTCTGATCTGTCAGTTTACTACGCAATTCTAATTAGCTTTGTTTTGGTCATTTTTTCGCCCCAAGTTAGAGTTGGAGTTCGGGTCGTTCATTTTTTCGTATAGTACTCCTTCTCCCTTCTAAGTTGGCGGGTTGGCATACTTTCAAGACGTTAGGAGAATTTACCGATCATGCTATATTTTTAGCGTGAATATTTCATTCTTTTAAGACTAATTTCCCCATTTTCACCCCCTTTTATTGTATAATATTCATTACCTAAAGTTAGATTAGATTTGCGCTCTTGGTGTTTTGTGATTTCTTTATTATAAGTTTCTTTCCCGTATTTCGCTATTCTTAACTGTCCCAGTTCTTATCGGCGAAACACGTGGACCTATTTATTCGGCAGTCTATTCGTCCTAGTCTCATTTCGTCACGGTGACATTATCGCTTTTTTTCTCTTCTGTATACCCATTTTTCAAAGTTTTTTCGTGTTCTTTAGCTAAAACATGTTATTTAGAGTCATGTTCTTTCCCACCATCGCTGGATTGGTGATTTTGGGCCCGAAATTTATCCTTTGCAATCCCTTTTTATCTACTTCCGGTAACTGTCGGAATTGTCATCACCGTGTATATAGGTCGTTGTCAATTCGTCCCGTATATATTTCGTTCCCCTTTTGTTTACATGGAGTAATTCTTTTGGATATTATTCGTTCTTAACTTAGATCAGTTCTATTTTAGATAATTCTTTCTGACTATAGCGGGACTCGCTCCCCTCCCATAAGTTTCTATGGGATTTCTATTTGCCACTTAATCTGATAAATTACTATAAATAGTTAGGATAATTAGAATATGGATATAACGCTTTTAACTAAGAAATATCGCTTTTTCTCGACTCATCAGACATTACTGTCCAATAGTATACCGGGACAGATCTGATATTTGCTATGTTCTAGCCAGTAAATTAATCAAATATTTTTCTTTTCTAGCCAAATAGTATATATTTTAGCCACATCTTTCTTTAATTTCACTTAGGATCATGTTTGCAGTCAGTCCTCATCAATTAATAGCCTGCTTTAATTTCGCAGTCCAGATTCAATGCGGTCTTTCTATATAAAATATGTATTGTTGACATTGTAAATCTGACTGTAAATGTATGCAAATCAGCCAATTGGCATAAACAGCAAATAAACTTTACTATACTAAGAGAATCCCAGAGAGAACCCGCCGACCGTTCAGAAATCATTTGACAGTTAAATAGAGGATGACTAAGAAATTTAGAACCAACCCGGCTCCGGAGCCCAACTAGGCCCCGAAACTGGGGAAACAATTGAAAGTCAAAAATTAGAAGCAATATTAATTCTAATTAGACACGCCGGAACTACCGGTACCGACTAGGCCGGAGCCAGGGCGGGAAAAACCGGGAAAATTTTCAAATTTAATTGACATGCCGGAATGACTGGTCTCGATTCCGGCCAGGGCTGGAGCCGGAGCGGGAGAACCGGGAGAAATTTCTAAAAAAGATTTATTTTAATTCTGACACGCCTGAAAGAGATAGACTAGAGAGGAAAATAGAACCTGAAGAATCCCTAGAAGCCGGAGCCGGATAAAAATCCAGGTCCAGACCCCAAGAAGAAATCTGTAACTTAAGTTGGCCGGGTTCCCGACCTGGGTCCGGGACAAAACCCGGACCCGGGGCCGGAACCGATACCAACAGTACTCCCGAAGTTTCCCCAGAGGCCGAACTCAAATCGAATTCCGGGTCGGGCCCCAAGGAAGAAATCGGTAACCTAGACCAGTCCATCCCCAGACTCGTGGCTGGGAGAAAACCTGGGCCCGGGAACGGAAGACTAGCTGGAGAAATAGTGGAAACAATGTATGATGTGAGATCACTTGAACATCTCTGGTCGGGAATCCTTCTATCCGGCCAGTGAAGAAGTAGTAGTGATAGGATATGAAGACCTGGACCGACTTACAACCCGCTCAGGTGCAGGCTGCGGAATGTTGATTGATGGTGAGCCGGACCAACTTACAACCCGCTCGGGCACGAGAAAGGATGAACCTGACTTGGTCCTCATAGGCGCAGGATGCGGAATGTTGACTGTAGAAGGTGCTTGAGTAGAAATGACTGGCTACTGATGCGATGAACGAGGCGAACCCCGAGACTTTTTCGTACTTTTGTTCTTTCCTGTCATTGATGATTTTGAACCCCTGAAACAGTGAAGATCACTAAGACGTAAAACACTCTTGGACTTGAATAAGCGTTTCCTAGGAACAGTCAGTTCCGACGTTTCCCCTTCAACAATATCAGGAAATGAAACGTCGGAAGCTGACTGGTCCAGGATCATTTTATTAATTCTGCCATCAATCGACGCATCTATATTGCTCACTTGTTTCTGCAGGCATTCCATTGATAATACAATCCTTTCAAGAATGGATGAATCAAATGAGGGCTCGGGTTTGGCCTTTATTTTAATCGCAGACCCTAAAGGAGAAGAATTCCCTTTAGAGTGATCAGGTGTGTTTGGTTTGAAAAAGGCAAGTCTAGTAGCCTGGAACCATGAGCTGCACATAAGACAGGTTGAATTGATAGAGCACGAAGTGCATTTAAGGCACACATGGCCAGAATGAACTGTCTTGATGAATCTATGGCAGCTGGTGTTAGGACATCTAATAGAATGAAGAGTAATCTCCTTTTCTTTAGACATGACTTTACTCTTCTTCGGAGACGTTTTCAAATCTGAATCGTAAAAGAGAAAGATTTGATAGGGTAAAATCCCGTAGACCAAACCAGTCTCTAATTTATTTAATATAGTTTTTTCTTTAAGAGAGTATGTTAATGAGATATCATGGATTTCATGCTCAACTGCTAACCAAGCATGTACATAGGTAACTTAAACAAGCTACTGTAAGGAAGAAGCAATTATAGACAATAACTATGTCTAAAACACTCTGGGCGTAAAAAAACAAAACTGGTAACACGCCTACCACGAAAATAGAAATGATCAATAAAATCAATATTGATCATAAAGACCTACAACCATTTATCTTAGGTATTTTCTTTTTGTCTGACATCTTGTTGATCCTTTGAACGACTTGAAATATACCACAGCAGCATTGAAAAGTTTTTAAAATGTTTAAAACTGGCTATAAAATGTGTCACTATCCCTTCCTTCACTAGTAGGAAAAGGAATGAAGACTTGGTTGCTACAACAAAGTCATGTGATGTTTGTCAGCCAATGAGATGATCATTGTGCCCTATGACTCATTCAATGGCTCTGGGTTATGTATTAACCCTCTTTCTACCTCATTCTGAGATATAGCATTCAAGCGAATTGCTATGGATCTCATCATTGGAGAGAGGATGGAGATTCCTGAAGAAGCCTTCAGTCACTCTGTAACCACTATACACAGCAAACATTGGCTGTAAAAATTTCATCCTACTACGCTTCCCTTCAGAGAAGGAAAGAGCAATAGTAATGCAAGGTGGTAGGTTGTAATGTAGTAATAACATACGTTATCAGTGTTGATCATACACATCATACGTTATCAGTGTCGATCATACAAAGCATACGTTATCAGTGTCAATCATACAAATCATATGTTATCAGTGTCAATCATACAAAGCATACGTTATCAGTGTCGATCATACAAATCATATGTTATCAGTGTCAATCATACAAATCATATGTTATCAGTGTCAATCATACAAAGCATACGTTATCAGTGTCGATCATACAAATCATATGTTATCAGTGTCAATCATACAAAGCATATGTCATCAGTGTCAATCATACAAATCATATGTTATCAGTGTCAATCATACAAATCATATGTTATCAGTATCGATCATACAAAGCATACGTTATCAGTGTCGATCATACAAATCATACGTTATCAGTGTCAATCATACAAATCATATATTATCAGTGTCGATCATACAAAGCATACGTTATCAGTGTCAATCATACAAATCATATGTTATCAGTGTCAATCATACAAAGCATACGTTATCAGTGTCGATCATACAAATCATATGTTATCAGTGTCAATCATACAAAGCATATGTCATCAGTGTCAATCATACAAATCATATGTTATCAGTGTCAATCATACAAATCATATGTTATCAGTATCGATCATACAAAGCATACGTTATCAGTGTCGATCATACAAATCATACGTTATCAGTGTCAATCATACAAATCATATATTATCAGTGTCGATCATACAAAGCATACGTTATCAGTGTCGATCATACAAATCATATGTTATCAGTGTCGATCATACAAAGCATACGTTATCAGTGTCGATCATACGTTATCAGTGTCAATCATACAAAGCATACGTTATCAGTGTCAATCATACAAATCATACATTATCAGTGTCGATCATACAAAGAATACGTTATCAGTGTCGATCATACAAAGAATACGTTATCAGTGTCGATCATACAAAGAATACGTTATCAGTGTCAATCATACAAATCATACGTTATCAGTGTCGATCATACAAATCATACATTATCAGTGTCGATCATACAAAGAATACGTTATCAGTGTCAATCATACAAATCATACGTTATCAGTGTCGATCATACAAAGCATACGTTATCAGTATCGATCATACAAAGCATACGTTATCAGTGTCGATCATACAAATCATATGTTATCAGTGTCAATCATACAAATCATATGTTATCAGTGTCAATCATACAAAGCATACGTTATCAGTGTCGATCATACAAATCATATGTTATCAGTGTCAATCATACAAATCATATGTTATCAGTGTCAATCATACAAAGCATACGTTATCAGTGTCGATCATACAAATCATATGTTATCAGTGTCAATCATACAAAGCATATGTCATCAGTGTCAATCATACAAATCATATGTTATCAGTGTCAATCATACAAATCATATGTTATCAGTATCGATCATACAAAGCATACGTTATCAGTGTCGATCATACAAATCATACGTTATCAGTGTCAATCATACAAATCATATATTATCAGTGTCGATCATACAAAGCATACGTTATCAGTGTCAATCATACAAATCATATGTTATCAGTGTCAATCATACAAAGCATACGTTATCAGTGTCGATCATACAAATCATATGTTATCAGTGTCAATCATACAAAGCATATGTCATCAGTGTCAATCATACAAATCATATGTTATCAGTGTCAATCATACAAATCATATGTTATCAGTATCGATCATACAAAGCATACGTTATCAGTGTCGATCATACAAATCATACGTTATCAGTGTCAATCATACAAATCATATATTATCAGTGTCGATCATACAAAGCATACGTTATCAGTGTCGATCATACAAATCATATGTTATCAGTGTCGATCATACAAAGCATACGTTATCAGTGTCGATCATACAAATCATACGTTATCAGTGTCAATCATACAAAGCATACGTTATCAGTGTCAATCATACAAATCATACATTATCAGTGTCGATCATACAAAGAATACGTTATCAGTGTCGATCATACAAAGAATACGTTATCAGTGTCGATCATACAAAGAATACGTTATCAGTGTCAATCATACAAATCATACGTTATCAGTGTCGATCATACAAATCATACATTATCAGTGTCGATCATACAAAGAATACGTTATCAGTGTCAATCATACAAATCATACGTTATCAGTGTCGATCATACAAAGCATACGTTATCAGTATCGATCATACAAAGCATACGTTATCAGTGTCGATCATACAAAGAATACGTTATCAGTGTCAATCATACAAATCATACGTTATCAATGTTGATCATACAAAGCATACGTTATCAGTGTCGATCATACAAAGAATACGTTATCAGTGTCGATCATACAAATCATGCGTTATCAGTGTCGATCATATAAATCATACGTTATCAGTGTCGATCATACAAAGCATACGTTATCAGTGTCGATCATACAAAGCATACGTTATCAGTGTCAATCATACAAATCATATGTTATCAGTGTCAATCATACAAAGCATACGTTATCAGTGTCGATCATACAAATCATATGTTATCAGTGTCAATCATACAAAGCATATGTCATCAGTGTCAATCATACAAATCATATGTTATCAGTGTCAATCATACAAATCATATGTTATCAGTATCGATCATACAAAGCATACGTTATCAGTGTCGATCATACAAATCATACGTTATCAGTGTCAATCATACAAATCATATATTATCAGTGTCGATCATACAAAGCATACGTTATCAGTGTCGATCATACAAATCATATGTTATCAGTGTCGATCATACAAAGCATACGTTATCAGTGTCGATCATACAAATCATACGTTATCAGTGTCAATCATACAAAGCATACGTTATCAGTGTCAATCATACAAATCATACATTATCAGTGTCGATCATACAAAGAATACGTTATCAGTGTCGATCATACAAAGAATACGTTATCAGTGTCGATCATACAAAGAATACGTTATCAGTGTCAATCATACAAATCATACGTTATCAGTGTCGATCATACAAATCATACATTATCAGTGTCGATCATACAAAGAATACGTTATCAGTGTCAATCATACAAATCATACGTTATCAGTGTCGATCATACAAAGCATACGTTATCAGTATCGATCATACAAAGCATACGTTATCAGTGTCGATCATACAAATCATATGTTATCAGTGTCAATCATACAAATCATATGTTATCAGTGTCAATCATACAAAGCATACGTTATCAGTGTCGATCATACAAATCATATGTTATCAGTGTCAATCATACAAATCATATGTTATCAGTGTCAATCATACAAAGCATACGTTATCAGTGTCGATCATACAAATCATATGTTATCAGTGTCAATCATACAAAGCATATGTCATCAGTGTCAATCATACAAATCATATGTTATCAGTGTCAATCATACAAATCATATGTTATCAGTATCGATCATACAAAGCATACGTTATCAGTGTCGATCATACAAATCATACGTTATCAGTGTCAATCATACAAATCATATATTATCAGTGTCGATCATACAAAGCATACGTTATCAGTGTCAATCATACAAATCATATGTTATCAGTGTCAATCATACAAAGCATACGTTATCAGTGTCGATCATACAAATCATATGTTATCAGTGTCAATCATACAAAGCATATGTCATCAGTGTCAATCATACAAATCATATGTTATCAGTGTCAATCATACAAATCATATGTTATCAGTATCGATCATACAAAGCATACGTTATCAGTGTCGATCATACAAATCATACGTTATCAGTGTCAATCATACAAATCATATATTATCAGTGTCGATCATACAAAGCATACGTTATCAGTGTCGATCATACAAATCATATGTTATCAGTGTCGATCATACAAAGCATACGTTATCAGTGTCGATCATACAAATCATACGTTATCAGTGTCAATCATACAAAGCATACGTTATCAGTGTCAATCATACAAATCATACATTATCAGTGTCGATCATACAAAGAATACGTTATCAGTGTCGATCATACAAAGAATACGTTATCAGTGTCGATCATACAAAGAATACGTTATCAGTGTCAATCATACAAATCATACGTTATCAGTGTCGATCATACAAATCATACATTATCAGTGTCGATCATACAAAGAATACGTTATCAGTGTCAATCATACAAATCATACGTTATCAGTGTCGATCATACAAAGCATACGTTATCAGTATCGATCATACAAAGCATACGTTATCAGTGTCGATCATACAAAGAATACGTTATCAGTGTCAATCATACAAATCATACGTTATCAATGTTGATCATACAAATCATACATTATCAGTATCGATCATACAAAGCATACGTTATCAGTGTCGATCATACAAATCATATGTTATCAGTGTTGATCATACAAAGCATACGTTATCAGTGTTGATCATACAAATCATATGTTATCAGTGTTGATCATACAAAGCATATGTTATCAGTGTCGATCATACAAATCATATGTTATCAGTGTTGATCATACAAAGCATACGTTATCAGTGTCGATCATACAAAGCATACAGTATCAGTGTTGATCATACAAATCATACATTATCAGTGTCGATCATACAAATCATACGTTATCAGTGTCAATCATACAAAGCATACATTATCAGTGTCGATCATACAAAGAATACGTTATCAGTGTCGATCATACAAAGCATACAGTATCAGTGTTGATCATACAAATCATACGTTATTAGTGTTGATCATACAAAGCATACATTATCAGTGTCGATCATACAAAGAATACGTTATCAGTGTCGATCATACAACTCATACGTTATCAGTATCGATCATACAAATCATATGTTATCAGTGTCAATCATACAACTCATATATTATCAGTGTTGATCATACAAATCATGTTATCAGTGTTGATCATACAAATCATACGTTATCAGTGTCAATCATACAACTCATACGTTATCAGTATCGATTATACAAATCATACGTTATCAGTGTCAATCATACAACTCATACATTATCAGTGTCAATCATACAACTCATACGTTATCAGTATCGATCATACAAATCATACACAAACAGGTTATGTATGATTTTCATGATTCATACTAACAAAGTATGATAAATGTTACACATTTCAAAATTTCGTGAGCCTTTTGGATGGAAACTCTTTACTGAGGTCAGTAAAATCAATTTTCCGGAATGTCTCATGTTCACAATCGGTCCTGTCCCATCGAACTCACAAGGCAATAAATATTTGAAACGTTTCAACCTAGCCATTGGCATGAATTACCAGAAACATCTTATGTGCAATACTTTCCTTGACTGAGTTAGATTCAGCATGTGTATTTGATTATTGATTTGCGGATGCTGTGAGAATTGAGTTAAACTGCGAACTACACAACTAACTCCATGCCGCTTCTATGAGTTCCTCTGTTGGTAAACTGGGCATGTTTGATAGAAATACAGTTTCCTTGACAGACTACATATACTTGAATACGTTGATTCAATGCAGCACAATTAACATTTGTCAATGATCGGAAGGTAGACACTCACTCTAAGCTTATCTCTAGGTGATATTTGAACATCCTCTGTCATGCCTAGCTCAGCATGGTGTAGTTTCTCCTTTTAAACGTGTTGCTGCTTATCCTCCTTACTGTCACTGTCACCACACCTTTCAACACCTTTCTGCTCAAATTTATCAAAACACGGATGACGGTCTTTAACTAATTTCCAAAGATACTCATGTAACTGTACAGCTAGGCTAAAAAACACACCAGCCTTTTGCAGCTGCAGATTCGTTTTGCGGAATCTGTCCAAAAGTCTGCCACACATCCAGCAAAATGGCTGTCTCAACTCGCTCCAACTGTCGAACAAGACTAGGTGTTTTGGCCCTGGTGTCAGCAGTTTGGCTTCAATCTGCTGACGACTCCTGATTTCTTTTGTATTCTTTACTAAGCGCCGTAACAGCATCAACCAATGTGCGTCCAATAAGCCTTCATAAACTATGCAATCTTTATTCCTGTAGTTTTGCAACGATTCACAATGTTTTCTCCATTCAATGGGTAATGTTCTGTATTAGCTTAACAGTAAATGCCCCATCAGAGAACCCCACCAAATTCAGAGAATCACATATGCATGGTGCATACTCGGTGTAAGGACACAGTTTTATATAGCTTTGTGACCACGATACTTGCCTGACATATTACTTGCGATGTCGTAAAACTAATCACTGTAATCTGCAATGCGTATTTTCTTCTGGAGAAAATTCAGAACGATCTCGGCCATTTCCTTGTCCATGTGACTGAGCACGGCTATGAACTTCAAATAATGTTCAACTTGCCCAGGTGGCAAGAAAATGTGGATAGAAAAAAATCAGTTTGTCGGTATGTCCAGGGTAGAATTTACAGAAGTAGAAATGTACTTGCAATTTCGAACTTCATTTATGATCGGAGACAACTTTGCCAGTCATCTGTTGAATAACTTCTTCACAAATGACATGTGATACGTATCTGTGTTCACTACACTTATTTGTATGCTTACTTATTGCGCTGCCACAAAGCTGTCATAGAACCAACCTGGGGATCAGTGACTTTAAAACATGAAATGCACAAATCCTTATTCCTCATCCTTTATATGATCAGTGATGATCATGGTAAAAAATCCTATTGCCATCCAGTGGTAGTAAGAATGTTTTCAAGACTAAACTAACAATGTCAACAATTTCTGCGAACAAACACTGATTAAGACCAGGGAACATGGAAAATAAAGTGCATTTCTTTATAGTCACAGAAGATTTGTGTTTTATTTTTTTTAATTTTATTCTTTCGAACTGCGGGGCCCCTAGGAGGTGTGGGCCCTGAGATGTGGCTCAGTCGGCCCATGCCTAAACACAGCGCTGCACCTATTAGTAACCATGCCCGTTGACTTTTTAACCCCAAAGTCGTTGTATCATGCCCTCTAATTATTAGTGAAGCATGTGTCCAGGATTGGGTCCAGTATGTTTAGACAAATATGAGGTATAAACCATTAAGTTGAGCTAAACACAGTGTTATTGTTGATAGAAACACAATGACCTTGACCCTTTGACCTCAATATCAACGCATCATGCCGTCTCCTTATAGAGGCATGTGCCCGTGTTTGGGTGTAATATGATTAACCAAACATAGGATATGAACCATTAAGCTGACATAAACAGCTAACACTGCCTGCTGGGCAATGGTAGCTTTGACCCCAACATTTATTGACCAGACGATTGCCTACTTGGTATTAGGCTGATCGATATTTTCTGGGTCAAGACATGCTTCCTCTCTGACCTCCAGCCAGGTCTGGGCTGTTCCTCAAGTGTTCATTCATAGGCTGCCTGGAGCATTGTTGTCGAAGATTATGGCTCTACTGTGCTTAACATTACGGATGCAATATGTACGAGTATGCCAGAAATATTAAGCATTTTACACAGTCTGCTGGATCTTTGTCATGATATGGTCTGTGATGACATCATTAAGGTCTTGGACAAATCTCCAGATAACAGCTCGCTGTATCCTCTGCTTCCATCTCATCAATAGTGACCATGATTGCAAGGCGTTTATACTAGAGAATTATTGTCTTTAAATGGGCGCCCAGAGTTTATTATATGATGACCACATCTTTTATACCAGAGAATGCTCGTCTTTAAATGGATGTTCAGAGTTTATTATACAAGCAAATTAGACTGTTATACCACATAATGGTTATCTTCTTTAAATGGATGCAGGGCATACAAATAACAATTGTTGAAAGACTAAAACGGCATTCCTATACAATGCTAAGATTAGTTTTTCTCAGACAGATGGTGAGAGGGAGGGTGAAGCTATCAGATCTAACATGTTTCAAAGATCACATCCCCTCAGCTTGGACACTGCCCAAGTCTTCAATTATGGTGATGTCATTCTCGACTAAAGACTTTATAGTTATCATATCAAAAGCTGGGTCTTGAAGAGAACCAGCAAGTGTCAGTGTTTTTTAAAGACAGCTGGATATTAGCTCCATCCATAAATGATGGACAAGGAGTTAAAGTCCTCTATTATGTGATGCCCATTGTTTGCAATTAAAGAGACATTCGCTGGTAGATATAAGTAAATTTTGGGAATTTCTATTTTATTATAATTGGTAAGGTCATTCGTAAAAAGCTTTTTGGTTGTCCTCTCCCGACCCTGGTGTTTGGAGTAGTGTAGGTAGGTAGAGAAATTCTTTTCTTTTTACCTGTTGAAATATAACATTACAAAATTGAATTTAATGAGAAAAACTTGGTTTTTATTTTACCTTGAAGCAGCAACTATAAAGCAAACAGTTTCTAAAGGTTATGAGCCCATTTTGATGAAAGGAGTCAATTCAATCTACCTATGAACTTGCTTCAGAAAATACAAATAATTCTTCACAGGAAACTCCAAAAAGGGATTTTGAGTAAGCAGGATTTTTAGGGTCAGAATGGAGAGGACGACCAAACTATTATTTAGGGCTGGTCTAATGTAATGGTCTCGTTGTACTGTTACTGCATACTATTTTTCTCTACAGATATTCCGGACCAGTTATCAATATTTGTTATTATTTGTTATTTTTATGTAAACAGTTGTGCACTTTACAGTTTCTTTGAATGAAGAATTATTTTAAATACAAAACATTCCTATTTGGAAGAACTTAAAACAATCTTAAGTATATCTAGACAGTTTGGCAATTTCATACGAAATAGTGGCGCCACAATTTCTACAATAAAAGGCAAAAGATTATTGGATCACTTCAAAGAACCCGGCTACTGACATAATCACAACATATTATTTATAGCATGCATATTATGGTTAAGTGAATCACGGCGATACACATATCCAAGCGAATACTTTGGTGTTCTCTGTGAAGCGATAGTGGAATCTGCTAGCAAATTTGTTTTTATGTTTTTAATAGTTTTGGAATTTCTACTTAGCATTTTCTTGGCTAATGAGTGACAGTATTTATCTGTAGCTAAGCTCCAACCACGCTTCGCCTGTGTTGGGGATCAAGCAATCACTGAACTCTCTGAATCTCAGTTTCCAGAAAACTATACCCTCAGAGGTATTTTGAAACTAATTTGACTGGGTGCAGCAGCAGCGCCAGGCCAAGTAAAATTAGTTTCTTAAATAGTTAAAGACAACGCTTAGTCCGTCATCAATTAAGCGCTCATGAATGTAGCTACATTATTCATGACGTCATTGATTATGACGTTAGCCTACACATCACGTAGTTAATTATGATGTCAAATGATTGATGGACAAACTTGAATCCTCCATTCTTTTCACCTGGAAATGAGATATCAGACTGCTGTGCAGAGCTCTTTTGCAACCAAATCCATTACACATTGGCACCAACGTAGATCCTTCAGTGCCAAATTTCGGCCTGATCCCTTCAGCGTTTCTGGAGAAGTTATTTTCGCTAAAACTAGGTCAACCAAGATGGCCACCAAACTATTTGAGCAATTAAGTTCCCTTGAACAAATTTGGTTGAGCTCTTGCCCTAGATCATATTTCATGAGGTTTCCTTCAATCCCGCAAGCGGTTTCGGAGATTTTTAAAGACATCTCCAAAAATCAGCCAAAATCCAAGATGGCCACCGGCCTAATTGGCCGATCGGCGCCATTTGAAGAAACTTGGACCCCTATGCCCTAAGGATGCTTCCTGCCAAATATAATTGAAATTGGCCCAGCGGTTCTTGAGAAGAAGTCGTGAGCTAAACATGGTAGGTGTGGTCGCTAAATACAGGTAAAATATCATTTTCCTATACGAAGAGCAGTCGCTTATCTGATTCACATTGGTATGACTAATGGCAGCTATGATACCGGTATTCAATACAATATCAGTATATCATGAAGCCCTACTTTCAATACAGGTTGTCCACCGAAGGCATTGGTGGCGGCCACCTAACGCTAATGCCTAATGCAGTAATCATAGGGGGCTGATCTCATGTATCTAACGTCATAATAAAAATATGTCAGTTGTTATCTGACATCACAATCAAGTGCCATAGGTCCGTCATACAAGGGTCTGTCTCTGGTGAATTTACAATTTAATAAACATTCTAAATATTTTTTAAACCTGTTTGATTGGGAGCTGTTGCTGCCATAGAAATCAATTTAGCTTCAAAGTTTTAAAATTAATTCAACGCAAGTAAAAAGTGGGTGGAGCTTAGCTAGAAATGGGCGGGTCATAACTAGAAATGGATCCTTCTAGTCTATCAGTCACCTTTCCCTGCTTTATGTTTTTATATCACGTATATGTCTAGTACCAAACTGCATAAAATATAATTGACATGTGTCAATTAAATCTTTATTTCTTCATTATTAACCAATGGCACCTATATTTATTATAAATATTAAACTTTGTACAATTACACAATATTTACAATTTTTATAAATGTCTGATATTCACTATGGCAAACATTACCTTGAATGGGATCCATCTAATTGTGAAATGAGCTACAATACAGCTGTTTTATAAGCATTGTGTAACTGAGAAAAGCCCCTATACAGCATTAATCAGGAAGTAAATTCTTTCCGATGCATAGCATATTCTGTTGAATATTTTGAAGTTAATATGACTGGAAGCAGTTATATTAATTTCATTATATTCAGCACCTTTCCTGTATTATTGTTTTGAAAATGAGATATGGGGAACTCATCGATGACAGCATTAATCGTGTTAAGTTACCGCTTATGGTGAAAAGTTATGCCTGAAGCAGAAAATGACACAAATAGGGAATATTTATACTCGCTAACACTTTAACTGTTAAATCAGTTTTAATTTTTTCGAAGAAAGTGTCCATATGCAGACCAACATGACTTTTTTTGAAAAATTGCCACTGGAATGACGTAACCGAGCCATTTATTTCAGTGGTAAATTTTCAAGTCTGTTTGCAGAAGCCGTTTTTAGGAGCATCAAAAGATGGTCACAATTAAAGACAGGTAATCTATTAAACACTAAATGGTAAAGATTGGTCATTTTACTTAGTCATTATCCTTCTACATGAAAGAGAAGACTATTTTGGAAAATGTATCAATGTAATGACTGGCTAAATGTCATTGAGTCCAACATTCCACTAATAAAATTTTTTAAATAGCCTGCTGTTAATTGTCCTGCACCTGAACATTGGCACAGGCTGGTTTGACCACTCACTATAGAGTTAACAATACAAATGAGGAAATGGCGTCTGATGATACAAGATCATTCTTTAAAAGTGAGGTGGTCTTTTAACCGTCTGTTTTAAACAAGCACCATTTTGTGGTACTGAAGGAGGGCAGTGGCTAGAGACATATTTGACTTCCATACATATATTAGGTTTCAAACAAGTCAACCAACACTTTGACTAGTAGTGTTCATAAAGAATTTATAGATAAAGTAAAACAGCGGAGACTTGCTTTTCATGTCAAATGCTGGTGGTTCGCTAAGACCACGTAACAAACTTAATGAACCATCATTATTACAGCACAAATGCTATTTACCATCACATGCAAATTGTGTTAACCCTTCAATGGTCGAGTCAACCAAAACTGGCCAAAGCAATGGTCTTGAGGAAAGACAATTCGCAGGCCAAGAGACGACTAATTTTGAAAATTTATCACTGGAATTTGTGGCTCGATAAACAAGCCCGTCATTCCAGATAAATTTTTGAAAATTCTCGTCTCCTAGCCTGCATCTTGACTTCCTAAAGCCTGCCTGACAGCTCTCAAGTCCCCAGACAATAATTCCAATGGGCATTAACTCTGGACATGCTGAATATTTTGAAAACACTTTGATTTATTAGCCACAAACAACTTTCAGTCAAATTGTCATCAAAATATTTAGCAGAGTTAAAGACCATGGAAAATCTAGTCTGCATATATACAGCAGGCAGAAAGTTATGGAAAAATATCAATTCTCTTAACCAATCTTGACCACAAGAGTTTAGTGACCACATCTTTTTAGTGACCACTTTTTGATGTTCCATACCATACAGTGATCGTAATAGATAGGTCTTACTTTATATGTGTTTAGCTTGTGCAAAGATGGGTATATACAAATTATGGGTAATTATGATAACAAGGATTTTAAGTCTTTAAACCTCAAATTTATTCAAGAAAATTTTAATTTTCTCATAGAAAATGTCCATTTGTAGACCATGAAGCTATTTTTGAAAATTTCCCACTGGAATGACTGGCTCGATAATCGAGCCAGTCATTCATGGGGAAATTTTCAAAAATCATCTTCTTTTGGTCTGCAAATGGGCATTTCTCAAGACAACTGCAGAAGCCGTTTTTGGCTGATATGAGTGCCAGAGGGTTAAAATAACTGTTGCGGACTTATCATGAATTATATTAATTATTCATAATACCGTTAAATTCCGTGTATATTGCGCACTTTTTTGCTCAAATTACATGTTATAAAAAGCTACTGCGCACTATACACAAGGATAAATATTTGTCACATTTTTTTCCCCCAGAATTTTTCATCAGAATCGCAAAATTCATGGCTGAAATATGATTTTATGGATCAGGAATCAGTCGGGAATAATGATCGCATTCTAACATGTCTACAACGGTACTATCTCTACTAGATCATTAAAATGTCTTACTACTGTCTAAATATTGTGTTATACCTTTATTAAATACCATATAGTGTTGTAAAATGATCAAATAAACCATCATTTAACTTTTTTACAACGCCATTATTTCCTGTAATTTGTTCTAATTTATTTCTATAAAGGGAGGTTACTCCTGTCTTCCCAAGTTGAACATAGAGATGTTTAAAATCCATAGATTGCTACACAGATACGGACATAAATGTGTTAAAAAAAGAATGCTAGAGCCGATGTTTTTCAAGGTGATCTAGCATTTACATAGATATAGAAAGGAATGTTTTATATGTACTAAACGGCACAATGTTTTGACCAATCGGCGGGCAGGATGATTATGATTGACAGGTTACGGTTAAAGGTCACAGCCGTCAACGTATGACGAAGTAACTGTAGAAACGAAAGGATGAGAATAGAAAATCATTTCAAATTGAAGATAATTCAATTTATTTAATAAACAATGCGTGGAATAAACTAGATTATAGCACTATATTATAATATATTATGATGATGATATACTATAATATATTATATAAACCCCACCCCAACTCAAACAATACCCACAATTAATCACTGTCGATTTTGTAAACGGCAGGCGGTCAGCTCTATCACCGTTGTTTATTGTACTTCTGACCGCGTTAATCAACCCACCCTGCCCCACCACCTGACTACACTGCCTGTGAACCGAGTCTTGAAACCACTCATCTACTGCGTATATGACTGAACAAAATCTCATTGGCTCGCCTTTGATATAGTTATCAAAGTAATTACCGGCACTGTTACTGTGAGCCAAAATGGATTTGGTGTTTTTTTATTAAAATCGATTTTATTCTCAAGTATCAGCCCACAAAACTCATATTTTATGAATTGAAACAAAATAAATATCCGATTTTTTATGTTCTAACGACCATTTATGTTAATGAGCTCTGCTCAAATCAAATTCGGATTCTAACCTGTTCTGATGGAAATCATATTTGTATTTTTATATCATTCAATAGTTTAATACAAAATATTTGCTAAAAGTGTAGGCGAATGATATTCCCATGATTAAACAACAGAGTAACGCACGCCACAAATGAGATTTTATAAGGAAAGAGTATTCAACACGCAGTAAGTCATTGATTTTTTTGTTACCAGTTTTCGTTCACATGTCTCTCAATCTTACTGCGCACTATACATGAAAACAACGGTTTTTTCAGGCCGATTTTGGTTAAATTTAGGGGTGCGCACTATGCACAATAGCGCAATATACACGGGATTTAACAGTATGTTTTTCTCGACAAACATTAATAAAACTAAACTCTATTTAAAGCTGTTACCTGTATCTTGAATAATCAGCAATAGTCATAACTGCTGTAATGTTTGATTGATAAAACAACTTAATGTGAAGCTGTTATCTGTATTTCGAACAAGAGGCCCAAGGGACCTGTATCGCTCACCTGGACCATAGGTATTTCAACTAGAATGGTCATTAACAATAAGTAGAACTCTAATGAGTCGCGCAGACTAGTACCAAGAACACAAAAGCCATGTTTCTTTATGTATCAACTTACCTTGAAAAAACTTTATTGGCCCTTAGTCATCAATATCATATCTCTCAAATTTTGGCCCAATCCGTTCAGTGGCTTCGGAGACGAAGTTGCTTCCATGAAAAACAGGCCATCCAAGATGGCTGCCCACCAATCTGGCAAATCAAGTTCCCTTGAACAAACTTGGTTCACCTCGGGCCCTAAATGATATTTTATGAGTTTTGAATCAATCGCTCAAACAGTTTCGGCAAAGATTTTTAAAGATATTTCTAAAAATCAACAAAATCCATCATGGCCACCGGGCAAATTGGCCGATCAGCTTCGCTTGAACAAACTTAAATCTTCATGCTCTAAGGATGTTTCCTGCCAAATATAAAAAATTGGCCCATTAGTTCTCGAAGACATTTTAAATTTCCCATTGCTTTAGCATGGGAGCTTTCTGCGGGAAAATTATCCAAGTTGGCCGGCAACCCGTTTATCAGTTTTGAAAATTGCAAATTTGAGATCAGAAAACCCAAAAACCTACATAAAACCAATTTCGGCCTCAAAATCCATCAAATAAAAAAATCCAATATGACCGCCAAACATGCTATATTTTGATTGGCCCACGGCTGCCATGTTTTTTTACGGATCAACTTCTCTTTAGCAAACTTTAATGGCCCTTAGTCCCCAATCATATCCGCCAAATTTCGGCCTGATCCTTTCAGAGGTTCTGAAGGTCGTTTTCGCTAACACTAGGTCAACCAAGATGGCTGCCTAAACATTTGACCAATCAAGTTCCCTTGAACAAACTTGGTTTAGCTCTTGCCCTAGATCATATTTCATGAGGTTTGCTTCAATCCCTCAAGCGGTTTCGGAGATTTTTAGACATTTCTAAAAATCGGCCGAAATCCAAGATGGCTGCCGACCGAAATTGGCCGATCAGCTTCGTTTGAACAACCTTGGATCCCTGTGCCATAAGGATGCTTCCAGCCAAATATAATTGAAATTGGCGTAATAGTTCTCGAGAAGAAAACATTTTAACTTTCACATTGCTTTAGTATGGGAGCCTTTGGCAGGAAAGTAATCCAAGATGGCCACCAACCCATTTATCCGACAGTTTGGAAAATGGCAAATTTGAGCTCAGTATACCCAAAAACCTACATAAAAGCAATTTCGGCCTCAAAATCAATCAAATAAAAAAAATACAAAATGGCTGCCAAACATGCTATATTTTGATTGGCCCATGGCGACCATGTTTTTTTATGGATCAACTTCCCTTGAACAAACTAATGGCCCTTAGTCTGTAATGATATCTGCCAAATTTCGGCCTGATCCCTTCAGCGGTCCTGGAGAAGAATTTGTTTTCATTAAAACTAGGTCAACCAAGATGGCTGCCGAACCATTTGACCAATCAAGTTCCCTTGAACAAACTTGGTTTAGCTCTTGCCCTAGATCATATTCCATGACGTTTGCTTCAATCTCTCAAGCGGTTTCGAAGAAATATTTTTAGACGTTTCTAAAAATTTGCCGAAATCCAAGATGGCAGCGGGCCAAATTGGCCGATCGTCTTCGTTTGAAAAAACTTGGATCCCTATGCCCTAAGTATACTTCCTGCCAAATATAATTCAAATCGGCCCAGCGGTTCTTGAGAAGAAGTCGTTTAAAGGAAAAGTTGACAGATGAGGGACTGACGCACACACAACGGATGGTCGCCAGGTGAGCTAATAATCAATTAATTTCCAATAGTCATATATATAACTGCTGTATTGTTCATCAATGCTATTACCTTCTAGCACTAAATACTCATTTCACATCTGCAAAGTAAGCGGTAGCTGGGTAAACTTGCTGTTACTTTTAAACGAGAAAATCTTTCAGTAATATTATTTTCAAGGACACCTGACTTCATCGAGCAGCTCAAGATTACAGTGTAACTTTTGTGCATAGTGCTAGTATATAGCCATCACATTCTGAGTACAGTGTAGTTCAATAACTTAATCACAGTCTATATCTCTGGGCATGGTGATCATGAAGAAACAGGTAATACAGAACGCAGGTCCTGTAAAACATCCTTCAGGTCCTCATCCAATGACAGAAGTAAGCCTGAAACAGACAGAAACAACAGAGATCTGTCACTCAACTATCTGACATTATAATCAAATATGTCACTTGCTCACTGACATTATACTAACCAAAAATGTGGTTGCAATGCAACCATGACGCTAGACTTTACGACTTTGTAATGAACTATAAAGCTTGACATAAAACATACAATATAATATAGAAGGCTTATTAATACCCATATCAACAAGAGGCCCAAGCATCTGTAACGCCCACCCAGACCATTAGTGCTTGAACCATTTGCATTTAAATACTGGTAGACATGATGGATAATTTTCTAAAAATCAAAGATGACCACCAAAAAAACTGACCAATCAAAATTCTTGTTTGCTATGTTGAAGCCTACTACAAGAGGATCATTCCACCCAAGCTTTGTTGAAATCAGGCCACTAATAAACGAGTATCATTGTAAATGGGTCGGGAAGATTTTCAAAAAATCCAAATGGCCACCAAAAAATCGAGTTCTAGAGCCTACCACTATACAATCCCTCCAGCCAAATTTCTATAAAATCTACCAAGCGGTTATGGGGGAGATGCATTTTGACAATTTCTGGTAAATTTTTAATAAAATTTATGTTCACCAAAGAGATCGGCCCATTAAAATTCTGAATAGATGTTCTGGAGCCAGGCATGAGAATGGCCCAAAGAAAAAGAGAGGAATGTTACCTACCCCACCAAAAAATCAACTATTTTTGCTGAATCTCAGATAGAACTGGCAACTTTTAATTTCTAAAATTTTTAAAAAGGAGGAAATCAGCGAAAAAAGGAGGATTCTCATCCCTGTGGAGTCTACCGTGATCATCTTGGGTCTTAAGTCCAGCCAACTAGGGTTAAAATCTGTCAAGCGGTTAATGATGAGTAGCGTTTTGACAATGTCCATTAAATTTTTCATAAAGTTTAAGATTTTCACCCCACCCCCCTCAAAAAGAATTGACCAATCAAAATTCTGTATACAAGTTCTGAAGTCTAACACCATAGTTTTTTCAGCCAAAATAAGCTGAAATCCGCCAAGAGGTTAATGAGGAGTAGCGTTTTGACAATTTCCAGTAAGTTCTCATAAAATCTAAGCTTTCACCAAAAAAGAACCCCCATTCAAAATTCTGTATATAAGTTCTGAAGCCTAGCTCCATATGGTTCTTCCAACAAATGTAGGTTGAGATCCGCCAAGCGGTTAATGATCTCAGGAGTAGTGTTTTGACAATTTCTGGTAAATCTTACATAAAATCTAAGCTTCTCAGCAAAAAATTCTAGCAATCAAAATTCCGTAGACAAGTTCTAAAGGATAGGCCCAATAGGGTCCTTCTTTTTTGACAATTTCTGGTAAATGTTTCATAAAATCTCAGATTTTCACCCAAAAGATTTTCCAATCAAACAAGAGAGCCAAAAGGCCTGTGTCACTCACCTGGACTCCTGGAGCACTCTAATGTTTTGTCAAAATTGTTGGTGGGTTGTTTAGGAGTACATGTAGTCTTTTATATGAATTTGTGGACATTTTTGCAAGTCCAATATGGCCGCCAAACATGCTACATTTTGATTGGTCCACTGCAGCCATG
This sequence comes from Chaetoderma sp. LZ-2023a, assembly GCA_034401795.1. Taxonomy (NCBI): domain Eukaryota; kingdom Metazoa; phylum Mollusca; class Caudofoveata; order Chaetodermatida; family Chaetodermatidae; genus Chaetoderma; species Chaetoderma sp. LZ-2023a. The sequence continues at coordinate 83,188,678 of CM067372.1, forward strand.
TTTCTGACGTAGCTCCTTCCCTTGAACAAACTTTAATGACACTCGGTGCCCAATAATATCTCCCAAATTTCGGCCCAATCCACTCAATGGTTCTGGAGTTGTTTTGGCAAAGAATAGGTTATCCAAGTTGGCCGCCAAACCATTTGGCCAATCAAGTTCCCATGAACAAACTTGGTTCAGCTCTTGCCCTAGATGATATTTTATGCATTTTGAATTGATCCCCAAGCGATTTTGGAGTAGATTTTTAGACATTTCTAAAAATCAACCAAAATCCAAGATGGCGAGAGAAGAATACATTTCAAATTTCCCATTGCTTTAGTATGGGAGATTTTGGCGGGTAAATGATCCAAGATGGCCGCTAAATCATTTATCCGACAGTCTTGAAAATGGCAAATTTGAAATCACAATACGCAAAAACATACATAAAACCAATTTCGGCCTCAAAATCCATCAAATAAAAAATCCAAACACTATATATTGATTGGTCCACAGCGGCCAGGTTTTTTGACGGATCAACTTCTCTTGAACAAAGTTTAATGGCCCTTAGTGCCTCATCATATATCACAAATTTCGGCCTGATCGCTTCAGCGGTTCTGGGGAAGTTGTTTTTGTGAAAACGAGGCCATCCAAGATGGCCACTAAACCATTTCGTCAATCAAGTTCCCTTGAACAAACTTAGGACAGGTCTTGCCCTAGATCATATTTCATGAGGTCTGAATTGATCTCTCACCCAAGATGGCCGTCAGCCAAATTGGCCGATCGTCTTCATTTGAACAAAACGGAATCTCTATGCCCTAAGGATGCTTCCTGCAAAATATAATTGAAATCGGCCAAGCAGTTCTCGAGAACAAGACATCTTAAATTTTCCATTGCTTTAGTATGGGAGCTTTTGGTGGGAAAATGATCCAAGATGGCCACCAAATCATTTATCCAACGGTTTTCGAAAATTGCAAATTTAAGATCAGAATACCCAAAAACATTTAAAAAAAACAATTTCGACCTCAAAATCCATCAAGTAAATAAATTCAAATGGGCCGCCAAACAATATTTTGATTGACCCACCGCGGCCATGTTTTTTGATGGATCAACTTCTCTTCAACAGACTTTAATGGCCCTTAGTCCCTAATCATATATCGCAAATTTCGGCCTGATCGCTTCTGGGGAAGAACTCATTTTTGCGAAAACTAGGTCATCCAACGTGGCCGCTGGACCATTTGGTCAATCAAGTGCCTTTGAACAAATTTGGTTTAGCTCTTACACTAGATCATATTTCGTGAGTTTTGAATCGATCCCTCAAGCGGTTTCGGAGAAGATTTTTAGACATCTCTAAAAATCAGCCAAAATCAAAGATGGCCGCCAGCCAAATTGGCCGATCGGCTTCCTTTGAACAAACTTCAATCTCTATGCCATAAGGATGCTTCCTACCAAATATAATTGAAATCGGCCCAGCAGTTCTCGAGAAGACATTTCAAAATTTCCAATTGCTTTAGAATGGGAGCTTTTGGCGGGAAAATGATCCAAGATGGCCACCAAACCGTTTATCTGACAGTTTCAAAAATTGCAAATTTGAGATCAGAATACCCAAAAACCTATATAAAACCAATTTCGGTCTCAAAATCCATCAAATAAAAAGATCCAATATGGCCACCAAACATGTTATATTTTGATTGGCCAACGGCGGCCATGTTTTTGGACAGAGCAACTTCTCTTGAACAAACTTTCATGGCCCTTAGTCCCTAATTATATCTGCCAAATTTCGGCCAGATCCCTTCAGCGGTTCTGGAGAAGTTATTTTCGCTAAAACTAGGTCAACCAAGATGGCCGCCGAACCATTTGACCAATCAAGTTCCCTTGAACAAACTTGGTTCAGCTCCTGCCCTAGATCATATTTCATGAGGTTTGCTTCAATCCCTCAACCGGTTTCGGAGATTTTTAAATATGTTTCCAAAAATCAGCCAAAACCCAAGATAGCCGCCAGCCAAATTGGCCGATTGGCTTTGTTTGACCAAACTTGGGTCCCTATGTCCTAAGGATGCTTCCTGCCAAATATAACTGAAATTGGCCCAGCGTTTCATGAGAAGTCGTTTAAAGGAAAATTTGACGGACGACGGATGATGGACGCCACGGCACAAGCTCACTTGGCCTTTCAGGTCAGGTGAACTAAAAAATAAGGAAATTGACATAAATTGTAAGTTTTTGCATTAAAAGTCCCATTTTCACCTAAAATCTTGGACCCATAAAGGTGCAACCTCCAAAAGGAACATCTACCCATCATAAAGAAGTTATGTACCTGCTATTAAATTATTCTAAGCAATTCTGTAAGTTATGCTGTTTATGAGAACACTGACAAAAATCATGTGTTTTTGCATTAGAAAGCCAATTTTCACCCAAATTTTGGACCTATGAAGGTAAATCATTCAAAAGGAACATCTACCCATCATAATGAAGCCACCTGCAAAGTTTCATTAAATTATTTCAAGCGATATATTAAGCGATATCCTTATGATATGCCGTTTACGAGAATATTGACAAAAATCGTGGGGTTTTGCATTAAGACCCATTTTCACCCAAAATCTCCAAAAGCCAATCTACTGATCATAACTGAGGCATATGGCAAGTTTCACTAAACTATTTTAAGCGATTCTAATCACTCTATATGATATGGTGCTTACGAGAAAATTGACACAAATTGTGAGCTTTTACATTAAAAAGCACTTTTTCACCCAAAATCTTGGTCCAATAACAGTGAATTCTTCAGAAGGTACATCTACCCATTATAAAGAAGCCACCTGCCAAGTTTCATTACATTACCTTAAACGATTCTGTATGATATGGTGTTTATGAGGAAATTGACAAAAATCGTGAGTTTTTGTATCAAAAAGTAAATTTTCTCCCAAATTATTGGACCTTAAAACATGAATTTTTCAAAGTGCACATATGCCTATCATAACTGAGGCATACACCAACTTTCATTAAAATATCTGAAGCGATTCTGTATGATATGGTATTTACGAGGAAATTGACAAAAATCGTGAGTTTTTGCATTAAAAAGCCAATTTTTGCCCAAAATATTGAACCTATAAACATGAATTCTTCAAAAGGCACATCTGTGTATCATAAGGGAGGCATACACCATGTTTCATTATACTATCGGAAGCGATTCTGTATGATATGGTGTTTACGAGAAAATTGACAAAAATCGTGAGTTTTTGCATTAAAAAACCCATTTTCGCCCAATATATTGAAGCTATAAATGTGAATTCTTCAAAAGGCACATCTGTGTATCATAAGTGAGGCATACACCATGTTTCATTAGACTATCTGAAGCGGTTCTCGTATGAGATGACGTTTACATGATATTGTGGATGGACAGATGGACGGACAGACGCGGTGATTACTATAGGGCTTCTGCACCTTCCAGGTATGGGGCCCTAATTATGACATTTGAATAGTAAATGCCATATAGGTAGAAGCATACAGGTACTAATACACACTGAATTCTTGTATAAACTTGTTTCAAACAATGTCAATGTAGGTTAACCATTCCAAAGTTTCCATAGTCTTACATATCTAGAAAGTTTGATCAATATTTTATTTTGCTGACCAATGGGCAATCATGAAGGCTAAATGGCACCACAGTCAGACCATGGTTGACCAACCTTCAGACCATGGAGGATAAATGGCACCACAGTCAGGCCACGGTTGACCATGGTCAAATGTCACCATTCAAACAAGAGGCCCAAGGGGCCTGTGTCGCTCACCTGGAGCACCATCAATTTTTGTCAAAATTGTTGGTGGGTGGTTTAGTAGTCTTTCAAATGAGTTTGTGGACATTTTTGCAAGTGCAATATGGCCGCCAAACACATTACATTTTGATTGGCCCACGGCGCCCATGTTTTTTTGATGGATCAACTTCCCTTGAACAAATTTTAATGGCCCAAATTTTGGCCTGATCCCTTCAGCGGTTCTGGAGGAGTCATTTTCGTGAAAACCAGGTCATCCAAGAGGGTCGCCGAACCATTTGGTCAATCAAGTCTTCTTGAACAAACTTGGCTTACCTCTTGGCCTAGATGAAGATTACCCAAGTGGTTTCGGAGAAGATTTTCAAAGCCATTTCCTGAAATTGGCCGAAATAAAAAATGGCCGCTGGGCAAATTGGCCGATCGGGTTCATTTGAACAAACTTGGATCCTTATGCCCTAAGGATGCATCCTGCCAAATATAATTGAAATCGGCCTGGTAGCTCTCGAGAAGACATTTTAAATTTCCCATTGCTTTAGCATGCAAGCTTTTGATGAGAAAATTATGCAAGATGGCCGCCAAACTGTTTATCTAACAGTTTCGAAAATTACAAATTTGAGCCCATAATACGCAAAGACATATACAGAATCAATTTTGGCCTCAAAATCCATCAAATAAAAAAATCCACTATGTCCGCCAAACATGCTACATTTTGATTGGCCCATGGCGGCCATGTTTTTTGACGGAGCAACTTCCCTTGAACAAACTTTAATGGCCCTTAGTCCCTAATCATATCTCCCAAATTTTGGCCTGATCGCTTCTGGGGAAGAACTCATTTTTGCGAAAACTAGGTCATCCAACGTGGCCGCTGGACCATTTGGTCAATCAAGTGCCTTTGAACAAACTTGGCTTACTCTTTGCCTAGATGAGGTTTCATAAGTTTTGAATCGATCCCTCAAGCGGTTTCGGAGAAGATTTTTAGACATCTCTAAAAATCAGCCAAAATCAAAGATGGCCGCCAGCCAAATTGGCCGATCGGCTTCCTTTGAACAAACTTCAATCTCTATGCCATAAGGATGCTTCCTACCAAATATAATGCAAATCGGCCCAGCAGTTCTCGAGAAGACATTTCAAAATTTCCAATTGCTTTAGAATGGGAGCTTTTGGCGGGAAAATGATCCAAGATGGCCACCAAACCGTTTATCTGACAGTTTCAAAAATTGCAAATTTGAGATCAGAATACCCAAAAACCTATATAAAACGAATTTCGGTCTCAAAATCCATCAAATAAAAAGATCCAATATGGCCACCAAACATGTTATATTTTGATTGGCCAACGGCGGCCATGTTTTTGGACAGAGCAACTTCTCTTGAACAAACTTTCATGGCCCTTAGTCCCTAATTATATCTGCCAAATTTCGGCCAGATCCCTTCAGCGGTTCTGGAGAAGTTATTTTCGCTAAAACTAGGTCAACCAAGATGGCCGCCGAACCATTTGACCAATCAAGTTCCCTTGAACAAACTTGGTTCAGCTCCTGCCCTAGATCATATTTCATGAGGTTTGCTTCAATCCCTCAACCGGTTTCGGAGATTTTTAAATATGTTTCCAAAAATCAGCCAAAACCCAAGATAGCCGCCAGCCAAATTGGCCGATTGGCTTTGTTTGACCAAACTTGGGTCCCTATGTCCTAAGGATGCTTCCTGCCAAATATAACTGAAATTGGCCCAGCGTTTCATGAGAAGTCGTTTAAAGGAAAATTTGACGGACGACGGATGATGGACGCCACGGCACAAGCTCACTTGGCCTTTCAGGTCAGGTGAACTAAAAAATAAGGAAATTGACATAAATTGTAAGTTTTTGCATTAAAAGTCCCATTTTCACCTAAAATCTTGGACCCATAAAGGTGCAACCTCCAAAAGGAACATCTACCCATCATAAAGAAGTTATGTACCTGCTATTAAATTATTCTAAGCAATTCTGTAAGTTATGCTGTTTATGAGAACACTGACAAAAATCATGTGTTTTTGCATTAGAAAGCCAATTTTCACCCAAATTTTGGACCTATGAAGGTAAATCATTCAAAAGGAACATCTACCCATCATAATGAAGCCACCTGCAAAGTTTCATTAAATTATTTCAAGCGATATATTAAGCGATATCCTTATGATATGCCGCTTACGAGAATATTGACAAAAATCGTGGGGTTTTGCATTAAGACCCATTTTCACCCAAAATCTCCAAAAGTCAATCTACTGATCATAACTGAGGCATATGGCAAGTTTCACTAAACTATTTTAAGCGATTCTAATCACTCTATATGATATGGTGCTTACGAGAAAATTGACACAAATTGTGAGCTTTTACATTAAAAAGCACTTTTTCACCCAAAATCTTGGTCCAATAACAGTGAATTCTTCAGAAGGTACATCTACCCATTATAAAGAAGCCACCTGCCAAGTTTCATTACATTACCTTAAACGATTCTGTATGATATGGTGTTTATGAGGAAATTGACAAAAATCGTGAGTTTTTGTATCAAAAAGGAAATTTTCTCCCAAATTATTGGACCTTAAAACATGAATTTTTCAAAGTGCACATATGCCTATCATAACTGAGGCATACACCAACTTTCATTAAAATATCTGAAGCGATTCTGTATGATATGGTATTTACGAGGAAATTGACAAAAATCGTGAGTTTTTGCATTAAAAAGCCAATTTTTGCCCAAAATATTGAACCTATAAACATGAATTCTTCAAAAGGCACATCTGTGTATCATAAGGGAGGCATACACCATGTTTCATTATACTATCGGAAGCGATTCTGTATGATATGGTGTTTACGAGAAAATTGACAAAAATCGTGAGTTTTTGCATTAAAAAACCCATTTTCGCCCAATATATTGAAGCTATAAATGTGAATTCTTCAAAAGGCACATCTGTGTATCATAAGTGAGGCATACACCATGTTTCATTATACTATCGGAAGCGATTCTGTATGATATGGTGTTTACGAGAAAATTTACAAAAATCGTGAGTTTTTGCATTAAAAAACCCATTTTCGCCCAATATATTGAAGCTATAAATGTGAATTCTTCAAAAGGCACATCTGTGTATCATAAGTGAGGCATACACCATGTTTCATTAGACTATCTGAAGCGGTTCTCGTATGAGATGACGTTTACATGATATTGTGGATGGACAGATGGACGGACAGACGCGGTGATTACTATAGGGCTTCTGCACCTTCCAGGTATGGGGCCCTAATTATGACATTTGAATAGTAAATGCCATATAGGTACAAGCATACAGGTACTAATACACACTGAATTCTTGTATAAACTTGTTTCAAACAATGTCAATGTAGGTTAACCATTCCAAAGTTTCCATAGTCTTACATATCTAGAAAGTTTGATCAATATTTTATTTTGCTGACCAATGGGCAATCATGAAGGCTAAATGGCACCACAGTCAGACCATGGTTGACCAACCTTCAGACCATGGAGGATAAATGGCACCACAGTCAGGCCACGGTTGACCATGGTCAAATGTCACCATTCAAACAAGAGGCCCAAGGGGCCTGTGTCGCTCACCTGGAGCACCATCAATTTTTGTCAAAATTGTTGGTGGGTGGTTTAGTAGTCTTTCAAATGAGTTTGTGGACATTTTTGCAAGTGCAATATGGCCGCCAAACACATTACATTTTGATTGGCCCACGGCGCCCATGTTTTTTTGATGGATCAACTTCCCTTGAACAAATTTTAATGGCCCAAATTTCGGCCTGATCCCTTCAGCGGTTCTGGAGGAGTCATTTTCGTGAAAACCAGGTCATCCAAGAGGGTCGCCGAACCATTTGGTCAATCAAGTCTTCTTGAACAAACTTGGCTTACCTCTTGGCCTAGATGAAGATTACCCAAGTGGTTTCGGAGAAGATTTTTAAAGCCATTTCCTGAAATTGGCCGAAATAAAAAATGGCCGCTGGGCAAATTGGCCGATCGGGTTCATTTGAACAAACTTGGATCCTTATGCCCTAAGGATGCATCCTGCCAAATATAATTGAAATCGGCCTGGTAGCTCTCGAGAAGACATTTTAAATTTCCCATTGCTTTAGCATGCAAGCTTTTGATGAGAAAATTATGCAAGATGGCCGCCAAACTGTTTATCTAACAGTTTCGAAAATTACAAATTTGAGCCCATAATACGCAAAGACATATACAGAACCAATTTTGGCCTCAAAATCCATCAAATAAAAAAATCCACTATGTCCGCCAAACATGCTACATTTTGATTGGCCCATGGCGGCCATGTTTTTTGACGGAGCAACTTCCCTTGAACAAACTTTAATGGCCCTTAGTCCCTAATCATATCTCCCAAATTTTGGCCTGATCGCTTCTGGGGAAGAACTCATTTTTGCGAAAACTAGGTCATCCAACGTGGCCGCTGGACCATTTGGTCAATCAAGTGCCTTTGAACAAACTTGGTTTAGCTCTTACACTAGATCATATTTCGTGAGTTTTGAATCGATCCCTCAAGCGGTTTCGGAGAAGATTTTTAGACATCTCTAAAAATCAGCCAAAATCAAAGATGGCCGCCAGCCAAATTGGCCGATCGGCTTCCTTTGAACAAACTTCAATCTCTATGCCATAAGGATGCTTCCTACCAAATATAATTGAAATCGGCCCAGCAGTTCTCGAGAAGACATTTCAAAATTTCCAATTGCTTTAGAATGGGAGCTTTTGGCGGGAAAATGATCCAAGATGGCCACCAAACCGTTTATCTGACAGTTTCAAAAATTGCAAATTTGAGATCAGAATACCCAAAAACCTATATAAAACCAATTTCGGTCTCAAAATCCATCAAATAAAAAGATCCAATATGGCCACCAAACATGTTATATTTTGATTGGCCAACGGCGGCCATGTTTTTGGACAGAGCAACTTCTCTTGAACAAACTTTCATGGCCCTTAGTCCCTAATTATATCTGCCAAATTTCGGCCAGATCCCTTCAGCGGTTCTGGAGAAGTTATTTTCGCTAAAACTAGGTCAACCAAGATGGCCGCCGAACCATTTGACCAATCAAGTTCCCTTGAACAAACTTGGTTCAGCTCCTGCCCTAGATCATATTTCATGAGGTTTGCTTCAATCCCTCAACCGGTTTCGGAGATTTTTAAATATGTTTCCAAAAATCAGCCAAAACCCAAGATAGCCGCCAGCCAAATTGGCCGATTGGCTTTGTTTGACCAAACTTGGGTCCCTATGTCCTAAGGATGCTTCCTGCCAAATATAACTGAAATTGGCCCAGCGTTTCATGAGAAGTCGTTTAAAGGAAAATTTGACGGACGACGGATGATGGACGCCACGGCACAAGCTCACTTGGCCTTTCAGGTCAGGTGAACTAAAAAATAAGGAAATTGACATAAATTGTAAGTTTTTGCATTAAAAGTCCCATTTTCACCTAAAATCTTGGACCCATAAAGGTGCAACCTCCAAAAGGAACATCTACCCATCATAAAGAAGTTATGTACCTGCTATTAAATTATTCTAAGCAATTCTGTAAGTTATGCTGTTTATGAGAACACTGACAAAAATCATGGGTTTTTGCATTAGAAAGCCAATTTTCACCCAAATTTTGGACCTATGAAGGTAAATCATTCAAAAGGAACATCTACCCATCATAATGAAGCCACCTGCAAAGTTTCATTAAATTATTTCAAGCGATATATTAAGCGATATCCTTATGATATGCCGTTTACGAGAATCTTGACAAAAATCGTGGGGTTTTGCATTAAGACCCATTTTCACCCAAAATCTCCAAAAGCCAATCTACTGATCATAACTGAGGCATATGGCAAGTTTCACTAAACTATTTTAAGCGATTCTAATCACTCTATATGATATGGTGCTTACGAGAAAATTGACACAAATTGTGAGCTTTTACATTAAAAAGCACTTTTTCACCCAAAATCTTGGTCCAATAACAGTGAATTCTTCAGAAGGTACATCTACCCATTATAAAGAAGCCACCTGCCAAGTTTCATTACATTACCTTAAACGATTCTGTATGATATGGTGTTTATGAGGAAATTGACAAAAATCGTGAGTTTTTGTATCAAAAAGTAAATTTTCTCCCAAATTATTGGACCTTATAACATGAATTTTTCAAAGTGCACATATGCCTATCATAACTGAGGCATACACCAAGTTTCATTAAAATATCTGAAGCGATTCTGTATGATATGGTATTTACGAGGAAATTGACAAAAATCGTGAGTTTTTGCATTAAAAAGCCAATTTTTGCCCAAAATATTGAACCTATAAACATGAATTCTTCAAAAGGCACATCTGTGTATCATAAGGGAGGCATACACCATGTTTCATTATACTATCGGAAGCGATTCTGTATGATATGGTGTTTACGAGAAAATTGACAAAAATCGTGAATTTTTGCATTAAAAAAACCATTTTCGCCCAATATATTGAAGCTATAAATGTGAATTCTTCAAAAGGCACATCTGTGTATCATAAGTGAGGCATACACCATGTTTCATTAGACTATCTGAAGCGGTTCTCGTATGAGATGACGTTTACATGATATTGTGGATGGACAGATGGACGGACAGACGCGGTGATTACTATAGGGCTTCTGCACCTTCCAGGTATGGGGCCCTAATTATGACATTTGAATAGTAAATGCCATATAGGTAGAAGCATACAGGTACTAATACACACTGAATTCTTGTATAAACTTGTTTCAAACAATGTCAATGTAGGTTAACCATTCCAAAGTTTCCATAGTCTTACATATCTAGAAAGTTTGATCAATATTTTATTTTGCTGACCAATGGGCAATCATGAAGGCTAAATGGCACCACAGTCAGACCATGGTTGACCAACCTTCAGACCATGGAGGATAAATGGCACCACAGTCAGGCCACGGTTGACCATGGTCAAATGTCACCATTCAAACAAGAGGCCCAAGGGGCCTGTGTCGCTCACCTGGAGCACCATCAATTTTTGTCAAAATTGTTGGTGGGTGGTTTAGCAGTCTTTCAAATGAGTTTGTGGACATTTTTGCAAGTGCAATATGGCCGCCAAACACATTACATTTTGATTGGCCCACGGCGCCCATGTTTTTTTGATGGATCAACTTCCCTTGAACAAATTTTAATGGCCCAAATTTTGGCCTGATCCCTTCAGCGGTTCTGGAGGAGTCATTTTCGTGAAAACCAGGTCATCCAAGAGGGTCGCCAAACCATTTGGTCAATCAAGTGTTCTTGAACAAACTTGGCTTACCTCTTGGCCTAGATGAAGATTCCCCAAGTGGTTTCGGAGAAGATTTTCAAAGCCATTTCCTGAAATTGGCCGAAATCAAAAATGGCCGCTGGGCAAATTGGCCGATCGGGTTCATTTGAACAAACTTGGATCCTTATGCCCTAAGGATGCTTCCTGCCAAATATAATTGAAATCGGCCTGGTAGCTCTCGAGAAGACATTTTAAATTTCCCATTGCTTTAGCATGCAAGCTTTTGACGAGAAAATTATGCAAGATGGCCGCCAAACTGTTTATCTAACAGTTTCGAAAATTGCAAATTTGAGCCCATAATACGCAAAAACATATACAGAACCAATTTTGGCCTAAAAATCCATTAAATAAAAAAATCAACTATGTCCGCCAAACATGCTACATTTTGATTGGCCCATGGCGGCCATGTTTTTTGATGGAGCAACTTCCCTTGAACAAACTTTAATGGCCCTTAGTCCCTAATCATATCTCCCAAATTTTGGCCTGATCCATTCAGCGGTTCTGGAAGTCGTTTTTGGGAAAACTAGGTCATCCAAGATGGCTGCCGAAACATTCGGTCAATCAAGTTATCTTGAACAAACTTGGCTTACTCTTTGCCTAGATGAGGTTTCATAAGTTTTGAATCGATTCCCCAAGCTGTTTCGGAGAACGAGATTTTTAAAGACATTTCTAAAAATCGACCGAAATCCAGGATGGCCACCGGCAAAATTGGCCGATCGGCTTCGTTTGAACAAAATGAAATCTCTATGCCATAAGGATGCTTCCTGCCAAATATAATGCAAATCGGCCCAGTAGTTCGCAAGAAGACATTTTTAATTTCCCATTGCTTTAGTATGGGAGCTTTTGGCGGGAAAATGATCCAAGATGGCTGCCAAACCGTTTATCCGACAGTTTCGAAAATTGCAAATTTGAGATCAGAATACCCAAAAACCTATATAAAACGATTTTCGGCCTCAAAATCCATCAAATAAAAAAATCCAATATGGCTGCCAAACACTATATTTTGATTGGTCCACCACAGCCATGTTTTTTGACGAATCAATTAATCTTGAACAAAGATTAATCGCCCTTAGTTGCTAATTATATATCACAAATTTCTGCCTGATCGCTTCAGCGGTTCTGGGGAAGAAGTTGTTTTTGTGAAAACTAGGTCATCCAAGATGACCGCAGAACCATTTGGTCAATCAAGTAAGTTCCCTTGAACAAAGTTGATTCAGCGCTTACCCTAGATCATATTTCGTGAGTTTTGAATTGATCACTCAAATGGTTTGGGAGGAGAAAATTTTTAAAGACATTTCTAAAAAATTGGCCGAAATCCAAGACGGTCACCGGCCAAATTGGCCGATCGGGTTCGTTTGAACAAACTTGAATCTCTATGCCTTAAGGATGCTTCATGCCCAATATAATTGAAATCGGCCTAGTAGTTCTCGAGAAGAAGATATTTTTAATTTCCCATCGCTTTAGTATGGGAGCTTTTGGCGGGAAAATGATCCAAAACCGCCACCAGACCGTTTATCCGACAGTTTCGAAAATTGCAAATTTGAGGTCAGAATACCCAAAAACCTAGATCAAACCAATTTTGGCCTCAAAATCCATCAAATAAAAAAATCCAACATGGCCACCAAACATGCTATATTTTGATTGGCCCACGGCAGCCATGTTTTTCGACGGATCAACTTCTCTTGAACATACTTTACTGGCCCTTAGTCCCTAATAATATCTGCCAAATTTCGGCCTGATTCTTTCAGTGGTTCTGGCCATGTATTCAATTTTAGTTTCCATAGGATTAAGCAATCCTGAAATATAATTGATTTGCTGAATGGAAAAACTTAAGGTTGAAAAGCAAAGGTCAAATAGCAATATTAGAATGGCTGTGACCTTTGACCTGGTGACCTCCATGTCACCATCTTGTATCCTCTTGGTATAAGCAACCAAGTAACCTATGTAGCCAAGTCGTGTTCAATTAGGGTTAAGCAATCCCGAAATATAACATGATAAGATTTGCTAAGCCTAAAAACTTAACATTGAAAAATAACATAGTTTTGTAGGAGTCAGAATGACCTTGACCTTCGACATTGTGGCTTAAGTGTCAGTATGCTGCTTCCTAACATAATAGGTAATAATGTATCTAAGTTTAGTTTCAATAAGATTAACCAATCCTGAAAGATAAGCCGAGAAGCTTCGCTAAACGCAAAAACTTAAAGTTGAAAAAGCAGAGTTCTGTAACAAGGTTACAATGACCTTGACCTTTGACCTTGTGACCCCAGCATCATCGTGCTGCTTCATAACATTATAGGTAACCATGTATTCAAGTTTAGTTGCAATAGGCTTAAACAATTATGAAATATAAGCTGAGAAGCTTTGATAAATGCAAAATCTTAATGTTGAAATTACAGCGTTCTATATCAAGTTCACAGTGACCTTGACCTTTGACTTTGTGACTCCAACATCATCATGCTGTTTCCTAACATCATAGGTAACCATGCATCCAAGTTTAGTTGCAATAGGCTTTGAGTTTTGCTAAACGCATACCCTCAATGTTGATGACGCCGCAGTCGGAAAAGTGATACCTATGTCTCGCTTTCTGCTGCGCAGGCGAGACGAAAATGTTGAATATTTTGAAATTAATTTGACTGATTTCCGTCAAATGAATTTCAAAATAATCAACAGAATAGGTTTTACATTGTAAAGAATATACTTTTTCTAGGATTTGTCAGGAGGAGGAGGGGAGGGGAAGGGGGAGGAAGAGGGGGAGGAAGCATTATAAGAACATCCCTGACTGAGCTATTCACCAGTACAATCTCGGCTTACAGTACAATTCAGAAATAAGTCAGTGATGGCTTCCAATCAAATTTATTATGAAATATTCCACAAAACATTCAACAGAATATTTCTTAAATTGTGTTAATAATTGCACTAACTAACCTGTGTCTGTTTTTATTTTTGAAACATGTTAACTTATTACTGAGCAGGCGTGTACTTAGGTTACTAAGGGCGCTGACTTCAAGCCACGCTTTTATGAACTGATAAAGGGAAAAACTGTACTGGTTTTAAATATATTGTGGTAGCAGGCTGTTACTCTCCTTTCTGCTGGCATAATGTTAATGACAAATAATAATTTGACCTGACAATTCAGCAGTAAAACAAAATAGATTGCCAGTAAACCTCAGCTAATTGATAATTTGTCAGTGTTAAACGCAAACAGTTAGAAAAGCGGGTGATTTCCAAGGGGCTATGATTGAAGCGGTTGGAGATGAAGTAGAGGATAATAAATCCACTCCTGGATGTGTTGATTGATAATTACTTTCAAAAGAAACTGTTTAAAATAAGCATAAATATCGGTTTACTTTGGAAAAACCAAAAATAACATTATATATTTATATGTTCACTTGTTTTATTTGACACCAATATTATAAAAAGACTCTTACTCTTTCTTCAGAGGTACTGCTGAAAGATATCTCTACCCTGGCAAAAGCATCGCTGTGATGTCACACTAGTCACCTGTATAGTACCTACAGTACAACGCACAGATAACTTACCATGATTCCACGACAAAATAAAATGTACTGTTGAATATTTTGGACTTAATTTGATTGGGAGCCATTGCTGCTTAACCCATTAACCCTCATATCCGCCAAAACGTCTTCTGCAGTGGTGTTGAGAAATGTCCATTTGCAGACCAAGAGAAGACTATTTTTGAAAATTTTCCACTGGATTGACAAGCTCGATAACCGAGCCAGTCATTCCTGTGATAAATTTTCAAAAATAGTCTTCTCTTGGACTGCAAATGGCCATTTTCTATGAGAAAATTGAATTTTTAAAAAACAAATTCGAGGGTTAAAAGGCTAAGGCAATGATGGTTTCTAATCAAATTAAGTCCAAAATATTCAACAGAGCATTTCTTGCATCGTATTCAAAATTGTAGTAACTTTTTGTTTTGAAAACATTGTAGCTAATTTATGAATTGTACTGTAACTACTGGACACCAATTCATTTACTCATCTGATTTTTATCCCCACGTTTGCAAAACAGTCAGGATATTGCGGTGTGATGAAACATACATCACTAAATGATGGTTAATTAATTTGTTGTTGTGAAGGCTAATAAATTTGTCATACAAATGTTTTGCTGGGTGCAGACCCTATACAACCAACCAACATGTATTTTCGTCACTTGGGTCTGGGAAACATAAATGACATTACACCTAGATGCACTTGGGAAATTTTACATTGGCGCATGTACATGTCGTACAAGTCTGTACAATCCACAGATCACTTAAATCGCTAATAGTGACTCGATTACAATCAAGGCCCTGGACTCTGTTTCTTAACCCTTTAACCCTCAAATTTGTTCATGAAATTTTCTCATAGAAAACTTCATTTGCAGACCAAGAGAAGACTATTTTTGAAAATTTACCACTGGAATGACTAGCTTGGTTATCGAGCCAGTCATTCCAGTGGTAAATTTTCAAAAATAGTCATCTCCTAGTCTGAAAATGGGCATTTCTCAAGACCACTGCAGAGGCCATTTTTTGGATGGTATGAGCGTTAAAAGGTTAATTAATCTGTGCGCGGGTGCATGTGTGCTGGCATGCATGTGATATTGTGTACAGTCCAGTGAGTAAATAAATGTATAATAACCATAAAATATTTGAATCATTGGAATAAAGCTGTAGTCACTGGACACATCTGAGATGCACTGTAGCAAGCTTGGTAACCCTTTAATAGTCAAATTATGTCCATTTGCAGGCCGATAGATGCCTATTTTTGAAAATTTACCATTGGAATGGCTGGCTCGATAACCAAGCCACTCCTGCTGTAAATTTTCAACAGTAGTCTTCTATTGGCCTGCAAATGGACATTCTTCGAGACCATTGCAGTGGACAGTTTTGGCCGGCTTGACCAGTAAAGGGTTAACTGTTCAGAGTGGGTCATCAGTTAATACACCTTTCCCACATTGACGTCATTACACTGGTATTCCCTGAAATCAACGCTCAGAGCAAAACTGCTGGCTAGTACCACCGCCAACAAGCTGCTGACCCGCGTTGAGCTACGTTTGCACTAAAATACACCGCAATCTAAACCATTCCTATGATAAACTAAAATCATTATATTATTTAAATCATATATCACTGGAAAGCGCATTCAATTGTCGAAACATCAATGCATTATTTTGTCTATTTTTGTAACGTTTTCACCGAGTTATTTGCATATATAAAATACACCATTCGGCTTAGATTCATTAAATCAAGTGGAAAATAGGGATTTTAAAATTGCAATCAACTGTATTAAATTTTATAAAACTAAAATCTAATACAGAAATTCCCATAGTAAAGTAATGCTGTGTAGCTGCCGGGGGCACGCGTGGCTCCGCCACTACTGCTGCCTGGCGCAGCTGCTGCTGGTCAGCCAGCCTCGGGGTTGGGGAGCCATTGCCGCGCATTTCCGGTGTCCACAAAAACCGACCTCTAGGGCCGGTATCGTTCCAGTGGGCTCGTACAGCCATTGCTGCGAAAATTGAACACTACCGTATCATCCCGGCTGTTCGTGTCCCCAGTGTGTCTAGCCATCATTTCCAAGGTGGAGAGAATGGTGCTAGCACAATTTACTTTACTTGATAAAAGTGACAAACAATCTTGTTTGCTTGCTACTTATGAATGGTGTACATAAAAACAAAGAGTGGTGTGTAGGTTTTATATCTCGCCAGAGGTACCTGACCGATCTAGTCATATATAGAGGGTATCGTGAAAGGTACCCCTGTGGGGTAAAGTCTGGGCATGGCATGTCAGTTGGTTTAATATAAACTATATCTGCCTCAGGCTGGCCAAAAATTATTGGTTTGCGAGAGGAAAGTGCCTCGGGTGGGCCTCCGTCACAGGAAAGTTCCTACAACACCGTAGCGGAGGAAGAGAGGAAAATAGGAGAGAGTGGTGTCCTACGGTGAACATGCAGGGCAAAAATGGAGATCCCACCATGAAGATGTAGGGAAAGAATGGATGCCACTTGGGTGGGAGGGTGTTTACGACGGTAAGAGCATCATGCCTTGTGTGAAGACCGCCGGAAGGCAGTCAACTATAAAAATGCAAGGCAAGAATGGAGGTACCCTCACCATCTGTGAGAAAAATAAGGTGAAAAATGAGTTCTCCATAACACCTACATGGATAGGGATATATAATTTTGTGAGGAAAGTGCCTCGCGCGGGCCTCCGTCAAAGAAAAATACCCTCAACACCCAAGCGAAGGAGGAGAGCGGTAAAAATGGCCACCCTCCTATCTTACAAAGTTGAAAAAGGTTATTATGTGTTTTTATCCTAATGTAGTTATTTTAATGTTGGTGCGTGCGGTTTGTGTGTAAAGATGGGGTGACTCATTCTTGTGGAATTCAGCACCGTCATCTTGTGTGAGTTCAAGATATATTTTAGTTGGTGCCACTTTAAACTTTGCGGACCTTACAAGGGCCTAGACTAACATTTGAGTTTTACGTCCAAACATATTTTTAGGCTGCAAATTGCGTAGCACCAATTGTCTTTAACGAATACATCTCCTAGCGAGGATGCTCGGTACCGTTGCCGATACCCCACGGAGCATCTCTCCTCAGACCGACAGTGTGCAATATGTTGTCTGGTGGTAGCTTCAGTCGCAGAGCGATCCCTCCACATACCGCATCACCACCACAACACAAGTCACATTAACGGAAGCATGTTTAGAAAGCAGTCTTTAGCTTATTTACGGTGGGGAGAGAGAAACGTATTTCCATCTATGGTGGCTTTCCCCTAGGGCGTGGTGAGCTCTACGGCTTCACTCAGTCACCATTATGAGTTAGATGGTGATCCGTGTCTTTATCCATCACCTGATGTTTCGAGTATGGACCGTATGAGATCCGTACCCTGGTGTTAACGTTTAGCTGCTTTAGGTTTGGAACTAATTGCCCAAAGAACACTGCTGGGACTGCAATAAATTGCATTATTTATGTTTTCGCAGTGTTTCCTACTTTGGCATAAAAAGGCTTGCTTAATAGTTATCCGAAGATACACGGGAAATGTATGTGATCGACAAATTGATTCTGGCCATCAAGAAACCTGCTGTAGTTTCTTGATTCGGTCCTAACCATTCTGACAGTGGGAACCCAAACAATTACTTCGGCCAGACGGCCAGAGAAGCGTAGTCAAAGGCAGTTACTCATTGCTTTAATTTAGGAGGCCTTAACATGAATGGCCAACTATAAAAATCAGTAGTACCATTTATAAAACGGTCTTATTGACCGTAAAGAAGAGTTTTTAATAACAATTCTCTGCTTTTAGAGTAATCGCCCTTAGCTAGCTTAAAAACCTATCCTATCGAGCAATCATAGTTCTAGGTTTAGTGGCCGCATGTCACGTTCTCTGATGAGAGCATGGGCAGCGACCTTAATGTAAAATTGTTGCCATGGGTAGAAAACATGGTGATGCATTTGTTGCTGATGCAGTGTAACCTAGGTGTACTGCGGTCCAAATATTTTTGTAGTTTTTACTGCTAACTAACAATATGGGCAGAATGCCTGTTACAATTTGTACATTCATTTGGAGTATAAGGTCTTATTCGACCTACGGTGCCATTTAATTGCTGGCACCGTCTACAATGCATAATATTATGTACAATATCATCTTAAAATGGCGGTCGCATCCGACCTTATGGTACGACTTAATGTGGTACTTTATTTATTAATAACAGTATAACATAACTAAGACATGTCCCTATGTGGTGCACCTATTAGTTATCAGTGCAATTTAAACGTCACATGTAGTCTTTACACCGTCTTCTTGCGGTGTGAGATGATGCACGGTGTACCTGCCGCCTGGAGAATTACTTCAGGATGCTGGCCAGTATGTTTCATACTCAAGAACAGTGAAGAATAAAGCCATTACTAGTGGCCAACAGTTTATGATACATAGCACATAATGAATAGTTCACCATATTTCCGTTATGCTGGTTGTGCTTTAAGAGTGACGGATGTCTCCATTGTGTAGAGATGGTAAGTACATATTATATGTGATTATTTTCTCGGCACAAGACGATCCACGCCGCTTAGCTCTTGCGGCGCGTAAAGCTATGTCCTTGTCGGGACTATGGTCAAAACATAAATTCAGTGACACTGGATGCGTCCATTGTTTACTACCACCGTTTCTGTCGTGGTACAGCAAATCTGGCGAGACATTAAAAACACTACTGTTCTTACATACTGATTTGGCTGGTAATAGTCAAAAAGTCTTACACCACAATGAAGGTACCACTAGTGACGGTGGTGAAATAAGGAACCGTCTTTTAATTTATAATTTTGCCCCTGTTGATCTACCAGGAGCATACAAAAACTTGGTGTGATGCGGTGCGGAGTGTGGTTGTCCTGAGAGGGAACCTGACTGTAATAAGCTGCGTTGGTGTAGATTGCAGAACGCGAGCTCTATGCAGTAGGCAGATAGTGAGAATGCTCCCACTTGGACCGAGTCCGCCTCCCTTCTAACCTGGTTTCGACTTTCAGACCTCCTTTTATACTCGCTGAGAGGCTGCGCCAGCAGGTTCAGCCAATCAGCGCGTGTTGTGTACAAGGCAAGGTAGCTAGAGCAATCGTGCCTAACTCTCACCTGATCATGTATGCGCTCTGGCGATGTCTATGCTTTAGTTGGAGCTCCAAATAGTCCGTTTTAATTTTACCATATCTTCGCCAGATCTGAACCGATTTTATTTCTGTTCGGAGTTCCCCATTCAATTCTGGTATTAATACATACCAAAATCATGGAGAACGGTCCCATATTATGGAATCGCCATAATATGAGTAACTATATACATAAGTTGCCAGTCTCCATAGGCTAACGCATCAATGTTTGTGTACCTCTCTCTCATGGCTGCACATGCGCATAGGGCGATCTCACAGACTCTGTCATTCTGTTCTCCTTTTGAATGGCTTATATATGCGTGGGCCTCATGTGGCCAGTGGAGAGGCGAGTGTGGAGTATCCGCTACTGGAGTATCCCAACCAGGCCGTTTCGTACCCAGCCGAACTGGGCCGGTACGTACCCAATAGGGCGGTCCGCACTACAGCTGTTTGTGCGTCAGCTATCGCGGTTACCAGCCGAGAGCAGTATGCGCGATGCAATCCGGGAAGACATCATATACTTGAGTGACAGGTTGGTATCATCCATTTCCTGACCAGCACAAACCCTGTTGTCATAGGATATATGACTTTTGTAGACAACGGTCTTTGACTCCAAATGGCAAGTAATAGTTCAAACGGGGTCGATTGTCTTTTCTAGAATTTTCATGCAATATCATCCTTACCTGTATTAGCAATGTTATTTGCCACAGCGGTGATTAAGAAAGGATGGCGTCTCATTTGAACTACCTGTGGCAAGAAAACAGAATATAATAACATATAGTTATACTATTGACATTCTTTGCACAGTTTTTAACTGCAAGTCACAACTAGTATAAGTCAGTTTATTGGTCAGTGTCACTGTTGGTCTGCCTGTCAATTTTTTGACATTTTTTACCAGGCCGCCTCTGTCGCAACTATATAACACACTCACAACTCCCAAGCTGGTCAGTCGGCTAGACTGTTAGTCAAATTTTTGACAATTTTGGCAAAGCTGCCTATGTAGCAACAATAGCGCGTTAATTCACACTTGTTGTATTGTAATTTAGAAAACAGCATGTTCCAAAGCTGTTTCAAATTACTCATCTACTTATATTTATTGGCACTGTGATCTTGAGTTGCATATCAAACAACTGTAAATTCCATTACCAGATCCACATGTCAAAATTAGTCTCAGCTTGAACAGAATCCTAGGATTTTCCTAGAATTGGCAATGCAATATTTCCAACATCTTACAATAACTCAGTAAAATTGGCGAATCCATATTCTATGGCATTCGGATTCCTACAGAATTTTTAGCCTATAGCTACAAAACATAACACTTTGAAAAAGCTAACACACTGTTAGACACAACTGTTAGACACAACTGTTAGATAACAACTGTTAGACACAACTGATAGACACAACTGTTAGACACAACTGTTAGATAACAACTGTTAGACGCAACTGTTAGATAGACTGCTTAGCACTATAGTAACTATATTAGCATGACCAGTGTCTAATAGTACACTATTAAAATAAACTATATATCGTATTCATGCTTATAATATTCATCAAGTCACAAAGTGCTGCGAGACTACTGTCATCATTGTAAAAGCCTAAATCTGTCTGCGTATGTATATGTGTCCAGTGCAATGACACTCTACTGGAGGAATCAAGAGCAAATGTGTGGGATAATTCATGAATCCATTTCCTAAATCAATCACATGACATCATAATCAACTACTCTATGCGTATACTGACGTCATAATCATGTCATGAATATTTCGATTAAGCCTGTCTTTAATGCTTGATAGTCAGACACGTTGTATGAATTGTATGGTTTTTGCTATTTAAGAAACATACTGTTAAATATTTTGAAACTAATTTGACTGAGGGCTGTTGCTGCCATAGGCAGCAACAGCACCAAATCAAATTAGTTTCAAACTATTCAACAGCTTACCTGTATAGTTTTCTGGAAATTGATAGTCAGGGAGTTCAGTGATCGCTCGATCCCAATACGAATGAGGTGTGTGCGGAGCTTAGATAGAAATGGGCGGGGCATAGCTAAAACTGGAAAGGACCTTTAGTGGCACTTGTGGTTTGTGGCACTTGTGGTCCAAAAGAAGCATCATCATTTCTGTGTCAAAAGAGCAAAAAGTCAAGGTAATCAAAAAGGGTTAGAAATGAGACACAAAACAGGATGCCCAAAGGCGCTGATGCTCACCTGGAACTATTACCATTTGAACACACCTCATTCTTTAAATTCAGCAGTAATAATACATAAACTACAAAAATGGAATTCAATACGCACGATATTTATTAGGAAATTAATGATCGATGCCGACCACAGAATCAGATCGAACCTTAGATTCCATCCATGCAGCCAATAAAAGCAACAGTATGGCCATCAAAAGCTAAATTTTGACTTGTCCATGACAGCCATGTATTATCATGGATCATCACGGATCACGTTCTCCTAAATAAACTTTAATCGTTCTTAGTTATCAATGAAATCTAATGTGTTTCAGCCTGATCCATACATCAGTTACTGAGATGTCATTTTTGAGGATCAATCAAAATGCTGAATGGAAGTTCTGGAGCCAATCAGAATCCAGGGTTCATCCACCCAACTTTCATTGTAAATAATCCACCAGGTGGTTTTTAAAAGAAGTCACTTAACGCTGTTTCTATTCAAATCCTATATTGAACAATTTAAATTCTGAATGGTAGCTCCGGCGACAATCAGTATGAGGTACTGTACTTCTGGCCAAATTTGGTTAAAATTGGCCTATTGATTAAGGATGAGTCACGTTTTAAAGAATTCCTGGAAAATTTCACATCTCAGATTTCCACATATATACAAAGTTTGGTAATGATTCCTTCAGCAAAATTTGTCTTATCATCAGCAAAGGAAATGCACTTGCCATAACCCTTTAACACTCATATCAGCCAAAAACGGCTTCTGCTGCGCTCTTCAGAAATGTCCATTTAAAGACCAGGAAGACTATTTTTGAAAATTTACCACTGGAATGACTGGCTCGATAACCGAGCCAGTCATTCCTGTAGTAAATTTTCAAAAATAGTCATCTCTTGGTCTGCAAATTTTCGTGAAAAAATTTGAGGTTTAAAGAGGTAAGAGAGGGTTCCGATCCTTCCCTTAAGTATCTGACATCATAATCAAACTAATCAAATGTTAGGTGATGTCACAATCAAAATGATGTGTCACTCATGAAAATCTAAAAGTCTGGCATTAAAGTGTACAAATTGCATGTTTTGCGAATTTACAATTAACCAAAATTTATATTGAATATTTTGAAACTAATTTGACTGGAAGCTGTTGCTGACATAGCAATTCAGGTTTCAGCTTCAAATTATTTCTAACATGCGTAAAATGGGCAGAGGTTAGCTTGAAACTGGAGGCCATAGTTAGACATAGATCCTTCCCCTATTAGTTCACAATTACCTAGGCCTTTTGACTTCAAAATCAATAAGTTTATTCAGGCACACATAGGCACTCAGGCAGGCATGCATGCAGGCACGCACGCATGCACACACCATATATGAACATTGGGGACATAGTTACAATGTATTAAATCACATGGTAAATAGAGGTCTTAAAGTATCGCTCACCTAGAATTATTGGCAACCGGCACAAACGAACAAATTGAGATTGAGGACTGGAAAAATTTACCAATCCAATTTCTGCGAAGAAGTTTTAGCAAGTTTTATTATAACTGGCCCAGTGGTTAATAAGTAGTCTTTTTATATGATTTTCTCAGAAATCTTCAGAAAATCCAAGATGGCAACAAAACACACTCAATTCTGATCGATCCATGGTAGCCATGGGTTTTGTTACACATCAATTTTCCATGGACAAACTTTAATGGCCCTTAGGCCTCGATCATATCTCTCAAATTTCAGTCCGACCCGTTTAGCAGTACTGGCGAAATTGTTTTCACAAAAACTAGGTCATCCAAGATGGCTACCGAAACATTTGGCCAATCAAGATCCGTTGAATAAACTTGGTTCAGTTGTTGTCACAGACAATGTTTCATGAGTTTTGAATCAATCCCCCAAATGATTTCTGAGAAGATTGTTAGACATTTCTAAAAATCTGCCAAAATCCAATATCGCCACTGGCCAAATTGGCCAATCAGCTTTCTCTGAACAAACTCGGAGCTCTATAGTATAAGGATGCTTCCTGCCAAAAATAGAATTGAAATCGGCCCAACAGTTCTCGAGAAAACATTTTAAATTTCCTATTACTTTAGTATGGGAGCTTTTGACGGGAAAAAAAATCCAATATGGACGCCAAACCGTTTATCCACCAGCTTATAAAGTGGAAATTTGAAATCAGCATACCCAAAAACATATATAAAAACAATTTCGGCTTCAAAGTCCATCAAATAAAAAAATCCAGTATGACCGCCAAACACGCTACATTTTGATTGGTCTACGGCCGCTATGTTTGTTTTAATATCACCTTCCCATGTAAAACTTTAATGGGTTCTGGAGAATTTGTTCTCGCGAAACCTAGGTCATCCAAGATGGCTGCCTATTCATTTGGCCAATCAAGTTCCCTCAAACACACTTGGTTCACCTCTTGCCCTAGATGATATTTCATGAGCTTTGAATCGATCCCACAAGCGGTCTTGGGAGATTTTAAAAATGTTTCAAAAAATCAGCTAAAATACCAGATGGCCGCCGGCCAAATTGGTCAACTGGCTTCGTTTGAACAAACATCCTAAGCATGCTTCGTGATGAATATAATTGAAATAGTGGTTCTTGAGAAGTCGCTTAAAAAGAGTTGATGGATAACAGCCGACAGATGGTCGCCATGGCATATGCTCACTTGGCCTTTCACGCCAGGTGAGCTAATAATAATCACCAAGAGGTTGTACCAGTAGCTTTGTTTCAACAAATTCTCTCTGCATTAATCGTCTACCCTCTGGCGATAGTAGTTATTATGTTCAGTTTTCTAGTAAGCAGCACCTGGGTGTGAGGATTGATGACCAATTGGACATGTAGCATTTATCACAGACGATGGGTGCGCAGACTTAATTACGTACTGGCGAAAAATAGCTTTATTAGTCATAGACTGACATAAATCTGATAATCCCAAGTTACTATGACCATGACCTTTGATCTCCAAATAACGGGCACTATAAACATATGTTTTTTATAGAGGTTCATGAATACAGGAATGGCCTTATGCGCCAAAAGACACTGACACTGGTGATGTGTTTATGCAGTGGTCTTGAGCAATCTAAATTTGCATGACGAGACAAGACTTAATTTAATGATAATTTTGCCAGTCATTCCAGTGGTAAATTTTAAAAATTAGGTCGTCTCTAAAATAGCGGGCAAATTGAGAATTAACAAGCAAATTTTGATATCTTTACCAACCTTGCCCATTATAGAATTAAATTTTATAATGGGCAAGGTTGGTAAGATATCAAAATTTGCTTGTTAATTGTCAATTTGCATGCTATTTTAGAGAAGACTTAATTTTTTTAATTTCCTCAATTATAACAGGTGATCGCTTTATATAAGTTCATTGCATTAACCCTTTCATGACGAAGCCGGCCAAAACTGACCTCTGCAATCATCTTGAGGAATGTCCATTTGCAGGCTAAGAGAAGAATACTTTCAAAAATAGTTTTCTGCTACCGTACAAATGAACATTTAATAAGCAAATATTTTGATATTCTTGACCAAATTTAGGTATTAAAGGGTTAAACCTTTAACCCTTACAGACCAGAAGCGACACATTCCTTATGATGTTAGGAATATTCTGATGAATATTTTGAAACTGATTTGACTTGGAACTGTTGTTGCCTATGGCAGCAACAAGGTTCCAGTCAAAATATTTTCAAAATATTGAACAGCTTTCCTTTATACATGTAGTCGTCATGCAATTGAGAGATTGGGTAAAGAGTTAATAGGAATCATGTTTTGGGACCACAGAATGTCAGTTCACTAAGACCAATGGTCATTTGAGTTTGACCCAAATCACCCAATATATTGACCACCGACCAGCCATGACGGACTGATCCATGCCCGCTGGCCCCAAATAAATAATTTAAAAAAAGCATAGTTCAAGTCCCTCAAGTAGG
Organism: Chaetoderma sp. LZ-2023a; assembly: GCA_034401795.1. NCBI lineage: Eukaryota > Metazoa > Mollusca > Caudofoveata > Chaetodermatida > Chaetodermatidae > Chaetoderma > Chaetoderma sp. LZ-2023a. The sequence goes on from CM067372.1 coordinate 83,214,442, forward strand.
TTTGCAACTATATATAATTTATCTTGAAAACGTTTGTGCATGCATGGGTGTGTGCCTACACATGATAGATGATGTGGTAGTAAGCATTAATTCATCTCCGGGCATACAAATATCTGTCAGTAACGAATCCTGCTGTTTCTTCAATCAGAATGCTCACCAGACCTAACCATAACAAGAGACGCAAACAATCAATAACTCGCTGCGTACACAATTCATCTACATTTAATCTAAATGATGGATAGCTGCAGAATTCATGTTTCTACACAGAGTATATTACAGCTGGAATGTCTGCATAGAGTTAATTTCTTCTGGATGACCTATGACTGATATCACAACATGACACCACTTCACTAAAGATTCTGTATGACAAGAGACAATCGTAATATGAATCTAGTTTACAATAGTTGTGGCATAACAATGATTAATTTGATGACAACTTACTGCCTAGCGAGTATGTGTGCGCATTGCATAATTTAAAATTTGATATTTGCATAGCATGTATGGTATACAAATTATAAACTGTAGAGTTGTCGGCAAAAATGTATAGCAATTAACTCTAAAGTTCACCGATAAACTCCCTGTATCTCAATCTCAGAGCAAACAAACAGGAAAACTGATGAATATTTGAAATTAATATGGCTTCCAGTTATATTAATTTCAAAATATTTAACATTATATGCTATACATTGTAAAGAATCTACTTTTTCAGGGATTTGTTGAAAGGGTTAATGTTAGAATTGATGAAAATCAATGATAAATTGCAATCACTTACAAATGTTGCATAACAGATATAGTTATGCGTGTGGCGGAATGTAGACTAGGTGTTTAAAAAAATTGTTAACCATGGAAACAAATCATGTTAATGGCTGGCATACATGCTTACTAGAGGTACATGTATTAAGGGGTGATAAATCCTATTCCGCTGTATGGCAGCTTTGATTTTGAGGTATTAACCCACTAATTCTAAAATCAAAATGGCTGCCATATTTCACGAGTATCACGTGTTTAAATGCAGTATTGTTAATTCTCACGGCATTCAAGTGTGCATTTTAGTGTTAGTTGCAAATGGAAATATAACAAGATTGACAATCAGAAATTGCTAAAGTATGCCCCCACCATTCAGCCAAGCACAATCGCTCACACAAGATTGGTCACCATGCCCCTGACATTTGACACCAAAATCGATAGGGTTCTTCGAAACACCAAGTACAAGCTCCCATGCCATATTGGTAACGATCTCTTCAATAGAACTCGAGTTATCATCAGGAAACGCAATATTACATAATTAATTAGGTCACTGTGACTTTGACCGTTGACGGTTTGGTGCAAAAATCGATAGGGTTCTTCGGACCACAAAAGACAAGTTCCCACATCTGATTTGCAATGATCCCTTCAACAGAAGTAGACTTATCATCCCTAAACGCAATATTACATAAATAAATGTCACCATGACCTTGACCTTTGACAGTTTGGCCATTCAGCCAAGCACAATCGCTCACACAAGATTGGTCACCAGGCTCTTGACATTTGACACTAAAATCGATAGGGTTGTTCAGACCACCAAGTACAAGCTCACACTCCAGATTGATAATGATCCCTTACTCGAGTTATCATCCGGAAATGCAATATTACGCAATTAATTAAGTCACTGCGACCTTGACCTTTGACTGTTTGACACCAAAATCGATAGGGTTCTTCAGACCAGCCAAGAAAAGCTACCACGTCAGATTGGTAATGATCCCTTTAATAGAACTCGAGTTATCATCCAGAAATGAAACCTGAACGAACAGACAGACAGCCAGACGGACGGACAGCTGGACGGACAAAGCAAAGGCTATATACCTCCCATATATTTATATGGAGGGCATAATTATGAATGGCACGATAATCTTAATATGTCATAGTGTTATATTATTAGTGTAACATGTTACATGTTAACTGAGGAGAGGAGAGAATCAACCCGCCCTGGAGAGATGCCGTTTGTCGTGTGAAGACGCTGGTGCTGTGCTCCTGGTGATGACTCGCCCGACGACGTGGATGTTGGTGTGTGGCGCTGGAAGTATGAAAACTGGACACAGAGGTCATGACTGGTGTGGTTTAGCTTTTGGTGAAGACGCTGTCACTCTGCTTTGCAGTGCTGGATAAACATTTTAACGTAAGTATGAAAGGATTTTTAGCGACTTGATGACGTGACCAATAGGTCTTTTTAACTCCTAAATAGCGGCATCTGCATTCAACTTATTATTTCTAACAGCAACAGGTTATAACTTTAAGTTTTAAATTTTGATTTTTAGTTTGCAAACACTAGATTTTAAGTTTAATTTTCCCCGTTTCTTGGTTATTTAATCAGATCCCATTATTTTAACTTATTTATTCTTATTTGATAGTATTATCTTTCAGTTTCGTCTCTTAATATTTTTTATTTAAAAAATTTCCTCCATGATTTCTGTTTTGGGATTTCATTTCACAGACTGCCCTCCACCCCTATCCCACATCTGAGAGAAATAAAGTAATTCCCCATCCCACCCCTCCTTTACATGGCGTACAACATCAACACCCTCCAACAACAGTACATTAGGCAGCAACAGGCAATACATACACACCTAGAAATTTTTATTTCTTCACTTTTGACTTTCATTTTTGCAACCCTTCAGGGGAGCTACGCAACCCTTCTGGGAAGCACCTCTAAGATAGTCATGGCTCAAATACACCCAGGTGTATAGCGGGCAATAAAACGAACTGAACGAATGAACGAACATGTTAACCCTTTTAAATACAATTAAACCTGTCTATAATGGCCACCTACATTTGGTATCATAAGATTGGTGTTTCTTTAGACAGTTGGCCGTCATCTCAAATGCCTCAAAGAACCACTATTTTATGGCTACATGTAAAAAAGCTATGTTCTATAGAAGAGTCTTGTACTAAGAGGTCATATGTCTTCAGTGGCCACTTTGCGATGATGCACAGTACAACTCAGAAATCTGTTTCCAAAACAAAAATAGAAACATGTTTGCAAGAAATGTTCAATTGAATGTTTTGAACATAATTGGATTGGAAGACATTGTTTACTTATGCAGCAATGTCTTCCAATCTAATTATGTTCGCAATATCAAACAGTACATTTTATTTTGCTTTGGACACATGTCACATGATTTCAGAGCAGTACTATGCATATCTGCGTGAGACTGGTTTGATTCTTCTCAGGTGTGTCAAGACCTGACATGCTTCTATCAATAAAACAACTAGCGAAATAGCAGGGAAAAGAAGAATTGTTTGGATTCTAACAAATGCATAATATGCCAAAAAGAACGGGACTAAAAACTTATGATGCCCAAATGGGATGGACTAAAGACAATTGATAACGTAAGACCAATTAGACTTATGCTGCCAGCTGAAAACCTCAGAGATGCAACAGATCGATTAACTGAAATCATTCACAGTTAAACCATTTCCAGCAATGTGTTGGAATAAGGATAAGAATAATCAACATCGACAGTTCCCGTCCAGGCACCACAATTACCTCTATGAAGTAACTTATCGAAAGTAAATTGTAATCTATGTATCTTTTGTCAGGAAAAACATAGAAAAAACTTCATCTTTTACAAGAGTTGCAATTTGATAGCCAGAGGATTCTTGAAGCATCGAAATATGACCAAACTTTAAGTGGACATCTAGCGTGTGTAAACGATGTCACATCTGCTGGTGGTAAGCACCATGAGCCACACTACATCTGCTGGTGGTAAGCACCATAAGAGTTGCACTATCAAATTCCAGAGGAGGACTGACAAAATAGACATTCCGCCAAATCTGGACAAGGGTCATCTTGATCATTTCTCGACAGACAATGTGGACATGAGAGCATGATGGATGGAACAGGAATTATATACCACTCAAGTCGTAGCATGTCAGAGTGGCCCGCCCACTGTTAATCTACTTACTGGTATCAACCTTTCAAAGATAGGGACAGTGCATATCCCAGATGTAATGAATGATATAATACCTGTACCTAACATGAGAATTACAGAGCCCCCTTTCACAGATAAAATTGCAATTGAATGGTTCACACAGCCAATTGAGCGATGTCCATCAGCAATGAAAGCTCAAGCAACAGATATGGAATTTATAATGGCGACTATGTGGACGTCCTTTAATGAAATGACTAGCACAACCAAGCCAAAGCAAACTTCAGGCTCCTGCGCACAAACTCAATACGCGGAACACAGTGGTACAACGCGTATTACATGTTACAAAAACAATGGAACAGCAGCATGTGGATGAGGCTCTTTATCCAAAGTTAATGGAACTCAAATGATCAGTTGATCTGTATAAAGATGTTCTAATACCGCGCCTTGGCGGTCTGCACACTGCTATGAACATTCATAGTGTTTTAGCTCAGTACATGAAAGACTCTGGCCTGTGTCAGCTGTGGGTTGACATTTTGGGTGACGATGCCGCTCACAAAGTAATAACAGGAAAAGGTTATACATACGGTCTATGAGAATCCATAAACTAACATAACTAACATATCAGGCTCTATGGCAAATATTGATTCCCTGTATGTATGCACATCTTGATAGTGTTGATCTGGAGCTACAAGCAGAGCTCACCATTAATGGGAACCCCTCTGACATTGAACAGATTGCACCTATAATAGACAAACTAGCATCTGCGAGCATTCAGTAACACAGTAGTGCAGTTTGCTACACTACTGAAAGCCGAGGATCTGAATGCAGTATCAGGTGGGAATACATGCCTATGGTTAGGCCATCTTACTGCATATCAGCAGGGCACAGCATACTGGATTATGGGATCACCACCTGTATGCATTTAGACGTATGCTACCATATTTCTTACGGTATGATCATGTCAATTATGCCAGGTAGGTACAGTCTGTCCGTCGGAGATGAAGACTGCCACCAGATGTCCTAAATGAGTAGCAAAACACAACCAATTTCCCCAGATCAAAGTACTGAATGCAAGGGGAAAGAGCATTGACTGGTAGTAGGCATCACTAGGATAGGTTCTGCAGTAAGCAGGTGGACTCTACCCTCTAGTCTCAGGACTGTTATAGCATCGCAGACTAAGACAATGTTCAAGTTAACCGCGGGTGACAAGGATGATGTGTACACACAATAAATCCACTAACGAAAGGATGGTCAAAGATCATGGTGTTGAAGAAGTTAGTCACATTACTAAAGCAGCATGGTGTCTTTCATAATGATGGTAAAACTATACAGAATGTAGTGAACAAGGGTTTAGTCACCCCTGATATACAGGAATAATTGCTTGGTGCTGAATGTTTAGGTCAAAAACAACTTGGTGTATTTGTTAAGAAATGGTTATGTGGTGCTTCAGAGTGACCAACATGTGGCCATGAAAGCTCCCATCCACATGAATAACACTCTGACATTTACTCCATTGGACACAGTTGTACAGAACATCAAAGGCAAGCAGAATACTATCAGGGTGGACAGAAATGTGTTGCAAAGGCCCATAACAGCTTACAGGGCAGGGCGTGATGTTAACCTACATACAATCCTGCAGCATGAACTTATGACTGTACCACTCTCTCACCACAACCAATGGCAGTCTACATTACAGCACCAAGTCATTGATGGCAAAATTATTATACTAACAGAAACCGTACAGAAACCAACACCACTTTCGCTTGTTGGGCCAAGCTGTCTGCTGACTGACGGTCAAGCATTGGTGATGACTTTTGGAAAGCCAACAGATGTTAAAACATTTGATGAATATGCTAACATATTTTCAGAATTAGTATATAAGATGGGAACAGCATTTGACCAAATTGACCTCACATTTGACAGATACAGGAAAGAATCAATCAAAGCAAGAAAAAGGGTGAAACACAAGAAGGGACATGAGCCATAGCACTGTATAATAGAAAGTAGCTCAGTTCCTCTCCTAGCTGATTGGTTCAACCATATGCCCCTTGAAGAAAACAAGTCAGATATGGCTTTGCTGCTTTCTAGCCAAGTAATTGAGCACAGCCCTAAGGATAAAGCTGTTATTGTTGCAGGCGGATTTGAAGAAGCTACCACAATGAAGTCTTCTGACCTATCCCTAGATCTATCCACATGTGAAGCCAATCAGGAGCAAGCAGACACTCGCTTGGTTCTGCACTTAGTAATATTCATGCCAATATGGAATCAATTGTTGTGTCAGTGCGTGACATAAACGTTCTGCTTTTACGAACACATTATGACAAAAGAATTAAAAATATATTCCAATAGGACCAATACATGAAATTCGAAAGCTAACACATATCGATCAAGTTTAATCAATACTGGCCATCCATGCCATCACTGGATGTGACAGTGAACTCAGTGGCCATAGCAAGAATACAACTTGGAAAGATTTCCGACAACACCACAACATCATGAGTAATCTGGGAAAAGGCCTGCTCACTGAGAATATTCTCAGATCAGTGGAGATAATCATCTGCATGATATATGGATTGTCCAATGTAAATACATGTGATGAGGCAAAATTCCACATTATGCATTCACACTATCAAGCAAGTGTGTGGAAGAAACGCACGGTCCTTCTCCGGACCTCCCATCTGTAGTAACAGATATGGTGTGGACATACACCGATGGCCACTTAGACATAGTTCCGCAGTTACTCTCGCTGTTATCTATGCTGAAAGCATGTTCTGAGATCATGTCATATGGATGTCCCAATGGATGTCTCATTACAGAAAATGTGCCTATCATGCATAGAAGGGTGCAACTGCATGAAATGTGGTGATGCACGTTACAACACTCCTTACGATACAGAATAGATTATCAGCTACAAGTACACTGGTCCAACAAATCCATTATAATACAATCCTAGCACTTATATGAACATGGTGTCATTGTGCTGTATCCTAGTCGAAACAATAACGATAACCCATTTATGTTAAGGTGTACTTTTGGTCACTATACTGTATTTCTTGGTAACTACGGAATGAATGGAGCGACCAACATGAGTGAACACGGTTGTGTACAGTAGTCACAATTTGTTTCAATGCTGAAATAAGTTTTAGTTCAACCTTTAATTGTGTTATAGCTATGACAATATTCTAGTATAATGAAGATCTCAGTCACCTTATCAGATTGCTGGTCAATGCAGTGGATTTCTGAATGGAGGACCAACACCATTGAATACAGTTGTGGACAGTAATCATAATTATGTGGTTAGAATTTTTCTCAAAACAAGCGTAAACTTAATTTGCTTTTTATTGTATTATAGCTGTGCCAATGTTCGAATATAGTGCATATCTCTGTAATATTATTAGATTGTTGCTAAATACTGTGGACTTCTGAATGTGGGACAAAGATGATTGAACACAGCTGTGCTCAGTATATAATTGTATCACATAATCACAATCTATTTCAGTACCATAGTAAATCTTCGCTAAATCGTATTAATTTTCATATACCAAGCATGAAACTAAACAAAATGACGATCGCATTCGTGACGGCGAACCTTGGAGGAAAAATAAAGTCCTGGGCTCACTGCTCTGAAGTACTACTGATATTACTGCAGTCTGCGTCATGAGGAACATGACTAAGCTTTCCAGTCATTCTGGAAGCTATGAATTCGTACATCAAAGATGCCCTTCACAAAAAGACTGTTTATACAATGCAACCTGCGTATCCTTGATCCTGTATAACTGTAACAGCTGGATAGCGCCAAACTCCAAAGGCAGCTCTAGACAAACTCGATGCCTGCCACCGCAAACACCTACTCACCATCACTGGACACCGATGGCCAGACAGCATAATTTCCAACGATGCACTATACAAGATGTGTAATACATCGCCGCTGCCTGTAAAAGTCACCCAGTAAAGATGGTCCATGTTTGGCCATGTGCTAAGGATGCCAGAAGAGGCATGAGCACAGAGAGCCTTCGAATTCGCCCTACTGCGAGCCAACAAATAAAAAGCCAGGAGAGGCTGTCATTACATAAATATGTTAAGCGTGCTGTGAGGGAAACTCAAGAACACAAGATTCGGTACACTCGGATTAAGCATGGACCTGGGGAAGCTAAAAACTTTGGCTGAAGACAAGACACAGTGGGCAAAAGCAAAGATGGACTGATTGCATCTGTAGCATGTTTCTACTATTACAGCTGCAGAAAACAGTAATCATACAAATGAGTACTACTTGAGGATAGTTTCTTAAAGACAGGTGGTCTCTTAATACAAGCGGCTCAAGGGACCACCAGCATCGCTCCCCTGGAATTATTGGCCACTGGCACAACCGAACAAAACGAAATGAACACTGGAAAAAATTACCAATCAAATTTCTGTGAATAAGGTTTTGCAGTTTTACTAAAATTGGCCCAATTGGCCCAAAGTAGTCTTTTAATGATTTTCTCAGAAATTCTGAGAAAATACAAGATCTCCACCAAAACTCTAAATTTTGATTGATTCATGGTGGACACATTTTTTGGACATATCAACTTTCCATGGACAAATTTTAATGGCCTTATATATATATATAGTCCCTAATCATATCTGCCAAATTTTGGCCCGATCTGTTCAGCGGTTCTGAAGAAGCTACAGTTTTCGTGAAAACTAGGTCATCCAAGATGCCCGCCGAACCATTTGGTGAATCAAGTTCTCTTGGCTTAGCTCTTGCCATAGATGATGTTTCATGAGTTTTGAATTAATTCCCCATGTGGTTTCGGAGATCATTAAAAGATATTTCTAAAATTCAGCCAAAATTGGGCATTCTGGCCAGGTGAGCTAACAATACAGTTGACAAAGGAAAGCTCTTTGGGGAGGGGGGGGGGGGGATGAGGACGATAATAGCTTCATCTGTCTTAACCCTTTGACACACAAGATGGCCAAAAAAGGCTTCTGCAGGGGTCTTGAGAAATGTCCATTTGCAGTTCATAAAAGACTATTTTTTGTAATATGCCACTGGAATAACTGGCTTAATAAACTAGTGGCAATATAAAAAAAATTCTCTAGTTCTGCAAATGGAAACTTTCAATGAGAAAATTTAAATTGTCTTTTAATGAGTTTTAGGGGTAAAGGGTAGAACCACCATCCTTAGAACTCAAAGGCTAGGCGCATGGTCTCTCAGGCAGGTAAATGCATTTCTCTGTGTAGTTACAGTAGCTCATTCCATCCTAAATTTTCAAGATGATATTTGTTACATTTGTACATGCCCTCATGGTGAACATGTAGAAAAAAAAAATTCTTTAGTAGTTTTTGGTGTTCAATAAGGTGGTTGGTTAGGTTGCGTATGGCCAGTTTGCTATGCATGCAGAGAAATTACCTCCCTTTGCTCTGTAAAATATACCCTACAAGATTAATGTCCCATTATGTCATTGTGCCACCAAGTTGTATACGAGCACAAACATAACAACTTTCAAGCTACAGTTTGGTAACTGTCTACCTTCAACAGGTGGAAGTTGTGTATTTGCCAAAACATGATATCGAATTCATATGACTTCATAATCAGCCAAGTGGCCTGTAGGATGACATAATCATTACGTCATAAATGATTCTATTTGACCCGTCTTTAACCCTTAACACTCCGACACATTGTACGAATAGTATGTCTCTACTATTTATTTTAATAAACATGCTGTTGAATATTTTGAAACTAATTTCACTGGATGGTGTTGCTGCCATCATCTATGGCAACAGCGCCCAGTCAAATTAGTTCAAAAAGATTCAATAGCTTACAGTACCTATATAGTTTTCTGGAAATTGATAGTTCAGAGATCGATCGATCCCAACACAAGCGAGGTGTGTGTGGAGCTTAGCTAGAAGTGGGTAGGGCTTAGCAAAAACTGGAAAGGCCCATCAGATATGCTTTTGGGTACGTACCCGGTACATATTTTATTGAAAGTCAAAACATTCCAATTCCATCTGCTATATAAGACACTGTTTACATGCATATGCCTAGATATAATCAACAATATTTTTATAATAATCCCATCATGTTTGTTAATAACGTCAATCATTTTCCAAAGATTGCCTCTACTAAGAGTCCAAGGTAAGCCAACTCATGCAATTACATAATTAAAATTATGTTAGACATTTGAACATCTATTATGAGGTCACTTGTCTTATGAGACATATATTGATCCAGGAGTCTCATAATACATAATACATTTGTGACTCAGCTAGCACACACAGTTTAGAGAATATATGTCCATGGATGATGTTTCAATTGGATTTTTTAGAATAATTAAGATGAAATTTGTTTGATGCCAGCATCCTACAAAAACACATGATCTCTTCTGAGCTCCTAAACTGAAATCTGGGTGTCCCATGCTTTTTCTCAAACATGGTAAACTTAGAACTCACAATGAATTATGGAGATCCCATGGTAGATTTCTTAGGAAATTATACACAAAAACCTAAACAAGATGTCCAAGGGTCTTAATGCTTACATGGACCTTTGAACCATTACCATTTGAACAGACAGAATTCATTAATTTCAGCAGTACCATGATATAAAATACTAAATTACAATTCAGTAAGCAGGATATTCAGTAGGAAATTAATGATGGATGCTGACCAGACAATCAGATTAAACCTTAGGTGCCATCCAGCTAAAGGGGCCTATATCGTTCAACTGGAAGATAGGCATTTCAACTAGAATCCTACGGTTTTGGCCAGAATTGCAAGAAAGATGCCCCATACCAGACATTTAAATTTTCCCATTGGTTCACTTAATTCACTTAAAGTTGTCCACTTAATATGGGTATCTTTAGTGGGGGGAAAAAATCTAAAATGGCTACCAAACCTTTATCTGACAGCTTCAAAAGCGGAAAATTTGAAATCATATCCAAAAATTTTAACAAGATCAATTTCAGCTTCAAAATCCATCAAATACAGAAATTTTTATATGGCCTCCAAAATGCTGAAATCTGATTGGTCGATGGTGGCCATGGTTTTTACAGACATCCCTTGAACTAACTAGAATGGCCCTTAGACCTTAAAAATATACATCCCAAATTTCGGTACAATGCCTTCAGTTGCTGAAAGAACGAGTTTTCGTGAAAATTAGGTCATCCAAGATGACCGTTGAAACATTTAGCCAATCTACTTGAGCAAACTTGGTTCAGCTGTTGCCATAGATGATCTTTTATGAGTTTTGAATCTATCATCCAAGCAGTTTTGGAGAAGACTTTTAAAGACGTTTGTTTCTAAAAATAGCCCCCCAAAAAGATGGCCACTGGCCAAATGCGCCGATCAGCTTCCTCTGAACAAACTTGGAATTAATAATAATAATATTACTGATGATAATAATAATAATAATAATAATAATAATAATAATAATAATAATAATAATAATAATAATAATAATAATAATAATCTTTATTTAATGAGGGTAAACAACGTCAGTAAAATCTGATCTTCCCGAGGCCCTCAGAAAGAATGCACACACATGCATACACACGCACACACACAGACAAACTGACAGAGAAAAACACTGCAAGTACACTTACACACAAATCATACTATGTACAAATATATACAACATATTACAAGTAGAAATAGTCAGTTATTAGTCAAAAGTTTACATACATGTATTATATCCTGTGTACAAATGATATACAATTATTAGAATGCTAGCTATTTATTTTTGAAAGCAGCGTGGGTGTCACTGGTAAACAAATTTAAATCATCTCATCATTAACATACGTACATGTAGCTGGCTTGTAGCTGGCCTATGCCCTTGGAATTCAGAGTGTAATGGCTCTGAGTTTATTACTTTATCATTACATTTGATTTATATATTCCTGAAGATTGGACTTGAAAGACATTAAAGTGGGAGACTGTGTAACAGTTGAGGGTAGAGAATTCCACAGTTGTGGGGCTGCGTGTGTAAAGCTTTTCTTTCCATAATCTGTTTTAATCTTGGGAACTTGTAGATGATTAAATGTCTTTGAGCGCAAATTCCTAGTGTGTGCATCCTCGATTGAAATGAACATGTCTTTTATGTAGCTGGGAGCAAGCCCATTTCTCGCCCTGTATGTCATAATGCCTGTTTTAATCATCATTCTTTTAGTTAAAGTTGTCCAATTTAGTGTTTTATATAATGGCACTGATGGTGTTCTATAAGGCATATCTAATATTACTCTAGCAGCTCGCTTTTGTAACTTTTCTAGCCTATCCAACAGTGTAGGTGAAGATTGACAAAATGCAAGACTGCATGGTGTCTCACCCACAGGGTGTGGGGGTTACCAATCTGCATGATTAATACCAACAGGATCCATTGTGTGGAGTTGGTGGATCCAGTATGATTCACGGTCCTTGCGTGAGGGGGTGGCCTCAGTGCTTTCAGGGTCGTGGCGCAGAACTTCTATGATCTATATCTGATACTGTTTGTATCGTGTCCTGGCAGGTTAAAATGTAGTGCGACTGGTGTGTCTTTGTGTTTGTTGACATCTCTCAAATGTTCTTTGATACAGATCTGGAATTCTCTCTTAGTTTCTCCCACATATGATTTGTTGCAAACAGCGCAGGTGAGGAGATACACCACATTCATAGTTGAGCAGTATGTTTTCACATGACATCTGTATGTTAGACGTGTGTGTGTGCTCTGGAAAGTTTTCCCTTTCTCCATTCTGTGACAAAAGGAACAGTTTCCTTTTTGACACGGTTCAACTTTGTTTGGTATCGAACTGCCCTGCTATCCTTTGATAGCGGGGTCGGTGAAATCAGCACAGACTAGTTGGTCTCTAAGCATCGGGTTCCTTCTGTAGCCGAAGAGTGGTTTCTCGGTAAATGTGTCCCTACACTTGGGGCTGGTTTGTAGGAGATCCCAGTGTCGGTTGATAATTTTCTTGAGAAGGATATTGTGTGGGTGGTAATCTGTGATGAGAGGTATCCGGTGTTTTTTGGTTTTATTCTCTTTCGGTTTTAAGAGTGATAGTCTCTCCATTTGGAGGGCTTTGTTATAGCTGTCTATTAGGAGATTGGTGGGATAACCACAATTCTCGTAGTGTGTAATTGTGTCACGAGCGTGTTTCTCATAATCTTCAATGTTGCTGCAGATTCTGCGTGGTCTCAGGAATTGGCCATATGGACTTGCGTCTTTGGTGGAAGTCGGGTGTGCTGACTGGTAATGTAGGTACCCATGAGTGTCAGTGGGTTCGGTGAAGAGGTCGAATTGGAGTGTATGTTTGTCCGAAATCGAAACTAGTGTGTCAAGAAAGCTCACTTTTGTTGGTGAGATTTCAGCCGTGAATTTGATGGTGTTATGCGATGTGTTCATATGTTGGATGAACATATCCAGTTTCTCCCTTCCTTCTAACCATAGTATGACGATGTCATCAATATAACGGAGGTAAATAGCAGGTTGGTGTGGTCCGCTATTGAGTAGTCTGTTTTCTATGTCCGCCATGAAAATTATGGCATAGCTAGGTGCTACCTTTGTGCCCATTGCTGTACCTATTATTTGGAAGTAATGTTTATTGTTGAAAGTGAAGTTATTGCATGTCAGAACGATCTTCAACAAGGACAATAGCGACCTCAGGCTGGCCTGGCCCGGGGTGCCATTGGCCCTGATGAATTTTGCTGTAGCTCTGATCCCCTCCTCATTTGGAATGTTCGTGCATAGAGATGTGACATCCATTGTGACAAGAAGAGCATTCTTTGGTAGGGCACCATATGATTCAAGCTTGTTTATGAAATCAGTGGTGTCCCTGACATATGACGTAATTTTGGATAGATGAACTTTGATGTGTTCATCAACAAAGCTACTGATGTGTTCAGTGGAGTTGCCGTTGCCACTTATGATTGGTCTGCCTGGGATGGATGTACCATCCTTTGCCTTGTGTATTTTTGGCAACAGGTAGAATCTCGAAGTTCTGGGTTTGTCAATTCTTAGACCATTTGCGATATCAGTGGTTATTTCGCCACTTAGCACCATAGAGGTTATGGCTGTTTCTACTTTTTCAGAGTGTTGGGCAGTGAGGTCAGTGTCCTGTTCTTGGTAGAATCGTTGGTCATTTAACTGTCTTAATGCCTCTGTGTTGTAGGCAGTTGAGTCCTGTATGACAGTCCTGTATCACGCAAGGACCGTGAATCTTACTGGATCGACCAACTCCACACAATGGATCCTGTTGGTATTAATCACGCAGATTGGTAACCCCCACACCCTGTGGGTGAGACACCATACATACACCTTGGGTTACCAACTCTCCCAACTCGGGACAATAAACTATGACGTCAAACCCAACATGTCACACACACATTTACGTCACACGCACGTATGTCGTCACGCTACATTGACGTCACAACCCCAACCGCTAAAACCACTTAGCGGTATTACTACTGTAATGGCCAATTACACCTGTTCGGTATGTGGCTCGCAGTTCAAACAAAATTCCAGTTTGTCACGGCATAAGTCTACCAAACACGGCAGCCTCGCACGCATTCACTGTCAACACTGTAATACAAGTTTCACACGGAAAGAAGATCTAGACAGACACGTCAACAAGAAACACAAGAGTGGAATACAAACTGATAACTTCAGCCATACACAGACACACAAGGTGAGGAGTAGCACACCCGCCACGGAGTAACTTCTCCCTTTCTGACCACCAACACTTTCACGCTCACAACCACACAAGAGGAACCTCTAGATTTGTCTACCCACAACATTGTTCCAACCATCAACACCACCACCGCCGCTGAAGCAAGGTTCAACACTTTAGATCCACCGATACTTCCAGTAGTTCTCGAGCTCGCCACTTTTGACAGAGAGCTGCACGAATTTCTATATTCAGACCCACTCCACAACATCAACTTGGTCCCAGCTGTTCCCACATACAGCCACGAGGACGTGCACATTTTTTATCCTCAAGCCGAGATTAATTTTGACCTGCTAGACCAGTCTTTTCCATCTACACCGGACAGCGGGGTGAGTGACAACGAAGAGGAAGACCAGCCCTCCACCCACCAGTCTCCCATAAATCCGGCCCACGTCGCCCAGATTGACAGACCACTCTTCCCGGACATTTCAGAGGTCGAAGAGGACCACATATTCCTCTCACTCCCACACGGATCCACGTTCTGCATACACAGATCCACACAGACACAATAGAGGTAAGACTAATTCACATAAATACACTCTTATCTGTAAACCACAGATATATCTGAACAAAAAATATATTAAAAATATATAAATTTAAAAAAAAAAATTTAGCCATAGCATACAGTTACCCTAAACAAAGGTTTCAAAAGTCCTCTGATTAACCTAAACTAGGTACGAAACATGATGAGTCTGGATCACTGGGATGTGATGTACACCACATCACCGATGCCTCTTTTTGGATATGCAAAACTTGCAATCTACGATCTCTCAAGAACAAACCCTCCCATCCATCCACACACGGCAAATATGAGTGCGGCCACGGGTACATGTGGGCGCGCCTGCGCACCAGCTGCGAAAATGAACCCACCGCCGACATGTCCCCAAGTTAAGCCCCAACCTTCCCCATAAACCATGGAGGGACTGAACTTGGAATCTCACAGAAAATCCAAATTCAGATCTTTTTTAGAAATAACACCCCATATTTAAAAAAAAAAAAATTATTTCCGTTAAGAAAACATCTTAAAGTGCCATTACTAATAGTTAACCTCACACAAATGGCCAATAATGGCAGGTACATATACTGCGTACTTGCGGATAAAAGTGGGTATGGGCGGCTAACTAACCACACCGAATAAGGGACCACAATAGGTGCGGTTAAAGGTGGGTAATGCGGTAATGGCGGGTAACACCGCATCCCCACACCCAGATCGGATGTAACACAGTTACCCGCACTGGGAACATATATAAAGGGTCAGAATCTGATCACTGGCATCCAGACTCTTCTTAAACTAAGAAAGCGTCAGGCATTCAGTTCTCGAATTTGGTTATTATAAAACACAAGACTGCAGTAATCTAAGTGTGAAAGAATATAAGATTTATAAAACAGATTTCTTTGTTCTGTGTTTTTAAGATAATTCTTATTTTTCTTTAGCACATAGATCAACGAAGAAATCTTTTTACACAATTTGCCTATATGTTCATTCCATGTAAGTGCATTATCTATATTTAAGCCTAAAAGTTTGTCAGATTTAACAACATTTAGGTTTCCATTGCTTGTAGGTATTATAACA
Organism: Chaetoderma sp. LZ-2023a; assembly: GCA_034401795.1. Classification (NCBI taxonomy): domain Eukaryota; kingdom Metazoa; phylum Mollusca; class Caudofoveata; order Chaetodermatida; family Chaetodermatidae; genus Chaetoderma; species Chaetoderma sp. LZ-2023a. The sequence continues at coordinate 83,230,596 of CM067372.1, forward strand.
TCGTGTGTGTTTATATATTTTAATTTATACCTACTTCCCAACATCATCAATTTAGTTTTATCCTTATTCAGCAACATTTTATTATCTAAGCACCGGTTTTCTACAGATTGCATACCGTTAGTTAAATTTTTTTGAATTTCAGAGATATTGGAGCTAGCAGTATGCATAGTCATATCATCTGCATACATATCCATAAGGTTATTGACACACATAGAGAGATCATTGATGTATAAAATGAACAGGAGCGGTCCTAATACAGAGCCCTGCGGTACTCCGATATCAATTGGCAAATGGTTAGAAACCTTTCCAGAAATTGAAACGTATTGTTGTCTGTCCGTTAAATATGAACAAAACCAGTTTAAAGCATCTTCTCCAAATTTGTATATTCTTAATTTTCTCAGTAAAATATCATGATTGACAAGATCGAATGCCTTCTTAAAGTCAATCATTACTGAGCCAACAAGATCGCCATTGTCTAATGAAGACCTCCATCGTTCTACTAGTTTTAGCAATGCCGTTTCGCAAGAATGCTTGGGTCTGAAGCCAGATTGTGATTCTATTAATAAATCATGCTTAGTTATAAACTTATAAATATGATCATGTATATGTCGTTCAATAACCTTAGAGATAGTAGGTAATATAGAAATTGGTCTATAGTTGCTGATATTATTTTTGGAATCAGATTTATATCGTAGTTTTACTTTAGCACATTTCCACATTTTTGGGAATTCACCCCTATCTATGCTTTGGTTTATTATACTTGTTATTAAGGGTGCGATGATTGAGGCTGCAATTCTTAGAAAGTATGCATTTAATTCATCATATCCTGCCGACTTGTTTGTTTTTAAATTAATAATCTCGTTGTAAATATAATCTAGAAATATGTATGGAATTCGAAATTCTACATCTTTTGGAACTCTACTCTCAATATGATCTGGCAGTTTCTCAAAAGTTCCAGCCATTTGCTTTGCCATGAATTGTGTCAGTCTGGATGCTACAGTACTAAAGTATTCATTAAACAGTTCAGATTGCCTTTGTGGATCTTGTACTACATTTCCACTATAATCATATAATATCGAGGGTAACGTGTTTGTTTTAGGATTTATACTATTTAAAATTTTCCATATAATTGCAGGATTATGTTTGCCTTCGTTTAATTTGATGGCAAAATGGTTTCGCTTGGAAATTTCAATCGAAGACATGACCTTATGTTTTAATGTCTTAAAATTTAACATATTTCCTATTTTTTTCTGATAATCTCTTTCTTTCATTGTCTTTAAAGTCTCACTGTTCATCCATCCTGGCTGGCAATACCGTTTGACTCGTCGTTCAATGACAGGAGCATGTTTATTTACAATGCTAGTGAATTTTTCATGCCATTGATCAAGTGCCTGATTTGGATTAATTAGGTGATAAATAAAACTCCAGTCACATTCTAAAAGATTTTGAAGGAACTTAGTTTCATCAAAGTTTTTCGTACTTCTGTATTTAATGTGCTGATGTTTACTTTGAGTTTTACATGGCCTACACATGCGTACTGCAAAAATTGGATAATGGTCACTTATTGCTAATGAGCCTACTTGTGCTGACTGAATTTTGTCCTTGTTTGTAACATAGATATGATCAATCGATGTAGATGGGTTTTTTAGTAACTCTGGTTGATGTACATATAATTTGTTGTAAATCAAAGAGCTCAATTACAGACTGCCACTTATTATTATCTGCTTTAATGCTGTCAAAATTAAAATCACCTATAAGAATAATATCAGAATTTTCAGAGTATACTTTTTCTAAAATAGCTTCAAATTCATCAATCCAACTAGTGAGTGAATTAGGCGGCCTATAGATACAGCCTAATATAAATGGCTTAGTTTTATAGGGCCTAATTTCAAGCCACATAGTTTCAATATCATGTTTATCAAAATCCAGTCTCCTCACATATGAATGATTATCAGCAACATAAAGAACAATTCCTCCCCCTCCACCTGTTTTCCTATCTCTTCTCTCAATATTATATCCGTCAATCCTAATGGATTTGTCTGGGATTATAGTGTTTATACAAGTTTCAGTTATACAAAATAGCTCAATTTCTTTTTTGGGTTTCTCCAGTATCAATTTTAATTGGTACATCTTAGGGAGCAGGTGTTGAGCATTTAAATGGCCTATACTTATACCGTTTGAATTAATATTGAATGATGGCAGATCATATGATATTACTTCATTAATAAAATCATTGTTACATTTCCACTGTACCCCTAAGTTTGGCAAATATGTGTACATGTATGGACTATTGCTAACAAATCCTCTCTGTGATACACATTTGATTAAGCAATACGAAATAATATTAAGATAATTAATGAAGTTTATGGCCCTGTTTTTCTCAGAAATGTACCAGAAAATATTCATATAATTTATACATGTTTCCTGAATCCGTGCCCTGCTTTTTCTAGCTTTAACTGAGTCATCATCATCATCAACATTTACATCATCAAAAATATCACCATTATCATCAAAGATATCATCATCATCACAATGATCATCAACAACATTGACATCATCATCATTAGCAATAAGATTGACATCATCATCATCATCAACATTGACATCATCATCATTGACAATAACATTGACATCATCATCATCTATAACATTGACATCATCATCATTAGCAATATCATCATCATCATCATCGTCATCCACAACATTTACATCATCATCATCATCATTAGCAATAGCATTGACACCATCATCATGATCACTATCATCCACATTGACATTTTTAAAGCCATTTCTGAAAATCAAAATTCAATGCCCTAAGGATGCTTCCTGTCAAATATAATTGAAATCAGCCAAGTGGTTCTCTAGAAGTCATTCTAAACTTCCTATTGCTTTAGCAGGCCAGTTTTTGGTGGGAAAATGGTCCAAGATGGCCGCCAAACTCTTCATCCGACAGTTTTGAATGTGACAAATTTGAAATCAGCCTACTCAAAATCTTAGCTGAAACCATTAATGGCTTCAAAATCTGTCAAATAAAAAATCCAATATGGCTGCCAAACACGCTACATATTGATTGTTCCATGGCGGCCATGTTTTGTTCGATGTATTAACTTCCCTTGGACAAACTTTAATGGCCCTTAGTGCATCATCATATCTACCAAATTTTGTCCAGATCTGTTCCGCGTTTCTGGAGAAGTCATTTTCATGAAAATTAGGCCATCCAAGATGGCCACCGAAGCATTTTGCCAACCAAGTACTCGAGAACAAAGTTGCCTGTTGTCCTAGATGATATTTCATGAGTTTTGAATCGATCCCCAAGTAGTTTCAAGATTTTTAAAGCCATTTCTGAAAATCGGCAAAGACTGGTCTTTATGCTCTAATAGTCTGGGAGCTCACCGTCATTTAATTAGACATTTGAGTACAAAAAGGTTTAATGGAAGAAAGTTACTTATGGGCCAGTGCTGGGATGGAATGGCCATTCCTAAGTTTCACAATTTGTGCTTAAGGTAGGGGGTACCACTAGAACATCCCTCCAAAGAATGTTTTAATCAAAATTTGTTGTATAGGGTTGATTTTTTCAGAATTGAACATGGTCACGTAATTTGAAAAATGTGTAACTTAAGAATGAAAAGACTGGTGCAGCATTAATTAAGAACGCTGTTAATTGGCACTTTTAATTAGACTTTTGAGTACAAGTTCGAAACTAAGTTTACAATGTAGCCTAAGTCACCAAGAACCAAAATGCATTACATAACAACAAATTTTATGTTTCATCCTATACTATAAGAACAAATCAATCACATGAACGCTTAATTGGAATTATAATTAGACTTTTGAGTGAAACTTTGAAATTAAGTTTACAACGTAGCTTAAGTCACCAAGAACCAAAATCCATCGCTTCAGAACAAATTTGATTGTGCATTCTATTCTTAAGAACAGGTCACAGGTCACTAGTCTCTTAAGTCGATTAATTATTATTTTTATTGGAATCTTAAGATTAGAGGGTAGCCCGATTTAAAACAGTGCTTAAGGTAGAACATCCACAGCCCCAACCCCAAAATCTGTTTTAATCAGAATTTATTGTACAAGCTTAATTCTTTTCAGAATTGAACATGGTCATGTAATTTGCAAGATTTTGTAACTTAAATGGAAACACAAGAAGGGTCACCATCGTTTTCATAAAACATGCAGTTCTATCGTAGAGCCCACATTTAAGCTCCTGTGTAACGATTTCCTGCAACATTTATATATAAATCCGATTAAAATTGAGTTTAAAAATGTTACATGTAAATGTATGTTACTATAATTTTCTGCGAGTTAATTAAACATATGTCATAGGTTGAATCCTTTCTGACAAGAACCATGATGAGGACAGGAGTGTATGCATTTGGATGGTGATATCTCTATCGGTGATAGTGCTATCGTCATTATTTATATATATATGTGCAAATTGAAGATATTAAGACGTTTATCACACTATCACAAATTTATGGAATATATTTGTTATTTTCATACATTAGTTGTCAAACCGTAAGATGGCCATTTTCTATGAAGATTACCAATTACATGAATATTACAATATCTCAGGAAGTTTTGAGGCTAGTATGAAAACATAAGTACCTAAAGATGGACTGGATGTATGTAAGTACTATCTAGAATCTCATATTAATAGATTAAACTTTAACAGTATTATCTGCCATAGCACCTGTGAGAGTGTTGATTCAAAGTGGCAATTGTACTGATATGCATATTCTATCGCGTAATTCATTCATCTCAAGATCAAAATTTGATGTCAAAATCGGCACCATCAGAGAAATCAGACAAAGGACTGCTATCATATATTCTTCAACATTTCCGCAAACATAGTTTATATACTCCTAACACCGCTGAAGAGAAAACCGTTACAAAAAGCAATTCGCAATTTTATTGCGATAGCGTTGGATGACAGCGAGAAAATCTTTCAACCTATGATGTCATACGTCTCATCCGGGAATAGAAATTTAACTACTGTATCATATATTTAAATAGCGAAGATATATATTTCTAATTTGAGCACAGAACTTACAAAGATATTTTTTTTAAACATTACAGACTATAGATTCATTTTATACAGGGTCTGGCATTCTACTTTTAAGAATAAAAAAGCGGGTGTTAATTAAGAACGGTGTTAATTATTGTTAATTATCACTTTTAATTAGACTTTTGAGTACAAGTTTGAAATTACATGTAAGTTTACAATGTAACCTACGTTGCCAAGAAACAAAATACATTGCTTAAGAACAAATTTTATGGTTCATACTATGCTTAAGAACAGATCAAAGGTACACAGTCACCTGACCAATTAATTAGCATTTTATTTAGACTTTGGAGTATAAGTCTGAAATTAAGTTTATAAGGTAGCCACTGTAAACAAGAACCACAATCCATTGCTTAAGAACAAATTTTAGGTTTCATACTATGCTTAAGAACACATCAAAGGTCACCAGCCACATGACCAATTAATTAACATTTTAATTAGAATCTTAAGATTAGCCTGGATTACCAAAAACTACAATTCATTGCTTAAAAGCAAACAGCTCAGAAGTCAATTATGTACGTGACTGATAAATTAAGACTTTTATTTACACCTTTGAGTTGCAAAACATATAATTTCCTAGTACTGGTGACAAATTACACGCATATATCAAGATAACCAAAAAAAGCATCTCTGTACTTCACGTGAAGATTGCTAATGTATGCTCAATGACATATGGCCTACATGGAATCACTATATTCAGAATTACTATCTTTGTTATCAGATAAACGTCCGATATCAAACTAAGAACATATTATAATGACAATAAAAGATATCTTTGTACTTCACATGACGATTTCTAAAGTATGTTCAGAGACTCAGTGTCATAGTCTACTCGGAATCATTATCATTATGATGAAACAAATGTCTGGCATCACATTAGACATAACATTACAAACATATCAAGAGGACAATAGCAATATCAAATTACAGACATCAAATTACGCCGCATATGAAGATGAGAATAAAATGTATCTTTGTACTTCACATGAAGATGGCTATAACACTCATTGTGATAAAAGACGTGAAGCACCAATTCTGAAACTTAAGAGTGGCCATTTTTATCCCAGCACTGGTCCATAACTAAATTTCTGCCATCAAACATTTTATACTCAAATGTCTATTTAAATTCTAGTGGGCTCTCAGACTATAAGGATGCTTGCTGCCAAATATAATTCAAATCTTCCCAGTGGTTCTTGAGATTCGTTTAAAGAAAATGTTAGTGGATGGATGGACGGACAGACAGATGATGGATGGATGGACGGTTGACACAGCATAAACTCACTTGGCCTTCAAGGCCAGGTTAGCTAAATTGCATAATCATCCAAGCCTACTTCCCTAGGATGGATATTTTTTTAACAACGGTTAACAAGAGGGTCAGCTAGCAGTTCATTATTCGCCCACCCACCTTTGATGAATTTTAAGCTTTTCAAGAGGAGAACACTGGCAAATATTGACGGACCTCATAGAAATGAGAAATCAACCCACTTCGTCTTCACCCGATATGTCCACTGAAAGAAATTTCAAATGTAGGATCAAAACTCTAAAATTTTGCCCAGATAAAATGTTTTTTATGAATTTGAATCTTTTCAGAGGCGATAAATTTGGCAAATATGGACAGCTCTCAATGAAACAATATCATGACACTTCATGTCCACTGCAAAAAAATTCACATGTAGGTTCAAAACTCTGAGATTTTGCCAGAACATGAATTTGCTAACAGACAGATGGGCATATATAAGACATATAAAAACAACTAAAATGATGGTTCGCAGGCCAAAGACACTTAACTCTTACCACTCTGATGTTAATATTCTTTCTTTTACTGTGTGAATAGCACACAAACTCATGGTGTACATCTTTCAACAATTTTGGCGGACGATGTTATTGACTACGACAGCAACATCTTCCATCAAATTTGTTGAAAAATGAACACAGGTTCATCGCTTAATTTAATTTGAAAATTTAATATTTTTACATAAGTGGGGTAAGGGATAATGTAACTCTCATTTAATATGCATATGCCTAGAGCAGGGCTTCAGAAACAGAATTTTCCCAGCCGGAACTGACCTTCGAAAGGGGGGTGGAGGGGGGGGGAGTGAGGAAATGCATGATGTATAATACCGTGTATTGGCAACTGTATTTTATTTGTATATTATAGACATAATCTCGATCAGGTTCGTAATGGCTTGTATTGTGTGTACAAACAAACATATCAAATAAACATCATAAAATATATCAATACCTGAAGTTTTGTGTTGGTTTTTTTTAACCATTTAACCCTTAAATTTGTTCATAGAAAATGTTCATTCGCAGCACAAGGAAAATTGGGAAAATTTTCCACTGAAATGACTCAATTATCATTCCAGTGATAAATTTTCAAAAATAGTTTTTTCTTGTGCTGCAAGTGAATATTTCTCAAGACTACTGCAGAAGCCGTTTTTGGTTGATAAATGTGTTAAAAGCAGAAAGGTAATAGGTACACATGTTTTCCGGGTAAGAAATTGTACTAGCAGATCGTCAGCGCTGTATATAGTGTGGTCATAATATCATAGTCAGTGCTAGTGAGCCAGTATTACATGAAAAAACATGGATGCATACAAATCAAACAATGTTTTATATTGTTTGGATATTTTTTACACCATATCAAACATCACCCATAAATGCAAAATGTGTGTAAAATGTCTGCCAAACCCCAGTAGAACTCGGAAATAATCGGCAGTTCCCGGAACCAGGAAGTAAAATGACAAAAACAACCTGTCTCGCTTTCCGTTGGCAGTCACAGCCAATTACAAACCATTCTGCTTGTAGCCGCCTATGTATGTTTGCACAGCGATTAACGCCTTAGTGCTGCTTGTGCCGGTCATTTGACAACCAGAAACAATAATAGACAGCCATGGCAAACATTACTACAGAGCTCGCAGTAACGCAACGCATAGTATAATACGTCATCAGATAGGAATGTCATTCATAAATTAGTATGTCATGTTCAAAGCAAGCCGTCCAATCAGAATAGCGGAATATCGCGGCTTAGAGGGGTAATAGAAATGTGTTGTAATTGCCCATTGCATAGGCAGACCAACAACAAGATGGCGATAAACATCGTTAGATTCAATTTTCATGCTTTCGATGATGATTTTGATTAGGCTATGGTGAGACTTTTCACAGACATTACTTCACCGCGAAGTAGTAGGGTTATTGTCAATGCCATGTTTACTTGGATACGTGGGTAAATTCACAAAAATATAAGCCAGAAATTGCTGGCAGAATTCTTTTTATTCACAATGATTTAACAAAATACATACATTGCTGTCCGACTGGACATCATATTTACCAATAATCGAAGACAATTCTCGGACAACATGGACATTTTTGAAGCCCTGGCCTAGTTTCCATGCTGTTGAGGAAATGCATCCAGTATTCCTCTTGTCCTACTGATGGGGGGGAAGGCATATACATGTATCTCTATCCACATTAGTGACATGTATGGTGCGCATAGAAACATATTCCTTACCATGGGCACAGATCTATTCACGGATCGAGAGTAAGGTTCAATGTGATCATAGCAATCTGTATGATTATCTTGAAATAGATACACGCATACATTAGTATTCAAACGGTTTACTTTTCATGACTTTTCTATGACATATGAGAAAACAAATACATTTTCTAAATTTCCAGATTCCATGACCTTACCGTTAATCAGTATGAAGTCACTAAGTTTCTTACCTGATAGGAAGTGAACATCGAGACAATGGTGTCATTCTTTCCCAGTCCCAGTTTGCTGGCTTGTTCTGTGACTAGACCAAATGTGGATAGGAAATGTGGCCGTGTGGCGAGCTCAGGAGCATTCTCTGTAGCAACTACAACAAACAACAATCATCACTTACACTTACATAACTAATGATAACTTACACTTAATTGCAACTTAATTTCACTAACATAACACACAAAGCGAAGATAAATTAGAACGAAAGAAAAAACAAAACACAAATAAAACAAAAACAAACCACAACCGAAACCATAATGGTCGTATTTAGCACATGCATATATAACAAAGCTGTTTAGGATTTTGATGACATTTTTTTACGCTACAGGACAAATTATCGTGAAAGGAGATATTCTACTAAAACTCACTCTGAATGCAAGAGAGATTTTGATTGGTCAAGACTGGACAAATCAAAATGCATATTATAATCAGAGTTCAGTTCTGATGTACTTAGTCTGCGAGAGGCTAAGATCAGCTGCATTTTTGCTATGCATTTCTATGGTGTCTGCAGGTTTTGCTATATGCATTCAAACATTTATCCTCACATGTTCACAGTTCTGCTTGTGACTCATTTGTTATCCACGGGTAGTTTGTGACAGGCGCGAGTGATCAGTCATATTTTCTGTATTATTTGTAAGTGTTTTACATTTTTGCTAAAAACAAGTTCAAACATATTTCCTCAGACGTTCACAATCCTAACCTGGCCGACTCCCTTCCTTTCTTTTTAACCCATTTGTTTCATTTTTGTCCCAGCAACATGTGAAGTTATTACTGAGCTGCACAGTCTACATGACAGTATAGGTACATCTATATTCAGTGCCACATAAAGCAACATGTGAAGTTATTACTGAGCTGCACAGTCTACATGACAGTATAGGTACATCTATATTCAGTGCCACATAAAGCAACATGTGAAGTTATTACTGAGCTGCACAGTCTACATGACAGTATAGGTACATCTATATTCAGTGCCACATAAAGCAACATGTGAAGTTATTACTGAGCTGCAGTCTACATGACAGTATAGGTACATCTATATTCAGTGCCACATAAAGCAACATGTGAAGTTATTACTGAGCTGCAGTCTACATGACAGTATAGGTACATCTATATTCAGTGCCACATAAAGCAACATGTGAAGTTATTACTGAGCTGCACAGTCTACATGACAGTATAGGTACATCTATATTCAGTGCCACATAAAGCAACATGTGAAGTTATTACTGAGCTGCACAGTCTACATGACAGTATAGGTACATCTATATTCAGTGCCACATAAAGCAACATGTGAAGTTATTACTGAGCTGCAGTCTACATGACAGTATAGGTACATCTATATTCAGTGCCACATAAAGCAACATGTGAAGTTATTACTGAGCTGCACAGTCTACATGACAGTATAGGTACATCTATATTCAGTGCCACATAAAGCAACATGTGAAGTTATTACTGAGCTGCACAGTCTACATGACAGTATAGGTACATCTATATTCAGTGCCACATAAAGCAACATGTGAAGTTATTACTGAGCTGCAGTCTACATGACAGTATAGGTACATCTATATTCAGTGCCACATAAAGCAACATGTGAAGTTATTACTGAGCTGCAGTCTACATGACAGTATAGGTACATCTATATTCAGTGCCACATAAAGCAACATGTGAAGTTATTACTGAGCTGCAGTCTACATGACAGTATAGGTACATCTATATTCAGTGCCACATAAAGCAACATGTGAAGTTATTACTGAGCTGCAGTCTACATGACAGTATAGGTACATCTATATTCAGTGCCACATAAAGCAACATGTGAAGTTATTACTGAGCTGCAGTCTACATGACAGTATAGGTACATCTATATTCAGTGCCACATAAAGCAACATGTGAAGTTATTACTGAGCTGCAGTCTACATGACAGTATAGGTACATCTATATTCAGTGCCACATAAAGCAACATGTGAAGTTATTACTGAGCTGCAGTCTACATGACAGTATAGGTACATCTATATTCAGTGCCACATAAAGCAACATGTGAAGTTATTACTGAGCTGCAGTCTACATGACAGTATAGGTACATCTATATTCAGTGCCACATAAAGCAACATGTGAAGTTATTACTGAGCTGCAGTCTACATGACAGTATAGGTACATCTATATTCAGTGCCACATAAAGCAACATGTGAAGTTATTACTGAGCTGCAGTCTACATGACAGTATAGGTACATCTATATTCAGTGCCACATAAAGCAACATGTGAAGTTATTACTGAGCTGCACAGTCTACATGACAGTATAGGTACATCTATATTCAGTGCCACATAAAGCAACATGTGAAGTTATTACTGAGCTGTACAGTCTACATGACAGTATAGGTACATCTATATTCAGTGCCACATAAAGCAACATGTGAAGTTATTACTGAGCTGCAGTCTACATGACAGTATAGGTACATCTATATTCAGTGCCACATAAAGCAACATGTGAAGTTATTACTGAGCTGCACAGTCTACATGACAGTATAGGTACATCTATATTCAGTGCCACATAAAGCAACATGTGAAGTTATTACTGAGCTGTACAGTCTACATGACAGTATAGGTACATCTATATTCAGTGCCACATAAAGCAACATGTGAAGTTATTACTGAGCTGCAGTCTACATGACAGTATAGGTACATCTATATTCAGTGCCACATAAAGCAACATGTGAAGTTATTACTGAGCTGTACAGTCTACATGACAGTATAAGTACATCTATATTCAGTGCCACATAAAGCAACATGTGAAGTTATTACTGAGCTGCAGTCTACATGACAGTATAGGTACATCTATATTCAGTGCCACATAAAGCAACATGTGAAGTTATTACTGAGCTGCAGTCTACATGACAGTATAGGTACATCTATATTCAGTGCCACATAAAGCAACATGTGAAGTTATTACTGAGCTGCAGTCTACATGACAGTATAGGTACATCTATATTCAGTGCCACATAAAGCAACATGTGAAGTTATTACTGAGCTGTACAGTCTACATGACAGTATAGGTACATCTATATTCAGTGCCACATAAAGCAACATGTGAAGTTATTACTGAGCTGCAGTCTACATGACAGTATAGGTACATCTATATTCAGTGCCACATAAAGCAACATGTGAAGTTATTACTGAGCTGTACAGTCTACATGACAGTATAGGTACATCTATATTCAGTGCCACATAAAGCAACATGTGAAGTTATTACTGAGCTGCAGTCTACATGACAGTATAGGTACATCTATATTCAGTGCCACATAAAGCAACATGTGAAGTTATTACTGAGCTGCAGTCTACATGACAGTATAGGTACATCTATATTCAGTGCCACATAAAGCAACATGTGAAGTTATTACTGAGCTGCAGTCTACATGACAGTATAGGTACATCTATATTCAGTGCCACATAAAGCAACATGTGAAGTTATTACTGAGCTGTACAGTCTACATGACAGTATAGGTACATCTATATTCAGTGCCACATAAAGCAACATGTGAAGTTATTACTGAGCTGCAGTCTACATGACAGTATAGGTACATCTATATTCAGTGCCACATAAAGCAACATGTGAAGTTATTACTGAGCTGTACAGTCTACATGACAGTATAGGTACATCTATATTCAGTGCCACATAAAGCAACATGTGAAGTTATTACTGAGCTGCAGTCTACATGACAGTATAGGTACATCTATATTCAGTGCCACATAAAGCAACATGTGAAGTTATTACTGAGCTGCAGTCTACATGACAGTATAGGTACATCTATATTCAGTGCCACATAAAGCAACATGTGAAGTTATTACTGAGCTGCAGTCTACATGACAGTATAGGTACATCTATATTCAGTGCCACATAAAGCAACATGTGAAGTTATTACTGAGCTGTACAGTCTACATGACAGTATAGGTACATCTATATTCAGTGCCACATAAAGCAACATGTGAAGTTATTACTGAGCTGCAGTCTACATGACAGTATAGGTACATCTATATTCAGTGCCACATAAAGCAACATGTGAAGTTATTACTGAGCTGTACAGTCTACATGACAGTATAGGTACATCTATATTCAGTGCCACATAAAGCAACATGTGAAGTTATTACTGAGCTGCAGTCTACATGACAGTATAGGTACATCTATATTCAGTGCCACATAAAGCAACATGTGAAGTTATTACTGAGCTGCAGTCTACATGACAGTATAGGTACATCTATATTCAGTGCCACATAAAGCAACATGTGAAGTTATTACTGAGCTGCACAGTCTACATGACAGTATAGGTACATCTATATTCAGTGCCACATAAAGCAACATGTGAAGTTATTACTGAGCTGTACAGTCTACATGACAGTATAGGTACATCTATATTCAGTGCCACATAAAGCAACATGTGAAGTTATTACTGAGCTGCAGTCTACATGACAGTATAGGTACATCTATATTCAGTGCCACATAAAGCAACATGTGAAGTTATTACTGAGCTGCACAGTCTACATGACAGTATAGGTACATCTATATTCAGTGCCACATAAAGCAACATGTGAAGTTATTACTGAGCTGTACAGTCTACATGACAGTATAGGTACATCTATATTCAGTGCCACATAAAGCAACATGTGAAGTTATTACTGAGCTGCAGTCTACATGACAGTATAGGTACATCTATATTCAGTGCCACATAAAGCAACATGTGAAGTTATTACTGAGCTGTACAGTCTACATGACAGTATAGGTACATCTATATTCAGTGCCACATAAAGCAACATGTGAAGTTATTACTGAGCTGCAGTCTACATGACAGTATAGGTACATCTATATTCAGTGCCACATAAAGCAACATGTGAAGTTATTACTGAGCTGCAGTCTACATGACAGTATAGGTACATCTATATTCAGTGCCACATAAAGCAACATGTGAAGTTATTACTGAGCTGCAGTCTACATGACAGTATAGGTACATCTATATTCAGTGCCACATAAAGCAACATGTGAAGTTATTACTGAGCTGTACAGTCTACATGACAGTATAGGTACATCTATATTCAGTGCCACATAAAGCAACATGTGAAGTTATTACTGAGCTGCAGTCTACATGACAGTATAGGTACATCTATATTCAGTGCCACATAAAGCAACATGTGAAGTTATTACTGAGCTGTACAGTCTACATGACAGTATAGGTACATCTATATTCAGTGCCACATAAAGCAACATGTGAAGTTATTACTGAGCTGCAGTCTACATGACAGTATAGGTACATCTATATTCAGTGCCACATAAAGCAACATGTGAAGTTATTACTGAGCTGCAGTCTACATGACAGTATAGGTACATCTATATTCAGTGCCACATAAAGCAACATGTGAAGTTATTACTGAGCTGCAGTCTACATGACAGTATAGGTACATCTATATTCAGTGCCACATAAAGCAACATGTGAAGTTATTACTGAGCTGTACAGTCTACATGACAGTATAGGTACATCTATATTCAGTGCCACATAAAGCAACATGTGAAGTTATTACTGAGCTGCAGTCTACATGACAGTATAGGTACATCTATATTCAGTGCCACATAAAGCAACATGTGAAGTTATTACTGAGCTGTACAGTCTACATGACAGTATAGGTACATCTATATTCAGTGCCACATAAAGCAACATGTGAAGTTATTACTGAGCTGCAGTCTACATGACAGTATAGGTACATCTATATTCAGTGCCACATAAAGCAACATGTGAAGTTATTACTGAGCTGCAGTCTACATGACAGTATAGGTACATCTATATTCAGTGCCACATAAAGCAACATGTGAAGTTATTACTGAGCTGCACAGTCTACATGACAGTATAGGTACATCTATATTCAGTGCCACATAAAGCAACATGTGAAGTTATTACTGAGCTGTACAGTCTACATGACAGTATAGGTACATCTATATTCAGTGCCACATAAAGCAACATGTGAAGTTATTACTGAGCTGCACAGTCTACATGACAGTATAGGTACATCTATATTCAGTGCCACATAAAGCAACATGTGAAGTTATTACTGAGCTGCACAGTCTACATGACAGTATAGGTACATCTATATTCAGTGCCACATAAAGCAACATGTGAAGTTATTACTGAGCTGCAGTCTACATGACAGTATAGGTACATCTATATTCAGTGCCACATAAAGCAACATGTGAAGTTATTACTGAGCTGTACAGTCTACATGACAGTATAGGTACATCTATATTCAGTGCCACATAAAGCAACATGTGAAGTTATTACTGAGCTGCAGTCTACATGACAGTATAGGTACATCTATATTCAGTGCCACATAAAGCAACATGTGAAGTTATTACTGAGCTGTACAGTCTACATGACAGTATAGGTACATCTATATTCAGTGCCACATAAAGCAACATGTGAAGTTATTACTGAGCTGCAGTCTACATGACAGTATAGGTACATCTATATTCAGTGCCACATAAAGCAACATGTGAAGTTATTACTGAGCTGCAGTCTACATGACAGTATAGGTACATCTATATTCAGTGCCACATAAAGCAACATGTGAAGTTATTACTGAGCTGCACAGTCTACATGACAGTATAGGTACATCTATATTCAGTGCCACATAAAGCAACATGTGAAGTTATTACTGAGCTGTACAGTCTACATGACAGTATAGGTACATCTATATTCAGTGCCACATAAAGCAACATGTGAAGTTATTACTGAGCTGCACAGTCTACATGACAGTATAGGTACATCTATATTCAGTGCCACATAAAGCAACATGTGAAGTTATTACTGAGCTGCACAGTCTACATGACAGTATAGGTACATCTATATTCAGTGCCACATAAAGCAACATGTGAAGTTATTACTGAGCTGCACAGTCTACATGACAGTATAGGTACATCTATATTCAGTGCCACATAAAGCAACATGTGAAGTTATTACTGAGCTGCACAGTCTACATGACAGTATAGGTACATCTATATTCAGTGCCACATAAAGCAACATGTGAAGTTATTACTGAGCTGTACAGTCTACATGACAGTATAGGTACATCTATATTCAGTGCCACATAAAGCAACATGTGAAGTTATTACTGAGCTGCAGTCTACATGACAGTATAGGTACATCTATATTCAGTGCCACATAAAGCAACATGTGAAGTTATTACTGAGCTGCAGTCTACATGACAGTATAGGTACATCTATATTCAGTGCCACATAAAGCAACATGTGAAGTTATTACTGAGCTGCAGTCTACATGACAGTATAGGTACATCTATATTCAGTGCCACATAAAGCAACATGTGAAGTTATTACTGAGCTGTACAGTCTACATGACAGTATAGGTACATCTATATTCAGTGCCACATAAAGCAACATGTGAAGTTATTACTGAGCTGCAGTCTACATGACAGTATAGGTACATCTATATTCAGTGCCACATAAAGCAACATGTGAAGTTATTACTGAGCTGTACAGTCTACATGACAGTATAGGTACATCTATATTCAGTGCCACATAAAGCAACATGTGAAGTTATTACTGAGCTGCAGTCTACATGACAGTATAGGTACATCTATATTCAGTGCCACATAAAGCAACATGTGAAGTTATTACTGAGCTGCAGTCTACATGACAGTATAGGTACATCTATATTCAGTGCCACATAAAGCAACATGTGAAGTTATTACTGAGCTGCAGTCTACATGACAGTATAGGTACATCTATATTCAGTGCCACATAAAGCAACATGTGAAGTTATTACTGAGCTGTACAGTCTACATGACAGTATAGGTACATCTATATTCAGTGCCACATAAAGCAACATGTGAAGTTATTACTGAGCTGCAGTCTACATGACAGTATAGGTACATCTATATTCAGTGCCACATAAAGCAACATGTGAAGTTATTACTGAGCTGTACAGTCTACATGACAGTATAGGTACATCTATATTCAGTGCCACATAAAGCAACATGTGAAGTTATTACTGAGCTGCAGTCTACATGACAGTATAGGTACATCTATATTCAGTGCCACATAAAGCAACATGTGAAGTTATTACTGAGCTGCAGTCTACATGACAGTATAGGTACATCTATATTCAGTGCCACATAAAGCAACATGTGAAGTTATTACTGAGCTGCACAGTCTACATGACAGTATAGGTACATCTATATTCAGTGCCACATAAAGCAACATGTGAAGTTATTACTGAGCTGTACAGTCTACATGACAGTATAGGTACATCTATATTCAGTGCCACATAAAGCAACATGTGAAGTTATTACTGAGCTGCACAGTCTACATGACAGTATAGGTACATCTATATTCAGTGCCACATAAAGCAACATGTGAAGTTATTACTGAGCTGTACAGTCTACATGACAGTATAGGTACATCTATATTCAGTGCCACATAAAGCAACATGTGAAGTTATTACTGAGCTGCACAGTCTACATGACAGTATAGGTACATCTATATTCAGTGCCACATAAAGCAACATGTGAAGTTATTACTGAGCTGCAGTCTACATGACAGTATAGGTACATCTATATTCAGTGCCACATAAAGCAACATGTGAAGTTATTACTGAGCTGCAGTCTACATGACAGTATAGGTACATCTATATTCAGTGCCACATAAAGCAACATGTGAAGTTATTACTGAGCTGTACAGTCTACATGACAGTATAGGTACATCTATATTCAGTGCCACATAAAGCAACATGTGAAGTTATTACTGAGCTGTACAGTCTACATGACAGTATAGGTACATCTATATTCAGTGCCACATAAAGCAACATGTGAAGTTATTACTGAGCTGTACAGTCTACATGACAGTATAGGTACATCTATATTCAGTGCCACATAAAGCAACATGTGAAGTTATTACTGAGCTGCAGTCTACATGACAGTATAGGTACATCTATATTCAGTGCCACATAAAGCAACATGTGAAGTTATTACTGAGCTGCACAGTCTACATGACAGTATAGGTACATCTATATTCAGTGCCACATAAAGCAACATGTGAAGTTATTACTGAGCTGTACAGTCTACATGACAGTATAGGTACATCTATATTCAGTGCCACATAAAGCAACATGTGAAGTTATTACTGAGCTGCACAGTCTACATGACAGTATAGGTACATCTATATTCAGTGCCACATAAAGCAACATGTGAAGTTATTACTGAGCTGTACAGTCTACATGACAGTATAGGTACATCTATATTCAGTGCCACATAAAGCAACATGTGAAGTTATTACTGAGCTGCACAGTCTACATGACAGTATAGGTACATCTATATTCAGTGCCACATAAAGCAACATGTGAAGTTATTACTGAGCTGCAGTCTACATGACAGTATAGGTACATCTATATTCAGTGCCACATAAAGCAACATGTGAAGTTATTACTGAGCTGTACAGTCTACATGACAGTATAGGTACATCTATATTCAGTGCCACATAAAGCAACATGTGAAGTTATTACTGAGCTGCACAGTCTACATGACAGTATAGGTACATCTATATTCAGTGCCACATAAAGCAACATGTGAAGTTATTACTGAGCTGCAGTCTACATGACAGTATAGGTACATCTATATTCAGTGCCACATAAAGCAACATGTGAAGTTATTACTGAGCTGCACAGTCTACATGACAGTATAGGTACATCTATATTCAGTGCCACATAAAGCAACATGTGAAGTTATTACTGAGCTGTACAGTCTACATGACAGTATAGGTACATCTATATTCAGTGCCACATAAAGCAACATGTGAAGTTATTACTGAGCTGCACAGTCTACATGACAGTATAGGTACATCTATATTCAGTGCCACATAAAGCAACATGTGAAGTTATTACTGAGCTGTACAGTCTACATGACAGTATAGGTACATCTATATTCAGTGCTACATAAAGCAACATGTGAAGTTATTACTGAGCTGCACAGTCTACATGACAGTATAGGTACATCTATATTCAGTGCCACATAAAGCAACATGTGAAGTTATTACTGAGCTGCAGTCTACATGACAGTATAGGAACATCTATATTCAGTGCCACATAAAGCAACATGTGAAGTTATTACTGAGCTGCACAGTCTACATGACAGTATAGGAGGATCTATATTCAGTGCCACATAAAGCAACATGTGAAGTTATTACTGAGCTGCAGTCTACATGACAGTATAGGTACATCTATATTCAGTGCCACATAAAGCAACATGTGAAGTTATTACTGAGCTGCACAGTCTACATGACAGTATAGGTACATCTATATTCAGTGCCACATAAAGCAACATGTGAAGTTATTACTGAGCTGCAGTCTACATGACAGTATAGGTACATCTATATTCAGTGCCACATAAAGCAACATGTGAAGTTATTACTGAGCTGCACAGTCTACATGACAGTATAGGTACATCTATATTCAGTGCCACATAAAGCAACATGTGAAGTTATTACTGAGCTGTACAGTCTACATGACAGTATAGGTACATCTATATTCAGTGCCACATAAAGCAACATGTGAAGTTATTACTGAGCTGCACAGTCTACATGACAGTATAGGTACATCTATATTCAGTGCCACATAAAGCAACATGTGAAGTTATTACTGAGCTGCACAGTCTACATGACAGTATAGGTACATCTATATTCAGTGCCACATAAAGCAACATGTGAAGTTATTACTGAGCTGTACAGTCTACATGACAGTATAGGTACATCTATATTCAGTGCCACATAAAGCAACATGTGAAGTTATTACTGAGCTGCACAGTCTACATGACAGTATAGGTACATCTATATTCAGTGCCACATAAAGCAACATGTGAAGTTATTACTGAGCTGCAGTCTACATGACAGTATAGGTACATCTATATTCAGTGCCACATAAAGCAACATGTGAAGTTATTACTGAGCTGTACAGTCTACATGACAGTATAGGTACATCTATATTCAGTGCCACATAAAGCAACATGTGAAGTTATTACTGAGCTGCACAGTCTACATGACAGTATAGGTACATCTATATTCAGTGCCACATAAAGCAACATGTGAAGTTATTACTGAGCTGCAGTCTACATGACAGTATAGGTACATCTATATTCAGTGCCACATAAAGCAACATGTGAAGTTATTACTGAGCTGCACAGTCTACATGACAGTATAGGTACATCTATATTCAGTGCCACATAAAGCAACATGTGAAGTTATTACTGAGCTGTACAGTCTACATGACAGTATAGGTACATCTATATTCAGTGCCACATAAAGCAACATGTGAAGTTATTACTGAGCTGCACAGTCTACATGACAGTATAGGTACATCTATATTCAGTGCCACATAAAGCAACATGTGAAGTTATTACTGAGCTGTACAGTCTACATGACAGTATAGGTACATCTATATTCAGTGCTACATAAAGCAACATGTGAAGTTATTACTGAGCTGCACAGTCTACATGACAGTATAGGTACATCTATATTCAGTGCCACATAAAGCAACATGTGAAGTTATTACTGAGCTGCAGTCTACATGACAGTATAGGAACATCTATATTCAGTGCCACATAAAGCAACATGTGAAGTTATTACTGAGCTGCACAGTCTACATGACAGTATAGGAGGATCTATATTCAGTGCCACATAAAGCAACATGTGAAGTTATTACTGAGCTGCAGTCTACATGACAGTATAGGTACATCTATATTCAGTGCCACATAAAGCAACATGTGAAGTTATTACTGAGCTGCACAGTCTACATGACAGTATAGGTACATCTATATTCAGTGCCACATAAAGCAACATGTGAAGTTATTACTGAGCTGCAGTCTACATGACAGTATAGGTACATCTATATTCAGTGCCACATAAAGCAACATGTGAAGTTATTACTGAGCTGCACAGTCTACATGACAGTATAGGTACATCTATATTCAGTGCCACATAAAGCAACATGTGAAGTTATTACTGAGCTGCACAGTCTACATGAGAGTATAGGTACATCTATATTCAGTGCCACATAAAGCAACATGTGAAGTTATTACTGAGCTGCAGTCTACATGACAGTATAGGTACATCTATATTCAGTGCCACATAAAGCAACAAGGAAAGAATTATACATTCAAGCTACAAAGACTGTAATCTAGAAGTGACTGTCCTAGTGAGCCTACATGCAAACCTCTCGAGAGTCAACATGCAAACTTCTCAAGTCTACATGCAAACCTCTCGATAGTGACCACCTGCTTTTTGTTCCAATAGAGCAATACATTTTTAGCTATGCTCCACCTTCTTTGTCTGTTGGAATTGATTTGAAACAGGAATTCACAGAATCTAAATTTAAGCTAACAATACAGGTAAACTGTTGAATATTTTGAAAGTAATTTGATCGGGGGCATTTGCTGCATACGGCAAGAACAACGCAACTACACCCACCCCCACCCCCACCAATTAGCTTCAAAATCTTAAACATAATAGTTATTAAATTGTAAATTCATGAAATACATAAATGTAGAATTCGTACACTTTCATGATCGATAAACCTTTTCAATTTTCATGGCAGAGCTTTGTTATCATGAATTTTTGATAGTGACATCAGCTAACATGTGACGTATTTATCGGATACTTCGAGTGACATACAAGATCCCTCTATTCTTCAATTGCTTCTAAAACAACTATGCTCTTGTGATCACAGAAAAATCATTTCCAATGAACATGAACAAGTCTCAATAATTTAATCCATGGCTGGACAGAAATGGCTTCTGAAGTGGCCTTGGAAAAAAATATTTGTTAAAACTTTACCAATTCAATGGAGAATTCCAGTTTATCCATCAATCATATGATGTCATAATCAACTATGTGATGTGTAGAATGTCGTCATAATCAATTACCTCATGAATGACGTGGCTAAATTTGTCACGAACGCTTCATTGATGATGGACTAAGCGTTGTTGTACGAATTGTATGTCTTTACTATTTAATAAACATGCTATTGAATATTCTGAAACTAATTGATTGAGCACTGTTGCTGCCATAGGCAATTAGTTTCAAAATATTCAACAGCTTACACCTATTAATTGTCTAGAAATTGATAGTCAGGGAGTGATCAATTCCAAAATAGGCGACGTGTGGGCTGCAGGTTAGCTAAAGATGTAAAAAACTGGATTCATCAATTGCTGGCTCGACAAATAACTATTTAATAATAAAAATTTTTAAATATGAGTCTTCTTTTGACCTGCAAATGACACTCAGTACTTAAGCAGGATTATATTATAGCTTCTTGGCCAATCTTGACTATTACAAGACTAAGGAACTAACTCTATTTTGTCTGCAACTTTCATGCACCAAATAGTAACAGCTAAATCTTTGATGCCTAAGACGACCGAAACCAGCCTTTGTAGTGGTCCTAAGGAATGTGCATCTGCAGGCCAAGAGAATAATGTTTTTGAAAATATATCAATGGAATGGTTGGCCAGTCATTCCAGTGCAAAGTTTTCATAAATAATCTCTTGATCTGCATATGGACAATTTCTAAGAGAAAATTTAAAATTTAAGTGAGCGAATTTAGTTATTAACCCTTTATCCCTCGAATTTGTTCAAAGAAAATTTCATTTTCTCATAGAAAAGGTCCATTTGCAGATCAAGAAGCCTATTTTTGAAAATTTACTACTGGAATGACTGGCTCGGTTATCGGATTTTCTTTGTCTGCAAATGGACATTTTTCAAGACCAGTGCTGAAGCTGTTTTTGGCCGATATGAGGGTTAAAGGGTATAAAGTTTGATAATGGTCAGAATTGAAGAAAATAGCTTTCTCACTTAGAAAATGGCCATTGGCAGACCAAGAATTAAAACACATTTATGTTTAACATACCATGCAAACAGAAATGAAACAATCCTACATTGTAATTGATTTTAGAGAATTGATACATATTTGTTTTGTTTTTGTCTCGATTTTGTTTTGTTTTGGTTTCGCCTATCGTTTCCTTACAACTGTTCCATTTTTGTTTTGTCCTTTGTTCCCAGGGCTTGTTAAATTAGTTTGGAGCTGCACTATGCGCATACCTTTCACAATAGGCACCCCATCTCGATCTGTGATAACAACTGCATACAGTCCATCAATCCTGAAAACATAAAAATATGTGGTACTGTATGACACAGTAGATGACTCTACCTCACAATGTGTACATGTACATCATTACACTAAAGTGCAGTTACAGAACACAACTAAAGTACACTACAAGACTTCCATAACTCATGTACACAGACACAAGATAGTATTGTTTAGAAAAGCAGCCTTTCGACCACGTGTCTAAGAACTGGGTCATGTTTAGATGAGTGGATAATTACTGTGAATCCACTGGAGGGATCTGATCTGACACACAGGTATTTGACGTCATAATCAATTATGTTACTTGTTAGCTGATGTCACAGTCATAACGACAGATTGTCCATCATGAAACGGGAAGAGTGGAAGTCCATCACGAAAAACTCTGAAATGTGTGACTTTTATGAATTCATGATTTAATAAACATTGTGTTGAATATTTTGAAATTAATTTGACTGATAGCTTTTGCTTCCATATATAGCAACAGAACACAGTCAAATTAGTTTTAACCATTTCACCGATGAATTCCCCTTATCTCATTTTCAACGCTACAGGAAAACTGTTGAATATTTTGAAAATAATTTGACTGGAAGCTGTTGCTGTCTTAAACTGAGTCAGTCATTCCAGACAGGAATTTTCAAAAATAGTCTTTTCATTGCCTGCAAATGGAATCATTAAAAAAATTACTTGATAAATCATGCATCTACTGAGCCAGTCATTTCAGTTGTAAAATTTCCAAAATAGCCCTCTATTGACTTGCAAATGGGCATTCTTCATGGTTACAAGTTTTGGCTGACTTGACCATTAACATGTTAATACAGTACATGCATGAGCTTTACAAACATTGATTAATGATTAATCAATTCTGCAATTGATGAATCCAGTTTCTCAGACAATCACAGCTTAGCTAGAGATGAGCGGGGAATAGCTAAAACTGGATTCCTCCATTGTTAGGGAACACTAAACGTGACAACTCACCGTCCACTCCATGACCTAGTTTTACCCAAGCATCTAGACACATGTACCAAAATATAGAAACGCTAAGGCACTCACCCTGCAGTTAACTGCCTTAGGTATCGCTTCACTTCCTAAAAAGGAAAAAATTATATAATCTAGATGAAATAAATCAAATAACATAACAATGATATAACAAGAATTATGCGGAATTAAATGTCTCGCTTGTCCTCCACTTTGTCAACAAGAAACACAAGGGGCCTGTATCACTCGCCTGGAACACAGACATTTCGACTAGAAAGGCCATTGCCTATAAGTACTAGAATTCTAAGGTTTTGGCCAGAATTGCAACAAGAACTAGAACTTCCAAGATAACTGCAAAGCAAATCGACCTATCTGGTTCTTGAGAACAAACTTGGTTCAGATCTTGCCCTAGATGAAGTTTCCCCGAGTTTCACATCAATCCAAACCACCATGTGGTTTCGGAGGTTTTCAGACATTTCCAAAAATCAGCCAAAATCCAAGATGGCCATGGAGCAAATTGCCCAATCGGCTTCGTATGAACAAACCCAGATGTCTATAGCCTAAAGACCCAGGCGAAATGGAAGACAGAGAACCATGAACTACCATGGTTTTTCCATGTTAGTTCAAGGGTGTGTGGCGCTGGTTAAACATGGTCCCCCTTTCACCAGTTGAGCTACATGTATCATGGTCTACTATGTACCATGGACTCTAACAATGGTGTTATTTTACAATACATATTCTATCATGGTCGACCATGGTCATATGAACAAGAAATACTTTTGAAATTCATGGTCAATTACACATGACATAACATGAGCATCTATCAGGGTTGACCATGGTCATATGACCATGAACTACCATGGCTTTTCATGTTAGTTCATGAGCGTTTGGGTGCTGGTTAACCATGATGGATCATGTTTTGATAAATGGTCCATTTTCACCAGCTGAGCTAATATGGTCTACTGAGGTGTCATTTTGCAATATATGATCTATGATGGTTGACCATTAATCAGTAATCCAGATCCACCTTTGTAGCAAAGTATATTTATTCCATCTGACTGTAAAGCCTACACCATTGTACTACACTTTGATCTTAGCTTTAAAGGCTGAGAAGCGATTGCGTACAACATCGTAAGCATTGTCATGAGCTACGGTAATAGTCAGACAAGATATTGTTTTTGTTAAGTTGGTTTTATTGACTGCTTACAACAAGGTGTATTTGAGCCATGACTCTATCGTTGAGGTGCTTCCGTGAAGGGTTGTCAGATGACATCTTTATGTTCCCTCCACATGAATGTGTTATGTGAATGACTCCGATTGCCTGTCAGCCATTAGATCGTCTGCCAGTCGACCGGGATTTGAACCCCGGCTGCCTGCTTACCAAAAGACCTCGCTACCACCACGACAAATCGATCACCTTGTCGGATTGGTTAACCTACATATATGCATTGTTTGAAATAAAGTTCATACAAGAATACAGTTTATTATTACCGGTATGTATATGTATTCAAATGTCATAAATAATTATGATCACCTAATTTATGTGTAATAGAATAATTAAGGCGTTAAATGCAAAATAATACATGTTTACAATAAAAGAGTTGGCTCCCTTATTAAATTATACCAACCATGATAGCACATCGCTGACCAAGATCTAATAAGATTGACCATAGTAAAAACATGGTTGACTAAGGTCATGAAGTTTTCAAAAAATTTGCTTTGACCATCACGTCTAAACTTTGTTCACCATAGTCAGATATTTTACAATTGTTTTGTTCCTATACTGTCCTTCAGTTATTCCTGAAAATCTCATGTTTGTCACAATGACATTTACCTTTGCCCTCTGTGTTATCATGTTGCTTTTTAACATTATAAATAACCATGTACTCAAGTTTAGTTCCAATAGGATTAACCAATCCTCAAATATAAATGATTTGCTGAATGAAAATACAGACATGGCATAGGTGAAATATCAACGCTATGATGGCCTTGACCTTGGATCTAATGATGTCACTATCAGCACGCAGCTTCCTTATTTTATAGGGGACCATGTGTCCAAGATGATTTCTCGTAATATCAAGTAATTCTGAAATATAAATGTATATAGTTTGCTAAACGTAAAAACTTAAGTTGAAAAGCAGAGGTAAAATAGCACGGTCAGAATGACCTTTAACCTGGTGACCTCCATGCCACCATCCTGTATCCTCTTGGTATAAGCAACCATGTACCCAAGTTGTGTTCCCTTAGGGTTAAGTGAACCTGAAATATAACTTGTAATGGTTTGCTAAGCCAAAAAATATAACACTGAAAAATGACGTTTTGTAGAGTTCAGAATGACCTTGACCTTCGATGTTGTGACTTCAGTGTCTGCTTCCTAACATTATAGGTAAGAATGTATCCAAGTTAAGTTCCAATACAATTAATCAATCATGAAAGATAAGCCGCAAAGATTTGCTAAAGGCAAAAACTTAACATTGAAAAAGCAGTTTTGTATCAAGGTCACAGTGACCTTGACCTTTGACCTTGTGACCTCAGTATCATCATGCTGCTTCCCAACAGTGTAGGGAACAACATAGCCATGTTTAGTTGCAATAGGACTAACTGATCCTGAAATATAAGCCGAGATGTTTTGCTAAACGCAAAAACATCACATTATTGACGCTGTCGCTGCATATGTCTCGCTTTCTGCTTTGCAGGCGAGACAAAAACTGTTTTAAACTAGAATATTGTATTATAATTTATTTGCATAACTAATTGTAATGCCTATTCTTTGATTCATTGGTTCTGGAGGTAATTTTCGTGAAAACTAGTTCATCCAAGATGGCCATAAAAGCATTTGGCCAATCAAGTTCCCTTAAACAAACTTGATTCAGCTCTTGTCCTAGACAAGAGGCCCAATGGGCCTGTATCGCTCACCTGACATTTCAACTAATCTTACTTAAGTTTTACATCCATCGGTTTCACTTCCCATGACTTTCAGTCAAATGGTTTAGTTTTCGAGATATTGACAACAATCTCTGGACTGGTTTTTTTGCATTAGTGATTTTGAACAATGTTTAAGTGAAAATAGATGATATCAGTGCTAACTACAGATGGTTTCTTAACTGCCTCACTGCTGCAAGCCAGTGCAGCCAATAATTTCAATTTTCAAAAGCTCTTGACATCTTGAATATTTTGAAAACAATTCGACTGAATGTTGTTGGCGGCTGAACAACTTTCAGTCCAATTGTTTTCAAAATATTTATCATGTTCAGATATATAACCTTTGGAATATGTCGTCTGCAAAAGCTCAGTCAGACGGTTACCAGAGGTTTAAATATAATTGAAGAAAATGGTCTCTAAAGGCAGGTAGGTGGTCGTTATAGCAGGTTATTCCCCACCACCACACACAATCCATTTAACACATGCGCATCTGGCTGAATCACCAAGTTAGCAGCAGGGGTAAGGTGAGCTGGAGTTGATTTTAAAAATAATTTGACTGAAAGTCATTGCTGCCATAGGCAGCAACAACTTTCATTGCTGCCTAAGGCAGCAACAACTTTCAATCAAATACACTTCAAAATATTTTTAAGAGCATAGATGTCAGAGCACATAATACATATCTTAAATATTTCGGCAGGATTGGAAAGGTTAATCTGTTAATTGGAATTTAATATCTAGTTTGGCAATAAAATCTGACATGGTGATAAATTAATGGACTGCAGGAAATGTCAATTTCCCTTTCTCCGAGATCTAACAATACTCACCATTCTGTTACTTCTGATATACAGCTGGCCCTGACAGCGGCTCTAGGATTATAGACTTAGAAAGCTTTACCGACTCCTGGGAACCGGGTACTCGGCTCCCAACTGCCGAGTACCCGTTTACCATAGAGCTCATATTGTTTGCATAGCCACCAAACAAGAGAAAACTATGGCTTGCCTCCGTGGGGCTGGGAGGCTGGGTCCGTAACAGAATGGTGAGTATTGTTAGATCTCGGAGAAAGGGAAATTGACATTTCCTGCATTCTCCTTCGATCAATACTCACCATTCTGTTACTTCTGATATACACCAGATTTGATCAGTAACCTGGTGGGAAGGGGCAAGCCATAAATGCTAATTTTGCCCCTTGGAGAAAGATTTTAGACTTCAAACTTGACTAACAGAGACCTAAAAGGACTGTCAAGTTCACGGAACCGAATCACATTCGCGTCACCCCCCCCCCCCCCCCCCCGTTTTTCCTCCTAAGAAAAGGGAGAGAACTAACGAACATGTATCTCGCCTGAAAACACAAATATGCCAAGAGGGTTAACTACTCCGTGCATATTCCATGTATTAGCCTGGGAATGAGCATGAATATATAAGATGAATGAACATGATACATATCCATAATACAAAAAACTCTCACTTATTGAATTACCTTATGATAATTGGACTTCAGACGTACCGCCTCCAACCATTCACCGGTTCGGCCATCAGTGACACAATCTGGTTGACATCCTCTCGCCTGACCATGCCTGCTTTAGGTTCTTTTCTTACCACAGTGAGAAAAGGGTGAAACGCAGTGTGGTCACTAACTATCGTTTCAAAACAGCTAAAGCGAGTGGATTGGCTGAGTCTGACACATCCCTCATATAGTAATCCGTGAATGAGGACTCACAGTGCCATTGTGCAACGGCCATGATGTCCTCTAACGGAACACCATTGTAAAGGGCGGTCGAGGCGGCTATTCCTCTGACATCGTGTGCCCTTACGCCTTGCACCTGGTGCCCAGTCGCCATCTCGTGAGTAGTCTGAATGCATTCGACCACCCAACGAGAGATAGTATCCATGGATGCGGCGCCATAAGGCTTTTTATGGCAGATCCACAGATGTCTATCGTTCGACCGTAACAAGTCAGTCCGTTTCTTGTACTTAGTCAAAGCACGGACCGGGCACCAGACACTGGCATCACGATCAAACCTAGTTAACTTCGGTATAATGATCGGTTTGCCGGGATATCTCAAAGCTTGGTTCTTTGACATAAACTCTGCTCTTGGCAGAAGACGCAGACCTTCTCCAGAAACAATAAATCGGTTCCTCTCTGCCGAAAGCGCATGGATCTCACTGCGCCTTCTAGCTGAGGAAGCTGCCAATAGAAAGACCGCCTTTAGAGTCAAATGCTTTAGACTAGCCGAACGCAATGGTTCGAAAGGGTGCTTGGCCAGTACATTAAGCACTAAAGATAGACTCCAGGCTGGAATGACTACCGGTTGTCTCGGGCGGAGATTGCTCATTCCCTTCAACATTACATTTAACTGGGCCACCTCTGGACTATCCCTGTTGGCTAGACAAGGGATAACTGATGCCAAAGCTGACTTGTATCCAGCAACTGTGACGGGAGCTAGTCCTGAAAAGAACAGCTCACAGAGAAAGTCTGCTATTTGCTGAATAGTGGATTGAAAGGTATCAATACCCTTTTTTTTCACACCAGTCTGCAAATCTGTTAACCTTGTTGTTATATGACTTGAAGGTTGACCTCCTTCTCGCAGCCGCGATGAAATCAGCAGCCTGTCGAGAAAAGCCTTCCGACATGGAACGTTGTTTGATAACATCCACGCAGTCAATTTGAACATTTCGGGACGCTCGTGTAGGAAGCGTCCCTTGGCCTGGGAGATTATGTTCGGAATCTCGGGCAACTGCACAGGATTTTCCACCAGCAGATCTAGAAGATCCGTGAGCCACGCCCTGCTCGGCCAATACGGCGCTATTAGCAGGACCAGACACGGTTCCTCCCTGACCTTCACCAATACCTCCGGTAGAAGAATGGTGGGTGGGTACGCATAAGCGTGCATCCCTCTCCAGCTTATCGCCAGAGCGTCTGTATCGATGGCATTTGGATCTGGAATCGGCGAGACATATGTCATGATTTGAGCATTTTCCTTTGTGGCGAACAAGTCCACGTTGGGTTTGCCCCAATGCTCGAAGATCCGTCGCAGAACCGGAGGGTTGAGGGACCATTCTGTTGGCAAGATTCTCTGTCTGCGAGACAAAGCATCTGCCAGAATGTTCAATCGGCCAGGAATATGAGCTGCTTTAAAAAAAAACGGAGTAATTCCTGCACCATTGAATCAAGTACCACACCCTGATACACAGAGTGGGCGACCTGGTCCCGCCTTGGCGATTTATATATGATACTACTGTCGAATTGTCCGACCGTATCAATATCACCTTGCCCCTGATCATCGGAAGGAACTCTTCCAACGCCAGTTCCACTGCCATCATTTCCAACAGATTGATATGCAGCTGACTCTCCGGGAGAGTCCATGTGCCCGAGACCTGGTGTTCTCCCAGGCAGGCACCCCACCCTTCCAGCGATGCATCCGTGTAGACGGACAGCTGGGGGTGGGGTAGGTGCAGCGAAACCCCTAATAGGAGATTCTGACGCTGTTTCCACCATAGAAGATGCGATATTATCGGCTCCAAAACTGGCACCAGTTTTGACAGGGGTTCTGTTCTCTGTTTCCACAGAGACATCAGATACAACTGGATAGGCTTTCGCATTAGAGCAGCGTACGGGATAACCTGCTCCATGGAGATCATCATGCCCAGCATCTGAAGGAACCGCCTCGCCTGAATGTGGTTTCCCACTCGAAAACTCTTGAGGATGGCTAACAGAGACACCACTCTGGGCTCTGATGGGTAAACCCTGCCCTCCTCGAGGTCGAATCGCATCCCCAAATAACGAAATGTTGAGTGGGCGTCAACTCGGATTTCTCCTCGTTGACTATCCAGCCTAGATCTGAAAGTAACTTCAGAGTCAGAGCAGTATCCACGTTCAACCTGGCTGCCGAGTCTGCCTTGAGCAGCCAGTCGTCTATGTAGGTGTGTAGGTGCCACGTTCTCTTTTCTGAGAAACGCTGTCACCGCAAGGACCACTCTTGTGAAAACCCTCGGAGCTGTCGACAGGCCAAACGGGAGAACTGTAAACTCCCATACTTGATTCTGAAACGCAAATCTCAGAAACCTGTGCCAACTCCGATTCATAGGAATGTGGAAATATGCATCTTTCAGATCGATCGATACACACCACATTCCTTTCCTCAATCCCGCCATTACCGACCTCGGCGTTTCCATCTGGAACTGAGGCGTATGGATAAACCAATTTAATGGCCTGAGATTGAGTATGGGTCTCCATCCCCCTGTGCTCTTGGGGACAAGGAACATGTTTGAATAGAAGCCTGGAGTGTTCCGGTTTGCTGGTTTTATTGCTCCCTTCAGAAACAAACCCGACACTTCCTTTTGAACGGCTTCTAACTTGTCTGGCTCCCTTGGTACGGGTGTCCAGACAGGTGCCAAAGACAGATTTTGTGGTGGAAAGTCCCACCACTCCGGCATGTAACCCTGGGATAACCATCCCAGGACCAGACTGTCTGACGTCACACCTCGCCAGGCCTCGACGAAACGCATGAGCCTTCCACCCACCATAGACGCCTCGACGACTAACGGGGTTGTCCGGCTCGCAGTCCGGCCCCCCCCCACTTTCTTAACGAGAGAGTGAGAACCATTTCGTTCTAGGCACGACGGGTATAACTGGCACCGCTGTTCCTGTCGCACAGGCGCGGTCCAGGCGGATATGAAGGGAGCTTTCGTACCCTCAGGTACGCTTCGGCCCCTTCTGTCCGCCCTTTGAGGCCTTACCCTTGCCCTTCCCGCCTCTAGGGCGGTCAGGAGCAACATTGGGGAGGGTAGGCGCCTCTACAACCTTCCTGGGCTTCTTCGCCGGCGGCGGCTCCGAAAACCCAGCTGAAGCAGACGTCGCAACAGGCCTGGCTTTCGCCTTGCCCTTATGCTTCTTCTGCTTCTTTGAAGGCTGACCCGTTAGCGGTTTCCCCACAGCCCCTAGTGCGTGCGCTTGCCGCACTAGCTCTAGCTGTAGGTTTACCGCTAACCGATTCTGCACGATACTGGCGGTATCCTCTAAGATGGCCCGCGCTTGGCCACCGAAGATGCTAGGCCCTGTCAGGGGCGTCCCAAGAAGACGCTCCCTGACTGCCGTAGCCGGACGCATATGGTCAATGACCATTTGCCTCCTGGATTTCGTCACTCGCGCTTGCACCCTTGCCAATGCGTCCATCGACAGCACCAGGCCGTCATTGACACATGAAAGCGCCACAGGTGGCACAGGGTGGCCTGCCCCCACTTCAGCCCACACCGACTGAAGGAGACGATAAGAATGGTTGACAGCGCTCATCGCTGCCCTCACACCCTCATCGCATAGGGACAGGACTTCTTCCTGGTGTACCTAAGACTTGTCCACTAGTGCCGGACCGGGGCCACCCGCCACGGCACTCTTGACGCCCAGTACCCATCGGTCATCCTCCGTGACCGACGGGACTACACCATACCTGTCGTATTCCCCCTGCGGAATACGACATCTTGCCCGCACCTCCCTGGAAGCCGCAGGGAGCTGCCCCTTGGTCATCAGTTGTTTGCTATAAATAGCATCCAACAAATCTATGAACCGTGGATCCAGTCCCACTGACTGGATCCGGGCCACGGGCAAAATCCCCGTCCTAATCGACGCAACCGACGGACGGGGCGCATCTTCATCGGCCGTGGCCGAAACCACAGACGGGTCAACCCTGGCTAGCCACGCCAGAACATCTGACCAATCTACCTCTGACGAAGACACCGCCGCAAACACGTCACCCGTTGACGTGCTCACGGGTCTGCCAGCCACGGCCTCCCGGCAAGGAGCCACGGCTGACACGCCAGGCACTCCGCTACCACACGGTTCCGCCGCCACCCCATGAAACACTCCGGTCCATGGGGTAGGTCCGCACGGAAAACCGTACGGACCCGTAGCAGTCGCGGAACCATAGCCGGACACGGGCGCCAGCGGCACCCCACGTCCGACTGCCGGACCAGGCAAGATAGGTGAGTACCACGCCTGGCCCGGCACACCCGTTCCCGTGACGGCTGGTGCCAAACCAAGCCGCACGGAACCGGTGCACGGTAATGGATTGGCCTCAGCCACAGGCGGAGCCGCTGACCTGGCTTGCGCCAAACCAGACAAATGGAGGCCAGTTAAGGCCAGGACGGAATCAACCTCCATATTCTCCACCTGTGGCTTCATGGGCCGCAGCCACCTCTCCTCCTCGTCTTCAGACTCCGAAGAGTCGTCACTAGACGAGTCAACCGTGGAGCCGTCCTGGCGGACGGCTCCCACACCTGACGGACTGGCCACCGCTACTGGACCACCCGGAGGTGGCCGCAGAGAAACAGAACCCGTCTGGCCGAAGCCAGACGGGACTGCCAGGGGGCCGTACGAGACGGCCCCCTCGGTAACTAGTCCAGAATCCTGTCCGAGGACAGGATCCGTACCAGGCATGGGGAGAAACTGCCCCCCCCCAACCTTTGGTAGCAGGCACGACACCAGCGTGGGCAGAACGCTATGCAGAAAACCCTGCATAGCCGGACCAAACCACGCCGGCGGTGCCATCTCCAGCTGGGGACGTGGAGCACCCCCACCGGCCGAACCGGGCGCTCCACGATTTCCTCTCGGACCGCCTGACCCCGCGTCAGACCCAGCCAAGTCCTTCTGGGCAAGGAACTTAACCATCATCTCAACGGACCACACTGCACAAACATTACACCTATGATCAATATTGCACAGGGAACACCTAAAACAGGCATGGTCCTTGAACACGACACGGACAAACTTATGGCATTCGTCACATGATGGCGGGGCTGGCTTGGCCTATAACATAAGCACAAACCTACAATAAACGAGCGGAACGAGACCCGGATGGAAGGCAGACAATTAATTTTCAAATAATTTGACTCATAAATTAACTGTAACCCTCCCGCACCCCACCCCGCCACGTTACAACAACGATCGCATTGATTATGACGACAAGAACGAGGCGGGCATTAAACACACCCATAATAGATGCTCCAGGATGTGTAATGCTCCAGGAATCATATCGCATAGCATTCGGGGTATATTTACTAATCAATATAAATTATACTCCTAACGAAAGCAGCACGATATGTGAAGAAAACAACAAAATGTATAACAAACTGCTGTATCACACGGTAAAACCGCAGACCACGCATTTACTCAAGAATTTTGAAACCACCGATCATTGCAAACCGATCGTGATCGCACGTAAACTTGATCATTCTAAAGTTTCCGGTACCATTTTTAGTACGCAGCACCCAGAACAAGATGCGCGAATTAATGAACAATTTTCTTCACATAAACATCCGAGCGACCGGGTGTGACGTCACCCGCTCGGATCCTACGGAGAACGACGTCAGCCGATATTCGTGTTAGAAATACCATAGCATAACACCTATTTTCATATCTGCCGATCGCCTGTTGGGGGTTAAAGAAGGCGATCGTCTGACATATATCATTGTTAGCACACGTCCCAGATTCTATGGGGTCAGAAATTGGAACATGCGACACAACGAAATTTAGAGACCTAAGTCTTTTAACTATGGATAATAAAGAACAATACAACCTGGTTGTCTTGGGCGGTATTCTCCATAGTCCTTAGTTAATCCTTTCAGAACACACAAACTATCACTGATTAAAGACTTAGATTATTTTAAAACACTAAAATCCTTAATGCAAAAAGCATGTATTGCTCTTGTCGCTATGCAAACAAGGATGAGCTCTATGGTAAACGGGTACTCGGCAGTTGGGAGCCGAGTACCCGGTTCCCAGGAGTCGGTAAAGCTTTCTAAGTCTATAATCCTAGAGCCGCTGTCAGGGCCAGCTGTATATCAGAAGTAACAGAATGGTGAGTATTGATCGAAGGAGAAACTGTATTTGCCATATGAAAGTGAGACTGCAAAGGAGTGATAACTCTGGCATTTGACATCCTATCAGTTTCATTTTCACAACACATATATTAGATGCCGACATTAACATTGTGACCAAGTTTGGTGTCAATCAGTGTTGCCCACAACATCTGATTTTTGGGGGTCCCAAGGACCCCACACCCTCAGATTTGGGGGTCCCACTGTAAAATCCGGGGGTCCCATGGGGTCCTCATCTGAAATATGGGGGTCCCATGTTTTTTTCTTAAAATAAACACAACACATTGATCTAATTATACAGCACTTTATTAAACATGTTGAAAACAGTGCCAGTCATTCCAGTGGTAAATTTTGAAAAATATGTATTCTGTGATCTACAATGGTGGCTAAAATTGATCTATTGAAGTGGCCCTTGTATATTTAACTAATAACATTTGAACTGCATGTCAATACACAATAACTTAAAGCACTGTACTTGTTTGTTGTCTGATAAACCAACCAACCTACATTGACAACCTTGTATGATTAACATTTCCAAAGACCACGACATTAGTAATTAGCAAAGACCACTGCATTAATTTTTCTATTAAACCCTAACTTGGCTTTGGACGAATTGAAAAATTACGAGTATCTGGGGAGAGTTTGCTCAAGGACTACTTGACCTACTTCGATATAATGCGCGCGTATTTTTTATAATTTAACTGGAATGACCAAATATAGTGGAATACATAGGTTAAGAGCAGACAAAACAATAATTTATCAAACATAATCTGTATAAATCAGATTAAACTGCGTAATTAGTGAAAATATATCAGCTAATAACCGGATATGTCTAATTCATAGGGAGTAACTATGTAACGCGATTGTTGATTGGTTGAAGCATAGATAACGCATTAGCGTGTATCCAATAAGGACGCTTGTATCGGAGAGCTTTGAGCTACACGCTGTTTGGAAAAAAATCAATATTTTAACGCATGCCTACCTGTAGATGATGAACATCGCTGCTGGGATGAGCTTTTTAGTTGAGAAATTGGGAACACCTAACGCTCGAGTATTGCTAAACATTATAAAACACTAATCCATCAGTCAATCAATCAGCCGCTATTGCTAAATAAAATACGACTTATAGCGCGTATTGATACCGTTATTCAAACAGCAATACAAAGACATCGCCGCTAATCCGTCAAATGACCATTCAAATGTAAAAGATATCACAATATCTTCCATATATTCCTTCATCCATTTAGATATTTTGATAAGTAAATAGAAACAAATATTTTGCCTGTAAGTCGTTGCTGCTTTAGGCAAGTAGGCATGCGCAAATTAATTTCAAAATATTCAGCAGATTAGTGTTAACAACTTTGTGATCTGTCCAATGTTCTGATCTGTGAAAGGATTAAGACGCCCAGACACGTTTGTATACGCTTGATCAGTTGTATTGGATTTCTCAAGCGTGAGTTCCTCTAGAGGGCGATTCCGCTGTTATCCAATCAAACACTGACACGTCATACTGACGATTAGCACAACAGACAGAAACATGGCGGGTATTTTTGCAATTTGTAGGCCAAACAAGGCGACTAACATCGGGCTTGTAAACTCACTACTTATAAAAAAATTAGATCAAATGGAATACTAAGGATGATTTGGGGATTGTGTTTACAATTAAATGTGGTGGTTGAACCTGATTTATGGGCATTAACAACTTTGAGTTGTGCAAGAAAACATACAACAAATCATAGTCTTAAACAACGCAGTAAGTTCGTTTTTATTGAACACACAATACATTAGGTATATTTTTTAAAGTAAAAACATGCACAAATAAATATACACACACGATAATATAATTGATAATTAAGCACACACCAAAGTTACCAGTTTCCATTACACTTTTTCACTGCGTCCCCCGTGCGTCCTCGGGGACGCAGAGGGTTAATTTGCATGCGTCCCTCTGCCATTTTTATGCGTATATACGCGCAAAAGGACGCATATTGGCAACTCTGGTGTCAATCCATCAAGAAATAACAAAATGAGCCACCATTGTTGGTGACAGACAGACAGATGGATGGACAGACATACAGAAGGCAGATGGGGTCATCGCTATACGACAGCTGACTGACAAGCAAGCGGAGTTAAGAAAACCAATTTCGGCTTCAAAATCCATCAAATAAAAAAATTGAATATGGCAGCCAAACACGCTAAAATTTGATTAGTCCACGGCGGTCATGTTTTTTACCTATCAACTTCCCATGAACAGACTTTAATGGCCCTTAGTCCATAATCATATCCCCAAAGTTTCAGCCCAATCCGTTCAGCGGTTCTGTAGAATAAGTTGTTTTCACGAAAACTAGGTCATCCAAGATGGCCGCCGAACTATTTGGCCAATCAAGTTCCTTCGAACAAATTTGGTTCAGCTCTTGTCCTATATGATATTTCGTGAGTTTTGAATCGATCCACTAAGCGGTTTCGGAGAAGATTTTTAAAGCCATTTCCTAAAATCGGACAAAACCCAAGATGGCCACCGATCGACTTTGTTTGAACAAACTTCGATCCCTATGCCCTAAGGATACTTCCTGCCAAATATAATTGAAATCGGCCAAGTGGTTCTTGAGAAGAAGTCGTTTAAAGAAAAGTTGATGGACGGACGGACACCGGACCGACGATGGACAGTCGCCATGGCATAAGCTCACTTACTAATAATCTTTCATGAGTTTTGAATCGATTCCCTGAGTGGTTTCAGACATGGTTTTTAGACATTTCAAAAAATTTGCCGAAATCCAAGACAATCACTGGCCAAATGGGCCGATTGTCTTACTTTGAACAAACTTTGATCCTTTCAGACCAGGTGAGCTAAAAATAGTTTTGTACCAATGACACATTGACCGTGACCTCAATATCATTGTGCTCCATTATCTTAAAATATGACATGTCAATGCCAATTTTGTGGAAATTCCAGTGTTTGGACATGACTACCGACGCAAGCATGTGTTGAGCCTATACAATGTTTGAGCATCTGCTTCCGCGTTTGAAGCCACTTTGACATGATCCGGTGAAGTCATCGATCTTGTCTCGGATGCCGCATAGAGTAGCATTCGATAGGATTTTCCGTATGCTGTTATGGAGCACAATGGGCCGCAGATTGGTTGGGGGGGGGGGGGGGCCCCAGGTGGCTTCTTGGGCTTGGATAGCGCGATAAGGAAGCCTTGGCCTACAGAGTCGATGGGAAGGTGGTGCATAAAAGCTGAATTGATTAGGTGCGTGATCGGTTTTGAGATAATGTCACTTGCGTATTTGAATAGTTCATGGCTCATGCCATCAGGTCCAGATGTACATCCATTTTTCAGGGTTTTAAGTGCCTTCTCAACTTCTGCTGTATTAATTGGTATCCAAGCCCAAGAAGCCACCTGGCCACCCCCCCCCCCCCCACCAAATCTGCGGCCCATTGTGCTCCATAACAGCATACGGAAAATCCTATCGAATGCTACTCTATGCGGCATCCGAGACAAGATCGATGACTTCACCGGATCATGTCAAAGTGGCTTCAAACGCGGAAGCAGATGCGCAAACATTGTATGGGCTCAACACATGCTTGCATCGGTAGTCATGTCCAAACACTGGAATTTCCACAAAATTGGCATTGACATGTCACGAGCCTTCGACACAATTAAGCGCTCAAAGATCCTAGATGTACTACGCCAGGCCAGTTGCAATGAAGATGAGCTACAACTAGTGAGACTACTGCTTGCAGACACAAAACTGAGAGTATGAGTCAAGTCAGTGAAGTTTGTAGAGTTTGAGACATCAATCAGCTACGCACAGGGAGATAGTCTATCCCCTGTGTTTTTCACCTGTTACCTGGCTGCTGCATTGAAATCTGTGCGGGGAAATTCGACAAGACAATCCCCCCGGTGTCAATACTGGGCATGCCACTAGAGATGGAATGATGTGGAAGTTGAAAATTTCCAAGGCAACAATACAAAACTTAAATATTTTGAAATTAATTGGACTGGAAGCAGCTGCTGCAATGCTGCTTGAGACGACGACAACTTCCAGTCAAATTAATATCAAAATATTCAATAGAATAAGTTTTATATCATGTCAAACTTTAAGAAAATTTAATTAACCCTTTCAGCGATTAATTCCCACATTTTTAAGGCAACTATACAAAACTTAAATACTTTAAAATTAATTTGACTGGAAGCAGTTGCTACCTCAGACAGCAATGGCTTTAAGTAAAAAAAAAATTTCTAAATATTCAACACACTAAGTTTTATATCTTGTCGAACCAAAAAAATAATTTTAAATTACATATTATTATTTAAGATTATACAAAATAAAGTTTGTTTTTTGGACATTTAGAATAAATTTATTAATTGTTCAATAATTATTTTTTTTTTCACCGACACCAGTCACCCACCCAGCCTACAAAATCCGGCGCTACCCATTCTTTATACTTATCATTACATTGCCATATAGAAGAATAATTGCACTTTCCCATGATCGCGACGTTTATTTAACTAAATCTATCATACAAATATTATATAATTATAATTGCACGGACGCTACTTTCTTGATGGCTATCTAAACGCAACTGATTCAATGTTTACAAATTCGTAAAAACAATGGCTTCTTGCAATTGACAAGTTCAGACACATATTACTCAAGCTGAAGTGTGTTCCCGGTACGGTTTACCGTTAACAGCGCAGTTTAGCATACACCGGGAACCAATCTGATGTTGCCGACCTTAAACTCTCACGCAACAACGGCGAGATTTTGCGAGACTGGTGAGAATTTGTGTTTGATGACGTTTTACACAAGCTGAAGTGTGTTCCCGGTACAGTTAAACGCGCAGTTTAGCTTACACCGGAAACTAAACGGCGATATTTTGCGAGACTAGCGAGAATATGTGTTTGTGACGATTTATGAGAAAACGTCTGCCGGGAGAATTGCAATTGCCGATATTTTAATTTTCCATACCGGAAATGCAAAATATTGATTTTCCATACTTTTTCAAGCCCTGGAAAAGGTTTTCTTAATTTTCCATACTTTTTCCAGACTTCCATACCTGCGTACAAACCCTGTGTAAAGCAAGCGACCACCTCTTGCAAATACCGCACATAACGTTAGGTGTACATGAAGTACACTTCAGACATACGTGCCCAGTGAATTCAGAGGGGTGATGGCGATTCACACTTAGACGATGAACATTTCACCTTTTCAGCTGATTTCAGATAATCCTATAAACGAAAAAATAGGAAAAGATGAAGCAAACAGTTTCTGAAATCTCTAGCCAACTCTAACAAACACCTAACAAATGCTAGAAAAGGCGGGAAAACGTAAATTCAAATCATAGATCTGTATAAGTAAACGGCTACCTTTTAGAAATAAACTTTGAACTCTTCATGTTAAGGGTACCTAGGATTGATATTTATAGCAATCCCACTTAGCGTGTTTATGAGTGTATAAATGGTAAGGCATAGTTGACTACCACGAAAAGCGGTAACAAAGAAACAAAAGTGCAAATAACACATATAAAACCATAAAGTTACTCTGCCACGTAACTTAGATAATAGGGACTTCATTGCAGGCATGATATTAAGAAGTAATCCTCTTAAATAAATATCTGACTCAAATGGCAAGCACAAAAAATTTGACCGGCTCAAAACAAACCTTTCTGTTACCAGAAAAATTTGAAAGTGAATCTATGTTACTCTTAGTCTCCTCTGCGCACGCATGCACTTTGACCTAGGTCTTAGAGTGAGTATAGACTGGTGCCAGTCTAATGCAGGCTGTATGGTGAGAGTGTACTCTACCAGAAGCCCAGTTGAGGGTACAATGAGTTCGTAAAAATCTTTTTCTGGTGCTAAATGCAGATGGTTTGATTTAGCAAGTAGTGATTGAATGGTAATGGATGTTGTGGTGTAATAACAACTCTGATTTTACTAACTTCAGGCCTGTCTCAGTACTACCTCTATTCTCAAAGCTCCTAGAGAGACTCTATTATAACCGCTTATCAAAATTCTTAAACAAACACTCTATATTTTACCAATCACAATATGGATTTATCATTTAGGGAAAGGCACTCGACTATGCTAGCACTTGTAGATATGATGGAAAGAATATCATACTCCCTTGAAAATAAAGAATATATATTAGGAATATTTTGGACCATTCGAAAGCATTTGATACATACAATTGACCACAAAATTTTAATTAAAAAACTATCACATTACGGAATACGTGGCATTGCACTCGATTGTTTAGAGTTACTTGGCTAACAGATCGCAATATGTGCAATACAATGGAGCTCTCTCTCTCCCTCTCTGCGAGTGCAGAACTAGTTTGCGGTGTTCCTCAAGGATCAATTCTTGGCCCTCCGCTGTTTCTACTACACATGAGAATGATTTACTCAACGTTTGCAACTGCCTATCACTAACATTATTTGCAGATCATGACACCAATGCATTTTATTGTTCAGGCCATACGGAAAAAGCCTGGTAGGGGAAGAGATTGACGATAATGCCAGGTAGACCATAATTGTAATCAGCCTGAGTCCACAGAAACATCCCCAACCATAATTGGAAGAAGAAGAAATAAAGTTTACTTGAAGTTGATTTGATTTGGCGACTTCTAATCCCGGAAACATCATACAATAACAAATGTTCATATGAAAACAGCATAGTCATCAATTTATACAACAGTTTCATAATGGTAATAGGCA
The DNA here is from genome assembly GCA_034401795.1 of Chaetoderma sp. LZ-2023a. Classification (NCBI taxonomy): domain Eukaryota; kingdom Metazoa; phylum Mollusca; class Caudofoveata; order Chaetodermatida; family Chaetodermatidae; genus Chaetoderma; species Chaetoderma sp. LZ-2023a. The sequence goes on from CM067372.1 coordinate 83,272,092, forward strand.
AATATGTATTCGATTAACCTCTAACTTTATTCATAAGATCTATTTTATAAAACAAGCGAATTTACCTCAGCCATATTTTCTTATCTGGTCTTTTCCTGAGTAGATCCCGTCTCTCGGAAATAAATTGTTTTAGACGAACTTCCTTGCAGAGTAGGTTACAAATTGGTGGTATTAATAATACGCAGCACGCGATACCACATAAGCATGTTACGAAAGATGCTTTCTCTACCACTTCGCACCGCCAAATACATAGTGTATTAATTGTTGGAGCCAGGTCTGTGGCCGCCGAACCACGTAATCGACAGCTAACACTGTTAGCCTCCATCATTAAAAGTGGAAATGGCATTCTGTATAGTCTAATGGAATAACAGACAGCCACGGTTTCAACGTTAGCCAAATTGGAGAGCTGGTTCGTGTACGTCCTTCTTCTTTTTCTTCAAAATAATGTTGATGGCCCAATTAGTTGAGTATTATCCCACAACTGTTAATGCAGTGCACGAACAAAATAAGCATGTCTCAAAGTTAAAAGAGATTTGTGTTTACAGTCTAAACACAGGCATTGTTCTGTGTTGCTTTACGTGAAACTCCACCCACGCAATGCTGATTTGAAAGCCCCTATTGAAGGTGTTGACTGCATCTGCTGGTAAACTATTCCACACTGGACTTCGCCAAAGCGTTTGATAAGGTGCCACACAAGCGACTACTCTCAAAACTCCACCACTATGGCATCCAAGGAGACGTCCTTCACTGGGTCAAGGACTTCCTCACTGACCGGCGCCAAAGAGTAATCCTTAATGGAGAATCATCCAACTCAACAGAGGTACTTTCTGATGTTCCACACGGCTCAGTATTAGGACCGATTCTCTTCTTAGTCTTCATCAATGATATTGCAGATGACATAGGCTCAACAATCAGACTATTCACAGATGACTGTCTTCTCTACCGCACCATCGAATCCAGTGAAGAGCAACAGATTCTGAAAAAGGACCTGGACACACTTATGTCATGGACTGACACGTGGGAAATGGAGTTCAACATAGCAAAGTATAACATCCTGAATGTCACCCAGCATTGATCCAGCTACAGTACTCACTACACAATGAAAGATCAGATTCTAAAAGAGACCATATCAAACCCATACCCCGGGTGGAGTTGGCCAGTAATCTAAAATGTAACAAACATATCTCCAACTTCACAAGCTCAGCTCACAGAGTTCTTGGATTCCTCAACAGAAACCATTGTGGGTGCCCCCAATCAGTAAAGGAGTAGGCTTACCAGACACTAGTCTGGCCAAAACTGGAATACAGCTCTACAGTTTGGAACCCACCAACAAAAGATGTAAAGCCAATCCATTGAGGCTGTCCAGAGGAAAGCGGCAAGATTTGTGCAGGCTCGACCAGTCTACAAATTTCCAAGACAGAGTGTTACCGGCATGCTAACAAGCCTAGGATGGGAGTCACTCGCACAGAGAAGAAGAAAAACAAATGTGGCATTCATGTACAAAATTCTAAATGGCCATGTAGCAATACCACCCGAATACCATCCTCAGAAAGCGTCAATATCAACCACCAGGCGCAATAACTCACAAAAGCTACAGGCAATCCAGACTAGCATCCAACAATATCAGAGTTCTGTACACCGATCTGGAATGGCCTGCCTGACAGCATCATCTCAGCAGTGGATGTAGACACATTCAAGCTCTACATCCGGGAGGTGACCATCTAAGCCTCCGCAATCACTGTAAATATGTATATAAACTGCTTTTATTCCTGAGACGGAGTGGCCATCTTTATCCAGACGCGCACCTGGCCATGATGTTCAGTATGAATTTTGCCCAGTAATAGTACAGATACAGATACCCGAATTGCGGATGGGAAAAAGGAGTGAAGTTTGATGTTCGTACGAGTGTGCATGATCAACAACCTATGGTGAATTCTAGTTTAATGCCTGCTTGTTGTGAAGATCATGTTTCCATGAGCTTGTACATCTACTAGGCCAGTCATGATCTTGTACATCATAGATGCTTTGTTGACGTCACTGCATGATTTCAATGGATAAAGAGTGAGTTGTGTGACTAGAGCTGTGGCACTGCAGGTATGACTGAAGTTGTGACAAATTCCTCATATTTTACGATTGTATATGCCTATGAATAAATTTATGATTGCAATTAGGTGCCTAAAATTAACTAAATTGTCAATTAAATATAAATCTATTGATAAAACTAATCTATTTATTTATATAGTCGACGTAAAATAGTATTGAGAACAATGTTTGTTTACATTTTAGACAGTGACAGCATGACTTTCACTGCTGTCCACATGAGTTGAAGGGGCACTGACAAATGTTCACTATACTACAGTACAGCTTAGAAATAACTTAAAACAGTTTAGTATTTTGAATATAATTGGATTCCAACCCAATTTTATTTTCAAAGTATTCAACAGAACGTTTCTTACATCGTGTTCATATGGTACTAACTAACATGTTTCTGTTTTTTGCTTTGGAGGCACGTTAACTCATTTATGAGCTGCATTGTAAGCAAGGACGATACGCTCACGATCTCTAAACATCTGGTTCACCTACTTATTTAGAATTAATTTATTCACTAAAGTTTTCCTTTTTCACAACATTGAAATATTTATGTAGGCTGCTTCCATCACACGGAAAAAGTTTTGGAAATGATCGATGTGGCCGTAGTGGTGGTGGTGGTTGTCACAGACATGACGGCCCCCCCCCCTCCCGCCCCCACCCCTACTCACCCCACGCACCACTTTGTTGAATCTAACGTAGTAATCCATGTCTCTGTCTCGTGCAAACACCTTGTTAAAATATATAGCATAGGATATAGTTAAACAATTACGGTCAAATCACGAAAAGACTCACTCCTGGAACTCACTTACGACACACAATTTTACATTCGTCATTTTCAGAAACAATTGTGACTACTCTGTAGCCTGCATCTTCTTTCAGATATGAATAATTGCACTATTTTAGCAAAATTATAGATTACATTTACACATGGAAACAATGACCAAGGAATAGTGTTTCACTACTTACATTATTCACGCCAATGGGCAGATTTAAATCGGAGAGCAGCAAATCGACATGCGCGCAAATTTATGTAGGCCTACCACATACAGCCATCCTCAACCTCTCCCACACACCTCATCACACTCACACCCATTCATCACCGATATTTACCAATCCGAATGTTTTCAAGGATGGCATTATTGGATCCGCAATTAGGCCTACTATTGTTGGTCCCTAAAGATTATTTGTCCCATACATTGAAATATTGCCGATTGTGTTCATTATTTATTGCCTAATGTTTACTGGATGTAGCCTAAGCCTATTAATATGCGAATATAGCTACCCATAAAACCATTTATTATTCTAATAGATTTTCAAGAATCATAATTTTTTGATTTCTTGAAGAATTATCTTCAACCTGAAATAAATTATGTTATGGTATGTGAAGTCTATCCCATTAAATGCACGTTTTAAAACACGTTACCGTTGTACTAAAGACTGAGAAATATTGACCCAGCTCACAGCACCGTTCCCAGTGTGACGTCATAGCGAGCGGTGACATGTTTTAGACTGAGATGTCATTTAATCTCGTTATTGGGCTGTCTAACAAATTTTCTCTCACTCCAAAGTGAGGTTATTGTATTTGAATAGTGAAATAGATCATAAAATTAATTGAAATTCCTCACAAGTCATTGTAATAGTGAAATAACTTAAAAGCTAATGACCCTCTGATGCACATTCATCCATGCTGTACCATGGTATGCCCATTCAGTAATGTAACCTGTAATCATGATCATTAGTCACAGTTGAAGAAAGTGCATTAGCCAACTTGTAAGCGACATACCACAGCTAACATTTGACTAGGGAAATACAGTGTAGGCGGAATATCGCAGCTAACACTGTAGCCCATAACTTTCTGAAAAAGCAACAGGCACTGATCATCGGATATATTGAGGTTAGATGGCTATCATCTCTAAACTTCAATAAAGAGAGTGTTTGGCGTACTCATATCTTGATATTCGCAAGTTCACGTGGAAGAGGGATAAAGAATTTCATCGTAGGGAGCGGACTTAATCATCTGATTGATGATCTGATTAGTGTAATGAAATGCAGCATCGGTGGGGCAAAATTTGAGAATCTATTTCAAAACCTAAGACATTTAACCAGTTAGGTCAAACATGACTACACCACAGATAATATTGTAACATTAGTTATAGGAACAATTTGCAGTTTTACAAGCAAAAGACAACACAAATCAGAGGAACAATTTAGATATGAACCACACAAAGACCAAGACAAAGAGTGCAACATATGAAATCTTTGCGTACACGAAAGACAGAGGATACAAACTAATCATTACTACAATAATTCCAGCACCGCTGAAAATAGGTACAGTGTACAATAAAAGAAAATGGAACCTTAGACAGAGCTTCTACTCAGCTGAGGCGCTAAATCGCCAACAGCAAAATCTTGAATGTGATGTAGCCCATACAAATGACTACATATTGAGGAAAGCTAGAGCCGAGGGTGTGATAAGTGTCAATTTCCAAAAGGACTTAGCCAAGCAGGCAATTAAACACCTCGGAACAAAAAAAAAGGAGGTATACCAAGCATGCATCAAAGAGCAATTACTCACATCTGACAGATGGGGTACACCTGGACAGGAAGCTAAAGAAAAGGTCTTTGGAAAGATTGTCAACTTGTGTAAATTTGCATTGGGTGGCACAACTGAAAAATCTCAGGAGATAGATACACAAGTAGAGGAAGTAGCGACAGACTAAGAGATAGAGACCTGGAACTTCAAGGGGAAGAAACACTAATACACCAGATGAAAACCTGTAAGTATTTTAACTAAGTAATATATTTGGCGATTAGGAATCTAAGGTGGAAATAAATCACCAGCTCAGCTGCCCAACAGAGCATGCCAATTAATAGAGGCATAGGTGGCACACCGCAGCTAACTCCCCTATTAACTGGATAAAACAGGCAGAAATTTTCTGATTCATAAGGGATTGGGCAGCATACTGCAGCTAACTTCCCCACATATTAATTACTTCTCAACATCACCTGGAGCAGTTATCTAAGGCACTGCTGGACAAATAGATGAGCATATATAACTTGGGTTTGTACAGATAAACAACAAGAAGGGTTTGATCAGCATTTCTACAGGTAAACATAGCATGTAAAAATGGCAAAGAAATGCCACAGGGTCAAAGCCGGAGATCCCAACCAAATGTCAGCAAGAATTAAGATGTAAGCAGATGGCTATGTATGATGTGTGATCAGAAGTTTACAGAAGATAAGGCTGAAATGCTGGAGTGTGAATATTGTGATTCGCACTTCTGCAGGAAATACCTCAACCTGTTAGCAAATGAGTATAAGTTTCTGAGTAAAAGATTTTATCTCCATTGGTACTCCCCTCCATGTGAACAGAAGGCATCCAAGAACCTGAAGTTAGAAAAGGCGATAGAAGAGCACTGTAAGGCATATATAAGTAAAATTGAAGGCAGACTGTTGAAATTAGAGCAAGAAATGCAAAGCAAGACTGATACAGCACAGGTAAAGGCTCTGATTGAGGAAAGTAAGGCCCAAAATGAAGCACAGGCACCAGCAGCTGAGGTAATCGATAAAGTGGAAGTGGCAAGCCAGAAAGGAGACTTAAAGACCAGACTCAAGGATGATTCGACACAATTTGACATAGCAGGAGTAACAGAAGAGTGTCACAAAAGTATAGATGAGGGCTATGATCTGATCACAAATGACTATGTAACTGTTAAAAGCAGAGGTATCGCTCTATATATTACTGGACAATTAAAGGGAGAGGAATATAAAGAGGAAGGGGTGTTCCAGGAGGCAATATGGGTGAAGATCAGGATGACAGACAAGGAAAACCTGCTAATAGGGTGTCTATACCAGAGCCAAGTAACAATGCAGAAAATGCAGATGAGTTGCAGAATATAATAAAAAGGCAACATTAATGAAAGAGTTCGAACATCTACTTATCATAGGATATTTCAATTACTGCAATATTAACTGGACAGACTGGTCCACGAAAGAGGGCTCGGTGAGTGAATTATTTGTGGAATGCATTTGAGACTGCTTTTTATATCAACAACTCAAAGAACCTACTCGGGTCGATATAGTAATGAACCAAGGTTGCTGGATCAAATCTTCACTAAAGATGAAACATTAGTGGCCGGTGATCATAGTGTGCTAGTTTTTAACTACTAGATACATAGTGAAAGGACCAGAGATGAAACAGTTAGATGGAACTTTTTCAAGGGTGACTATGCAGCTATGAGTGACAAACTAAATCTGAACTGGGAGTCATTATTGATGTCCTAAGAACCTAACCAACTTGTGGATAATCTGATGCAGTATCTTAACACAGCGAAGGAAAAATGTATACCTAAAATATAAAAATGGAAATGCAAACCGAAAACATCACCAGACTCAAATTGCCGAGGAAATACAGGCAAAGATTAGGGAAAAACACAGATGTTAGCAGAGATTTATGGCGACCAAAGACCAAAAACGGCATACAGAATATACACGATTAAGAAACAAAGTTAAACAGCTAATCCGAAAGACAAAAAGAGATAGGGAACAGGAGATAGCCAGAAAGCTAAATCAGATCCCAAGGAGTTTTGGAACTATGTGAATGCCAAAAGGAAGACAAAGACAGGGATAGCAGAGCTACAAGTCCAAACTGACAAAGGCACTAAAGTGGCCATCGAGGAAATTGAGAAAGCAAATGTTCTTGCAGATTTCTTCGCCAGTGTCTTCACCCGGGAGCCCGAAGGAGTATTGCCAAAATTTGAGGAACGATTAGTGGAACATAAATTAGGTATATGCAAGGGAATAAGAAGTATGTTAATTTTTTTACAATAAATGAAAATGAAAATACCTCTACTTAGATTATTTATACTACTACGAAAACACCATATAGTTGCGACGATAATGGGATCAAATACCTATTCGAACCTATCGTTAATTACAAATGCAAACTGTTATCTCGTGCTAACTTTACAAAAGTAACCAGTATTCGTAAACAAATTTTTGCATTTCTGAAACAGCCACTCATCATCGACCACTCAAAAACCTTCAATTGTATAAACATCAGGCTGTCCTCAGAGAGCTTTATCAACATGTCAAAAATCATGTTCCCTATTCTATGCCCTCCACCTTAAGCAACCCGAGCTACTAACTCGGTGTATATAGACGCACTGAGACTGACTCTTCTGTCGCTGCTTTGCGCATTATGTTTGCTTGTACGTCAACCCTGCACACAATACATGCTGTACAATAAACACTTACTTTCCGGAACCGATTGCCGTGAGCTAGCAATACGGACATCGTTATGGGTTAGTCTTCCTCGACAGATCCATCGTCGTTACAACTTGTAAACTGCTGTGTGCAGGCTGGGCTAATTTCAGATTTCATGAACTGGACAGTTAATATTCGTATATTCTTAAAATAGACATTGAAATACAAACTTTATTCGTCACTACTTACCCTGCTGGTGATTGGGTTAACCCATCGAGGCTGGAGTTACCGATACACATACATGGCTACTCCCATAGATTTAGTATATATGGTCGAGTTGCTTAAATTCGTGAGTACCGAACTTTGTGAATTTGTTTTTATCGCTCTTGTTCTATGACGTTGCATAGAACGCATCTTACACAGTAGCCACTTTGATTGACAGTTCTGAACCTTTTGACAAAGTTTTGAGCAAAATACGGTCAAAACAAGAAACTTCATACAATTACTGATGGTAATGATAAAAATTGCCAGATTCCTTAATGCACTTGCTTAGATTACTTACTTGTGCTTATTTAGCAGCTAAAATGAGCAATTTTCACAATCCAAAGTTACCACCGGCTTTGTTTACATTTCTCAGCCGCGTCAGAATAGACTGATTGACGGGAGCATGTCTAAATTTAATTGCAGAAGCTCTAGAGGAAGGGGTGGGTGTTTATCAATGATTTACCAAAATGTCAAAATTAACATAACACATGTTTTTTTAACTATAGAAATTTTTTTTTATTCTTCCCTTTATGCTCGCTGAACAAGTTTTAAAGACTAGCATTAGTTCATTTCTTCAGCTCATTAATATTCATGAATTTCATGTGACGTCACTACCTAACGAAAGCGGCATCCATTTTGGGGGGTTTTTCTTTTCAAATGTATCAACTGCTTTTATAGTTTATACATTCATTTGTAGGACTAATTTATGGGTTAAAATGGGCAAAATCAGCAGTTGAAACATTCAACAAACCAATAGAGTGATATTTAAGGATTTACAAGCATGTACCAGATAGCTGATGATGCATAATTACCACTTCACGAAATTCGGTACCGCTATTTCATACATAACCAGGCGAGGTGGGTCAGTTCAAATGCTTGGAATTTGTTTTAAATTAAAAATTTTGTACTGAAATTTTAGCATTTGTATTCAGAAGTGTTATTTTACATTGTGTTAAATTCTTGCGCAAATCTGTTTAAGAGTTTTCTTTGTCGAGTGCTTTACTTGCTTAGATTCGCAAATTTCGGTACCCATAGTATATCATGTAACTTGTAACTTATCTTTTAACCTCCTGTATAGGAGAACCGTCTAGGGTGTCATCTCTCTAACTCAGCGGCGTGCCTGGTACTATTTTATTTATTTATACTCCCATCTCATATTCTCGCGGCAATCTGATTTTTTGCTATAAATAAAAACCAATAACCCCTACCATCTGTTTCCCATGGCGACGCTGTAACCAGGAAGTCAAAGATGCTTGCAAACAATTTTTGTCCAAAAATGCCCCTCTTATCACTGAGTAAAATAGAATGCTACAATTTAATGTACAAAAACATGTTGATATTATAAGATACGCGTGTATACCCTACTTTCAAAACTCATCACCAACTCACAAAAAAGTAATATATAAAACTTCTATATAACTGAAATACATCGGCTGCTAATTTATTTACGTCAGCTACATCATCAAGTTCGGTGATCAGTGACTCCGCCTGATAGTTGGACGATTAAAGTGCATGGAGAATTATCGTATAATAATTTCAGGGGTTTCCCTAATCACGCATCTTACAAATAAACCATGACAGGACCTACTGCATACAGCATGATCGAATCAAGATTTTGACCGGTTTTCTAATAAATAATAGAGTTTTGTAGAAGACTGTTAACCTGGAAAGCATTTCTGATATTTTATCTGTGTTTTGACTACGCTGGGCCACCGTAGATAATGTTCTTTGTTTACTGCGAGAATATGGCTAGCTTCTCTGAAAAACAACCACCTACCGGTACCCTAGCATTTTCCCGAAGTGATACAAAAACTTTCCTCTGTACAAAATTGGATTTTGTTTTATGAACAATTTAGGAAATAGAATAGACATTCAAATCCTAGCAACATTTCAAACAGGGAAGATTAATTTATTTTATTGTGATGCCTATTGTCGTAACTACCGCGAGACTATGGAACACCACCATATTATTTATAAATTCTTCATACTATTTATTATTTCACCGTTTATCACATCAGGACTTCATTGAGATCAGAGATGACAACTTCAACATAGTGTGAGTCCACGCCATCAGCCATGCCACTCAGCCTTAGCCACCATCAGGTAGTATCCATCATCTGCACGCTTTAGACCTGAGCCTACATGTCTAACAACTGACTTTTCCTATCAGAGCGTATTTCAGAATGAGTTCTTTTACATCCCCCATGGCACAGACACCATACGAGACGGGACCGACGGCTTTGCGTCCCCTCAGAAGGACAAGGAACTGTGCAGGTTTTTACACCTATCCACATGCCTGATAGTTCCCACGGGGACTACATGCCTGAGTGCGTGATCGAACCTGTAACATTTGGATTCAATTCGATTCCCGCTACAGAGGTGAAGGCTCTAGACCTCTGAGCTACACATGCCCGCATAATGTTTCGTATTCTCGTGGTAGTTACGACAATTAACATCACAGTAAAATTAATTAATCTTCCCTGATTGAAATGTTACTGGGATTTGATGTCAGTCCTATTTCCCCAATTGTTCACAAAATCAAATCCAATTTTGTGCAGCTTAAGGAATGTTGTTATATGATATATCACCTTGGGAAACCACCAGGGTAGGTGGTCATATTTCAGAGAGGCTGACCATATTCTCGCGGTAAACAAAGAACATTATCTACATTGAACCAGCATTATTTAAAATACAGAGAAAATGTCAAGAATGCTTTCAACAGTCTTCTACAAAACGCTATTAATTATTTGAAAATCAGTACAAATCTTGATTCGCTCATAGCATATGCAGTAGGTCATGCCATAGTTTGTTTGTCAGACGCGTGACGAGGAAAGCCATAAAATTATTACATGATAGCACGTAATGACATAGAGACTTTCTGAGCTTATTATAAATGGCGAGCCTTATTTTTCCATACACTTTAATCGTCCAACAGTCAGGCGGAATTGCTGATCACGGGCCTTGAGGATGTCGCTGACGTAAATAAGTTAGCAGACAATGTGGTTCAGTCAGCTAGAAGTTTTATATATTAGATTTTTGTAAGTTAGTGATGGGTTTTGGAAACAGGTTATATGCGTGTATATTATATTGACATTTTTTTTACATTGTATCTTTCTCTTCCACTCAGTAATAAGAGGGACATTTTTGGGAAAAAGGTTATTTGTGAGCATCTTTGACTTCCTTGTTACAACATCGGCACAGGAAGCAGGCGGCAGGGGTCATTGGTGTTTATTTATAGCAAAAAATCACATTGGTGCGAGAATATGGAACCTGCAAGAATATGAGACGGGAGTATACGTGCTAGATCGCTCTGACCCTCTCAAAAGCGGCATTTCAGAGTTCAGTATTTCTTCATGGGATGTTTAGTCTCTGAAATAATATGTTTTTAGCTCACATGGCCAATTGAGCTTATACCATGGCAACCGTGCATCATCCATCCTTTCTGCACCCGTCAACTTTTTCTTTAAACGACTTATCAAGAACCATTCGATCGATTTTAATTATATTTGGCAGGAAGCATCCAAGTTTTTTGAAACTAAACCGATCGGCCAATTTGACCGGTGGCCATCTTGGTTTTGGCTGTTTTTTTAGAAATGTCTAAAAATCTCTCAACTGCTTGGGGAATCGATTAGAAACTCATGAAACATAATCTTGCGCAAGAGCATATGGCCCAAATAATAATCTGTTAAATTTGCTAAACAAGGCCAAAATGGCAAATGCCAACAACATTCTTATTGTTGGTGATTTCAACTTCCCATCGATAAACTGGAGTACTGACTTTCGGCATATGAAGAAGATGCATATCTTAAGACTACCAGTGATATTTTCCTTCAGCAACTAGTTACTAATGCGACACGACACAAAATAAACCAGACTTCAAATCTTTTGGATCTAGTCTTAACAAACAACCAAAATATCGTCCAGGAAATAACCCACCTACCTCCATTAGGTAAAAGTGACCATGACGTTCTACAAATATCACTACATCCAGACATCTTAAACACAACCAAACAAGCTGCTAACAACCAAACAAGCTGCTAACAACCAAACAAGCCGCTAACAACCAAACAAGCTGCTAACAACCAAACAAGCTGCTAACAACCAAACAAGCCGCTAACAACCAAACAAGCCGCTAACAACCAAACAAGCTGCTAAGCCAAAGCTACTGTTGAACAAATGACGGTTTAACGAAATAAAAACAGACTTAGGCATGACTGACCAACCCACCCCTCCAGCCAGTCACTACCCATTTGGCGAGCCAGCCACCCAGGCACCCACCCACCCATCTATCCACCCATCCACAACCCAATCAGCTATCCACTCACAAAGACCTCCACCAACCTACCTACATATCCATCCATCCACTAGGAAACAAGCTATCAACCCATGGAGCCAGGCAAGCTCCCACGCACCCATCCACTGATCAACTGAGGCCACTCACCCAGTCAGTCACCCAACAACCTATCCAGACACTCACCCAGTGAGCACTCATATAACCACTCACCCAGCCACCTAACCAGGAATCATACAGCGACTCAACCAGCCAGTCATGCATCCACCCAGCCATCCACTGAACCACAAATTCAATCATCCAATTACTCAACCAACCACTATCTACCACCCACCTATCCGGCCACAGAGCCAGCCCCCCCCCCCAACCCCCCCCCCCCCATACACACCCCACCCCCTTCCCTGGAGCAGCCCTTTTATCCATCGTCATACAATCTATCTCTGCCTCTTATCAACTTCATCTTTTCAGTCTGAGTGGAGGAGGGTCGTGCTGATGTGCACGTTCATTCCGGCAGAAGCAGTCTGCGCGGCAGGAGCGGTCAGTGATGCGGTGGTGGCTGTGGTTGCAGAGGTTATGGAGGCGGTAATTGCTCCTGTAGCGGTGGCCTAGGTTTGCCCTAGTCAAGCCCAGCTAAGGCCATCCCACTCCACCCACCCATCCTGCCATACCCCACCCCACTATACCCAATCACATCCTACCTCAGGCCCCTCCCCCCCCCCCCCCCACACACACACACTACTGGATTACAACTTTTTCTGTAAGGTGAATACTATACAAAAAAGGCTGCATTAAGCTATGACTATGGCACATTCCATGTGGACAAATCTGCGTTACTAATTGTTCACAAATTACTAATCCTGTTATTTGAGTTGTCTATAGCTTCTGGTCTGAATAAATATTGGTGTTATTTGGTGTTTTGCCAGATATAGATTCGAGAACAGGACCGGACTACAACGATCCTTAAGCATTTTGTATTATTGCCAGATTTCATTCAATTGTTGTTGAACACCGCTCATTATTTACATAATGTATCTTCTTTCAGTGTGACACAAGACATGAAATCTATGAAACTATTTTATTTCATTTAGTTGAGGGACTGAATTTAAGATATTTATCAGTAATTATTTGGACATTGAAGCAAAACGCCATAATGCTTAAAATAAATAGCGCCAAATTTACTTAAAAAACTCATTGCTATTTTTCTTGTTTCCAAGAAATATCCAGATTTTATCTGTGATCATGAAATCAAAACATGGGTGGTATTTGCAATGAATATTTGCAAGTATTCACTAATTGGCTGAGCTAAAATAGCATGAATAGGTCATTTGAAACGATAGTGAAATCTCTCCCCAGTGGAAGAGCGACAATAATGCCACAATTTCAATGCTAGTTAATCAATTTCTACCTGTAGTTAATGTTGTTGCAGAATGTTACCATTTCAGGCAATGTACACAAATGCCAAACAAATCAGTCAAGAGCTATATTTCAGCACTCCGTCATTAGTTACTAGAGTACGTATTTTAGCCGTGTAGGCGCTACTCTAGTAAATCGAGTATGGGGTCTAAGCCATAGAGTTACATGTAGATATATCTGTACAGCACTTATGGCCCTCTCAATGGTGGAATTTCAGAGTTCAGTATTTTCTTGCCTGATCAATAGTTTCCAAAATAATATGATTTTGTTACTAACTGTATTATATGGTTGAATAAAGTGTCAGATTAATATTGCCAATACAATTTTATTTCTGATAAAAATATATAAATTTGTATCTGTTCAGTTTCTCCTCCAATTACCATAAGAGAATTTCTAGAGTTATTGGTTGGGTTGGCGTCTATCGAGTCCCTGATTCCAGGTCCCATTCACGGCATATCTAGGCTGGTTTTATTTCAGTCTATTATTGGTAACTACCACAGGTTGGAGGGAGGTAAATATCAGTGAAGGAGATCGCCTATGTCTCCAGCGATTGCCAGCTAGCCAACCAGAGATGCAATCCCAGAATTGACTGGTTCGCCTTCAGGAGCTATCACATCCTGGAAAAAGAAAAGTCCCTTTTGGAGCCTATATATGCTGCTGATTCTGTGTGTCAGCCAGTCAGTGACATCCGAACATGCACAGCGTTTTAGCTCACCTTGCCAGAATGACCAAGTGACCTTATGCCATAGCATCCGTCCATCCATCAATGTTTTCCTTAAACGACTTCTCAAGAACCCCTGGGCTGATTTGAATTATATTTGGCAGAAAACATTATTAGGGCATAGGGATCCAAGTCTGTTCAAACGAAGCCAATAGGCCAGTTTGGGCAGCGGTCATCTTGGATTTTGGCCGATCTTTAAAAATCTTTTCTGGAACCGCTTGGGGGATTGATTCAAGCCTCAGGAAATATCATCTAAGGCAAGAGCTGAGCCAAGGTTGTGCAAGAGAACTTGATTGGCTAAATAGTTTGGCGGCCATCTTGGATAACCTAGTTTTCCTGAAAACGACTTCTCCAGAACCACTGAAGGGATTGTGCCAAAATTTGGGAGATACAATTAGGGACTAAGGGCCATTAAAGTTTGTTCATGGGAAGTTGATACATAAAAAAATATGGCTGCCATGGACCAATCAAAATGTAGTGCATTTGGGGCCACTTTCTAAACTGTCGAATAAATGGTTTGGTGGCCATCTTGGATCGTTTTCCTGCCAAAATTTTTAATGTCCTCAAGAACCATTGGGCCAATTTCAATTATATTTGGCAGTAAGCATCCTTAGGGCATAACGATTCAAGTTTGGTCGAACAAATCTGATTGGCCAATTTGACTGATAGCCATCTTGGATTTTGGAGTATATTTCGCCTAAAGCATCCTTATGGCATAAAGATACAGGCTTGTTCAAATGAAGTCGGTTGGTCGGTCAATTTGGCTGGTGGCCATCTTTGATTTTTATCTGATTTTTAGAAATGTCTCCGAAACCGTTTGGGGATCAATTCAAAACTCATACATCACCTAGGGCACCAGCTGAACCAAGTTTGTTCAAGGGAATTTGATTGGGCGACCATCTTGGATGACCTAGTTTTCATAAAAACAATTTCTCCAGAAACGTATTGGGCCGAAGTTTGGGAGATATGATTAGGGAATAAGGGCTATCAAGGGAAGTTGATACATAAAGAAACATGGCTGCTGTCTTCATGGTACAATTCTGGTCAACTCCTTAGCATTCTACTTATAGTTGATGGCCTTTCTAGTTGAAATGCCTATGTTCCAGGTGAGTGATACAGGCCCCTTTGGCCGCTTGTTTGCTAAGCTACCTATAGTCATATAGTGAAGTGAGGGACTCTACAGATATCTAACTCTATTGCCTAATGCACTCTCATTTTAGTTGTACCCAGTAAATGTCAAATTGAACATTAACAATTGCACATGGCTAGTTTAATAAAAAGTGTCCCAGAAGCCATGAATGTCCTTATTGTTGGTGGTGGAATTACTGGCTCTGCGCTCATAGCTCTCTTAAATGAAAGAATTACAAAAAATTATGAATGCCATTTGTGGGAAGCGGCAACACAGTTGAATCAGAGTGGTAAGTTCTACGTTCACAATTTCGTGGTAAAATCATCTTCAAGTCAATAATATGAAAATAGGCATTGCCTATAAGTAAATGGACTCATCAGACATCATTTATTGTTTCAATAAATATGACGAATTTGTATAGGGTCGAAATGTCCTAAATAAGTCCATGTATAGTATTATTGGAGAATCAGTTTTCGAGGGTGTAAGTACATTTTCGCTGATTTCATTTAAGATTGGAAGTCTTATTAAAAATGCTGTCAATTTTGTAACTAGCAAACAGTCATTGAAATAAAAATAGACACTCTTGATCTGAAAAGTACATAAGCACCCCTTGTCATTTTCACACTTCCGGAAAAATAAATTATTGCTATGACAACATATTTGCTATGCTACACCTGACAGCAAGTCAGGACAGCAACTGGCAGATGTCATCTGATGCAAAAACTGGATTGGTTTTTAGCTCACCTGGCCAGAATGGCCAAGTGAACTTATGCTATGGCGACCATCCGTTGTCTGTCCAGCAATGTTTTTTTAATGACTTCTCAAGAATCACCGGGCCGATTCCTATCGATATTTGCGCAAAACGGTCAATGGTTAAGGTCACAGTGACCTAATTAATGATGTAGTATTGCGTTTCCGCAATATGGCCAAATTTAAATATGCTCTGGCACTTCAGATTCGAATGGGTAACTCACAGACCAAATTCGGTTGAATTTCATGATTTTCATCCAACTATTTTGGAGGAGTTGCATTACAATCAATTTCTGCTCATTAAAATTTTACATTTTGACCCCTCCACTACCGCTAGACTGCAGAGCCAAATGTAAGCAGGGGTTTAGATTACCCCTTAGGTATGACTTTACAAGTCGTGCCCAAATAAAATCTGCCCATATTAGTGAGCTAAAATTAAAATCCTGGCTGCTATGGACACTAATTAACTTATTTACAGTCAATAAAACACTCAGATGGATGCTGTGTCATTTTATGGCCATTCGGAGGTCTTATAATGCTGCATGTGTATTAAAACTAAAATGGCTCAAAATCAATCTAGTTTCTAGGAGCATTGATGGATCCCAGACCAGATAGGTTGTGTGCTCAAATGAGGTAAATCTAAAGTCGTGGTAAGTGTCCGTTTGCACTCTGCAATTATGAGGTAACTCGTTTACCAAATTTGGTTGAATTCCATCCAGTGGTTTCGGGGGAGTTGCGTTACAATCAATCTGACCTTTTTAACCCTCTCCCACCACACGCCCCGGTGGGAAAATGTAAATGTGATCTTGCACTCCACACTCATACGTGTAACATACCTTACCTTACAAATTTAGTTGAATTACATCCTATTGTTTTGGAGGATTTGTGCTACAATCAAGTTTTCACACGCGCATGCACACTCACTCACGCATTTATGCATGCACACAGGCGGGACGGCATAATCCCTACCTTTCCATGAAAAACATGGGGATAATCATCATATGCCATAAAAACAAAGTACCGGATCCAATCAAGTTTTCATGAATATTTTGTATGATTCAAAGCTACTCCAGAACATCTATCAAAGTAAACACATTTTAAAGGAATGCTATTACACACATTTACAATTCGATAGCGCATCAATTCCTTTGCATATGTCATCAAGCAATATACACAGTCTCCCTTGTGAATCAGAAATGTACATGTACAATATATTTACATGGACAGAGGCAATTTCACTAAATTCAACAATAAGCATATAGGTTACGCAAAATTATTTGAGATACAGTACACATAGCGGAATTTGGTCAGCTTGCGGTCACCTATCATTCTGGCATGAGGCATGCCATGTGTCCCTAAAAATTGCTTAACCCTTATCATACCAATGTTAAATTAAAGCTACAGGGTCAGTAGAGGAAAGGGTTCTGCACTTTTTGGAAACAATGTTGCTGATGATTATTGGTTGTAGACAGCAACAGCTTACATTTTGTACCTTTAAAGATTGTTTCTAAACCTAACAGAGCTTATGATGATGCTGTGCTGTGATCTCTGGCTGAAGTAGATTGAAAATAGCTGCAGTCCGTACTTCTGACCATTGTTACTTTTCCTCAGCCAGAGGCATTAGCTTCGTTTGCGTTTTCAGTGTATCCAGTCATACCTTTTTCAATCGATTCATAGCATGTTACAGCAAATTTGTGCAGTGCCCTCTTCTGAGCTTTGTAGTTGTTGGCACAGAGTACAGTAAATTCGTGAATCCAGTTGCTCAGTCAATCATATGACATCATAACCAACTATGTGACATATATGTAGGCTGATGTCATAATCCATTATGTTATGAAGGACGTAATTATGCCCGTCATAGATGCTTAATAGTCTGTCATTTAATAAACATTCTGTTGAATATTTTGAAACTAATTTGAATGGGCGGGCGCTGTTGCTGCCATGTGCAGCAACAGCACCCAGTCAAATTACTGTCAAAATATTCAACAGCTTACACGTGTAGTTTTCTGGAAATTGATAGTCAGGGAGTTCAGGATCGATCGATTCCCAACACGGTCAAAGCAGGGGTGGAGCTTAAATAGAGATGGGGGTGGGGTGGGGATGGGGAGGTGTGTGTGTGGACATATCTAAGACTGGACTCATCCATTCCAAGGGATTCTGTACAGAGATATATATCTGGTGGCATTCACAGAACATTGCCAAGGATAGATCATGTTTGTTGGGCCACGTTCACTGACATTGTGTATATTGGAGATTATGCTGTCTAATCTACTATGTTGAATGATAGTCACATACTGCATTCAAAGGTTTTAATTTTGCATAATTTATATCCAATATAATCCACCCAGGTGGACGATTGAGGACACATTCTGGACCTGCATACAAGGATAACCATAGCAGTGTGGATTTGGGAGCACAATACCTGACATTACTCCCAGAGTACAGGAAGAAATATGACAGGTCAGTAAGCAATGAGCCAACATGTTGTATTTGTCGAGCTCTACGCGAGGTGGAGAATGGCTAGATTTAGAGATCTGATGGCATATGGCTTCCGATCTAAGAATTAAATAGAATGTTAAAGTTTCTCTATATTTGATTGGTCAACCATAATCATGTATGTAACAGATTGCATTTTAACCTTTTAATGGTCAAATTTGGTCAAGAAAATTGAAATGTTTCTTTATTGAATGTTCATCTGCAGGCCAAGAGAAGATTATTTTTGGAAATATATCACTGGAATGACTGGCTCAGTTGTCGAGCCAGTCATTCCGGTGGTAAATTTTCAAAAATAGTCTTCTCTTGGCCTGTAAATGGACATTCCTTAAGACCACTGCAGAGGCCAGTTTTGGCCGGCTTGACCATTAAAGGGTTAATAAATTCCTTTAAGGAGGCATGGGAACACAGGTCTTTATAGATCAAGAATATATCTATTCTAATTAGAATATAATCTATTCTAATTACAGTCTGGTATGACTTTTCTTTTATACGTTGTTACATTTCATCTATTCATACTTGATAGATCCTTTGAAACCACTTAGATGTTCTGTAAAAGAGCAGGAAAATATTGTTGCTTGGTGACCTCTTACAGTATTAAAAATTCTACCATCAATAAAACACCTGAGATGGGTCAGAATAATATAACTTAAAGCAAAGCTTCTAAACATTATTTATCTAGAACTAATCAGATTAATTGGATCTCTGTGATCCAAGGATGGTTCCTGACAAATTTGGTTGAAATGTGCCAAGTGTTCTTGAGAAGTTAATTAAAGGAAAAGTTTATGACATGAGACTGAAGACATGGCTGGCAGATGGACGGTCAGCGTGGGAAATCTTACATGGCCTTTCAAGCCAGGTGAGCTAATAATCAATCATATTTAATTGGTTAGGGTGCAGTTTGACAACATGTACATACCTACCGGTATACATCATATTGACAAAATGGGGCAATTTTTACTGCAATCTTAGGCCAAGTAACTAAGGAAAATGGAACTACCAAATAATGTTACCACTAGACCATACAGTCATGAAACTGCTATCGCCTGTAACATGTGCCCCTCTTAAGCAGGTGACTCGTTGAAACAAGTGCCTCCATGAAATAGATGACCCTCTGAAACAGGTAACCTGAAATATCTGACCTTCAGAAATGAAATAGCTAACCCTTTCAAACAGGTTGGCCTCTGAAATAAGTACATGTATCCCTCTGAATCAGGGGGTCCCCTGAAGCAGGTGGTCCTCTGAAACAGGTTAGCCTTTGAAACAGGTGACCCTATGAAGTAGGTGATTTGATGATACCTGTGCTTATTTAATGATTGAATAAAGAGCATATGTGTATATGATGTTATTATTATGTATTTTATGTTTTCCTGCTAGGGGTTATTCAGATTATTTCAAGCGAAGGCTACTGTTTGCATTGTCAGGTGATATGACAGAGCCAACCATCTGAAAAAGTCAGTCTTTGAAAGAGGTGGCCTTATACAGGTAACCCTTTGAAACAGGTGAACATGTGAAATAGCCGACCTTCTGAAACACGTGACCCTTTGAAACTGGTGGTTTTATAAAACTGACGGTCCTCTGAGACAGGTGGTCCTCTGAAGCAGGTGATTGAATATATAGCATATTGTATGTACTTGTATATGACGCCATTATTATGTGTTTTATATTTTCCCGCTAGGTTTTATTCGGATATGCTCAAGCGAGGTGTACTGTCTCCATTGTCAGGTTACATTGAAGGTGAACACAGATCTACAGCATCGGACACTGGCACAAATTATATGGCGCCTGAAGGCACGAATACTCTAGTACAGTACTTCCGTAAACATGCTGGTCAGTATATACCTGTATCCATAGATCAAAGGTAGATTGTTATAAAATGTTGGGGTACATTCTGGAGACAGCAACATTGTTTCCAAAATGAACATCAAATATCATAATAATGAAGTGGAGTTTAGCAATTTAATTATCAAATTTGATGGAGAAAATCAAGATATTTGCTTTATGAATGCGCATTGGCATTGGAAGCTATGGATTCGTAGATCAAAGATGCCCTTGATAAAGAGGCTTCGTTTATACAATGCAACCTGCGTATCCTTGATGCTCTATAACTGTAACAGCTGGGCAGCTCCAAAGGCAGCTCTAGACAAACTAGATGCCTGCCACCGCAAACACCTACGCATCATCACTGGACACCGATGGCCAGACAGCATAATTACCAACGATGCACTATACAAGATGTGTAATATGTCGCCGCTGTCTGTAAAGGTCGCCCGGCAAAGATGGTCCATGTTTGGCCATGTGCTAAGGATGCCAGAAGAGACACCAGCACAGAGAGCCTTGGAACTCGCCCTACTCGGAGCCAGCAAATACAAAGCCAGGAGAGGATGTCATTGCATAAACCTGCTAAGCGTGCTACGAGGTGACCTCAAGAAAGCAGGACTCGGTACACTCAAGTCAAGAATGGACCTGGGGAAGCTACGGTTTTTGGCTGAGGACAAGACACAGTGGGAAAAAGCGAAGAAGGACTGATTGCAGCTGTAGGATGTTTCTACTACTACAGCCGCAGAATACAGTAATCATACATATACATTGGCATGCCGAGAGAAGACTATTTAAATAATTGTACCTCTGAAATGACTGGCTCAGTTATTGAACCAGACATTCTAGTGGTAAATTTTCAAAAATTGTTTTTTCTTGGCGTGCAAATAAACATTCCTCAAGACCATTGCAGAGGCTAGTTTTGGCTGGCTTCACCATTAACTGGTTAAGATCTGATATTTCAGTGATCTACGCCTATGGCATAATGCGTGCCAACCTAACGTTTTAAAATTTAATACCCGTTATACAATCTATTTAGGCAATCAAAATCATGCTCCATGCCAAAACTAAAGACTGGATTCATTGTTTTGATACATTGGGCTGCAGTCCCTTTTTGCAGGTCTGAACGCTCTTATTAATGGTCAAGATTGGCTAAGAATATCTAAATATCTGCAAATTTTCAGTGTCAATTTGCAGGAAAAGAATTTTAAGATTTCCAAGTGGAATGACTACAGGTAATTCAGTTATCGAGCCAGTGATTCCAGTGAGAACTTAGAAAAACATCGCTTGGCCTGTAAATGGACATTCATTAAGACCATTGCAGATGCTGGTTTTATCCAACTTGACCATTAAAAGGTTAAAATACCTATAAAAATTATTTCTTATTGTCTATAGATATAATTTGCAGGTGTTCAAATAAACTATGGTCACCATGTGAAGCAGATTGATGTGGTCAGTAAAAGTAGCTCTCCACGATGCCATGAGTTCAGAGTACATACTCATGAAGGCGTGTCGGATCTGTTTGATGTGGTTGCCTTAACGATGCCTGTACCGGAGATTCTGAAACTTCAGGGAAACATACAAAACATTCTTGGTATTAACCCTTTTATGTCAATGGCGCCTCAAAGCGCTCAGAGTTCTACGTATATCAATTAACCCTTTAAGGGTCAAGATTTTTCAAGAAAATAATAACTTTTACAATAAAATTTACAGAAATAGCTTTCTGTTGTTGTGCAAATAGACATTACTCAAGACCACTACAGGTGCTGTTTATTGGCTGACTTGACCATGAAAATGGTAAAAAAAATTCAGTTTTTTCTTAGCTAATATCTGTTTTGCCGTCTGAGAGTAGACTATTTTTGAAAATTTACCACTGGAGTGACTGGCTCGGTTACCGAGCCAGTCATTCCAGTGGTAAATTTTCAAAAATCATATTCTCTTGGATGAAAAAAAGGAGATTCCTCAAGACCACTACATAGTCCATTTTTGGCGGTGTTGACCTTTAAAGAGTTATGTTAGCACAAGAGTAGTTAGACTGTACTATTTCTTAGCTAATCTTAGCTCCCATACAGAAATACTATAAGTTATTTCAATGGTTGAGATGATAGCCTATTGGTTGGAAAGACATGTTGATTCAAAGGTTTAGAACAGTCTGACAATGCTTGCTATAAACCATACTTTTGTGTCTAAGCCTCCAATCGCTATGCTATGAATTGAGTTATAATTGGAATTGATCAAATGAATTGAGTTATAATTGGAATTGATCAAATGAATTTAGTTATAATTGGAATTGATCAAATGAATTGAGTTATAATTGGAATTGATCAAATGAATTGAGTTATAATTGGAATTGATCAAATGAATTGAGTTATGATTGGAATTGATAAAATGAATTGAGTTATAATTAGAATTGATAAAATGAATTGAGTTATAATTGGAATTGATCAAATGAATTGAGTTATAATTGGAATTGATAAAATGTGATGGACCTCAACCTTTGTGGTAATGATTGCAATTACATATTAGGCTTGCGCGATTATGTGATTAAATATAAAATCGCGATTATGTTTTAAATCGTGAATTTATATGATTAGAAATTAAATAGATGAATAATTGTGAATATTTTCCATTGCATAAAATATTTCAAAACCTAACTTTCAATTACTTTTTAATGCGATCGGTTGTGAAAAATGACATTTTGCTTACTGAATGTATGTCCATTTGCAGGGCAAGAGAAGACTATTTTTTTAAATGCATTACTGGAATGCCTGGCACGAGAATCGAGTCAGGTATTCTAGTGATACATATTAAAAAATAGTCTTCTCTTGCCCTGCAAATGGACTTTTCTAAACACCATTGCAATTTTCGTCATTGAAATTCTTTTGTTATTATGTCTTGGTAATTTGTATCCAAGCTGATTAATCGAGTAATCACGATTATTTTTTAATAATCGATCGCAAACACTCAACGCAATAATCGCACAAGCCTATTACATGTAAGTTAATTTTATCTACCTCTATCTGAAGGTGAGGAAAATAAGCAATTAGTCATTAATGCTTTCCACCGGTGATTTCCCCATATCTCATTTTCAAGGCAACCATTACAGGAAAACTTTAATATTTTAAAATTAATTTGACTGGAATCCACTGCTTCAATAGCAATGGCTTCCAGTCAAATTAATTTTAAAATATTCAACTGAAGTTTTATATCCAAAAAAATATACTTTTTCAGGAATTGTTGGGGAAAGGGTTATCTTTTAATCTGTTTTCTAATTATAATCAATTACATGTAATACTTTTTCTTCATAGATGGTATACCAGTGACAAAATCCAAGCTCTCTAATGTGACCTACTCTTCCAGATTTGCCCTCGCTTTATTCTACCCTCCTGGATATACAATGCAACACGCTTGGTGCTGTAGATACATCACTGGTCATCCCAGCATCAGATTTATTGCAATAGATAACGAGAAGAGAAATGTACAGCGTAAGTGTTTTATTAACCCTTACCACTCTGGTGTCAAAACGTTAAATTTTCAAATTAAATTAAAAGATGAACTGGTGTTCATTTTTCAACAAATTTGGTGGGAGATGGTGCTGTCGTAGACCGCAATATCTCTCACCAAAATTGTTGAAAAATGTACACCAGTTACTTTGATATTGACACAATAAAAAATAGAATATTGATAAGAGAGTGGTAAGGGTTAATAATTTCACTCCTTAGATTGTATTTTAGTATAGTCCATGGTACGTACATGTATGGACACATTCATTCAGTGTTCATTTGGAAAATTGTGTTGCTGGAAACTGTTGGTATCTTGGATAGCCACAGCTTGCAGCAGCACTATTCTCAAAATGAATGTCTGTAATCGTGCTTAAAGGGACGTAAATAATTGAAGCTAACATTTTATGAGTCATTGACTTTTTAATCAACAAGCTGCCCAGCAATGGCTTCTGAAGTGGTCTAAAGTGGTACCCATTAGCAGACTGAAAATTCACAACTCGAATTGTTGATTTGATAACCAAATCAGTCATTCCAGTGATAATGTTTCAAAAATGTCTTAAGACATTCTATAAACAGAATTGTTGATTTATTTGACTGAATTTAACTCCAAATGGAGAGATAATGACCACTGTGGACTGGACTTTGGCCGGCTTAGCCATTAAAGGGCAAACATTTGGTCAAGAAAATCCAAATTTTTACTTAATCAGTTTCTGTTTATATGCCGAGTTAAGACTCGGATTACGGAGCTCGTTATTCCAGTGGTAAATTCTCAAAAATAGTCTTCTCTTGGGCTGCAAATGGACATTTCTCAAGACTACTGTTTTTGGCGGATATGAGTGTTAAAGGCTTAACCATTCAATCCATACAGAGACAATAAATTCCTTATGATGTTTGGAATATTCTGCTGGATAGTTTGAAACTAATTTGACTGCAAGCGGTCGCTGCCTTTGTCTATATTTGAAGTCATACATCATTGGAAAGCGCATTCAAATGCCTAAGCATTAATGTATTATATAATTTGTAAAAATTTTACAGAGTTATTTGCATATATAAAATACACCATTATACCTAGATTCATTAGATCAAGTGGGCAATAGGGCTATTAATATTACAATTAGCGGAATTAACTTTTTACAAAAGTGACAAATTTAGGGTGAAATGGTCTTTTTAAAGCGATGCTAATCTCATCTCAAATCGTGTATTGCACCGATAGAATATGGTTTATAGATTCCATATCATTCATATCCTGTCACATTCCCTGATCTGTATCGCAATTATCTGTTTTGTAATATCGAGTAAATGTTGAACAGTGATCGACACCATTTTGTCTCCTCAAGCTATTGTGTGTGATGTCATGTAAGCTCCAATGCATCACATTCTTTATTATGTTATGCTCATCCTATTGAATATTTTGAAACTAATTTGACTGGAAGTTGTTGCTGCCTATGGCAGCAACAACTTCCAATCAAATTGGTTTCAAAATATTCAACAGCTTATCTGTAGGATTGTTTTTATACCACATTGCCAAACTATAGCTGGTGCCTCTATGACTGAGCGTATATACCGAGGCAGACACACTAGGGTTTTTCTGATTGGTTGAAAAGTAAATCATAACAGCTATCATAGGGTGTAGAAATGTACCAACATTTAACTACTTAATCCTGAATATCTTTCCTTAGCGGCGTGATAAAAAGCTTAAAATTACCCGGATAGTCTATGACCGGCGTGTTAGATCACCTGAATAGCTATCAAGAGATGGGATTAGTTATCCTTTAATGCAAACACTCAATGATTTTTATCACTGTTCCCTTAATTAGGTCTTCATATAAGCTGCTTAAAATGCATTGTATCTGAGCCTAATGGTAAAGTTATTCCATTTGCGTCGGCTGGCATGTTTACCAGCCAGGAGTGGTGTGTGCAATGCATTGTTGGAAGGTATTTTCCCAAAATATACTGATGTGGGAAAGGTCTATTGTATACGGATTAGGAAAGCCATACAGTTAGACCTGACTTAAGCTCTCAATGTGTCAACAGTACGTCAAAGCCCTCAATGTGCTACTCATGTCAATTAATCCTTTAATAGTCCAGATTTAGAAAGAAAATTATATTTTTTACAAAAAATGACTTATCCTGCAAATGGGCTTTCCACGAGACCACTATGGACAGTCCTTCCTGGCAGGTTTGTCTTATCCATTTTCCAGTTACAGGCCAAGAGGAGGCGCTTTGAAGGTTTCCCTCTGGAATGACGGACTCGGTTATTGAACCGGACATGTCAGTCATAAATTTTCAACAATAGCCTTCTCTTTGCCTCCAAATGGACGTTGATCAAGAATGCTACAGCGGCCATATTTGATAGCTTTGACCATTAACTCTCTCACTAACAAATCCCTGAAAAAGTAAATTCTTTACGATGTACACCTTATTCTGTTTAATATTTTTGAATTAATTTGACTGTAAGCAGCAATGGCTTCCAGTCAAGTAACCTTATTAGACTGTGTCCAGGTGGTCTCATAACACAAGTAGGTTGTTGAACAGATGGTGGTTCTTTAATCCTTACCACTCTGCTATCAATATTCTATGTTTTACTGCGTCAAAAACAAAGAATCTGGTGTACATTTTTCAGCAATTTTTGTGGACGATGTTGCTGTCTATGACAGCAATATCTTCCACCAAATTTGTGTACCAGTTCATTTTTAAAATTAATTTAAAATTTTCAAATTTTGACAGAGTGTTAAGGGTTACTTTAAGACAGGTTCTTTTAGGCTCAAAGAACATATGGTCATTTTTTAAAACCAGCTTCTTAGAGCCATTATCTTGTGTTGTCAAAGTGTGGGTGGTTTCTCTAGACAATTTGACTGTAGCCCTACTATTCAATGTTTGTATCCTATTCTTCAGAAAGAGATGACGTCATTATGTCAGTTGTTCTCCATACAAGTGTCCAGTATGGAGCCGAGAACCTGGACCGTGGTATTGAAGAAGTGAAGACTGACCTCTTAAACCAGTTCCAGGAATTGTATCCGGATCTGCCTGAACCGGAACATGTGTACTGTCATAAGTGGTATTACTCACAGGTAATCTCTGACGTATGTATGCTTACTGTATCCTGTAGTAGAATAAATATCGTACAGCTGCAATCATAGGGTAGGAGCAGGGTTTTTCCCTCTCATAACGTATTCCCATAGCAACCCCCCCCCCCCCCCCAGGTTTTGGCCCCACCCATGCTTTTTCATTTTCATAGCTCAAATGTCCTTGTTTGATGACTTAGTATTGATCTTATATAAAGTTGCTACAGTCTATCTTTATTCTTCACTAACCATGTATTTTCACAATTATATATTGTTTAATATTCTGTAGGTGCAGAATCCATATGACGGGAGACCGGGCTATGTAACATTATCTGAATCGCCACTGTTAATCTGTGGAGGTGATGGCTTTACCTGCTCAAAGATTGATCACTGCTTGGACTCGGCACAGAGAATGGCGGAGAATATTTATGCTTATTGTCAAGATAATCCCGTTACTTGATTATCCATAGCTACATGTATTAAGTGTAGCAAATAGACTGCCTGTTTTGTGAAGAAAGACATAGTGCATATTTTGTGTACTTTAGACAATGTAGGAATCCAGTTTATCATTCAATCATCTGATGTCATAATCAACTATGTCAAGAGTGACTCGATTTAGTCCGTCTTAAACGCTTAATAGTCTGTCAGGTTGTACGAATTGTGTCTTTACCCATAGGCAACCAGCTTGTCAGGGCTAAACTCCCCTCTCTCTCACCCACCCCACCTACGATCCACCTAAATCCTCATCGCGTGCCAGAAGAGACATTGTGGTATATGCCACAAAATGATCAGAACCTGGTATTTCAAGAGCACATATACCAATATCACTTATACAGCCAAAATCATTGGCAATGGCAAAACCTGCAACTGGTATATCTACTCACTTGCACACTTTGCAAGAAACAATATGTAGAGGAAACAAAGAGAGAATTCAGAGTCTGTATTCAAGAACACTTCCGAGATATTAGCCACAAGAGAGACACACCTGTGGCCAGGCACTTCAACCTTCCTCACCATGTCAACACCAACCTCTGTTACCACATCATACAAGTCCTGAGAGGGGACCCCAAGGCGAACACCAGCACTGCTTTTAGATGAAAAAAGAGCATTGCTGGATCCCCCAGCTCCGTACTTCAGACCCGTTTGGCATTAACCAATTCGGATAAATGGTTTCACTTTTGCCACCCTCTCAAATCTCCCCCCCCCCTCCCCAATGTCTCTCCCTTCTATAAACCATTTATCAAATGCCATGTCACTATGATGTCACACACACTTCTAATGACGTCAGTCATCTATGACATCATGGTTGCTAACGGCTACAACCATCAAGGAGAATTGATAGCCTATGGCGCAATCAAGCCTATCTAACTAATTAAAGAGTGTACACTCCAGTACATTTCTACTGCCCAGTCCACCACAGGCGCTATAGCAGTTTACGAAGTTATGAGACATTTCTCACAACATAAAGACCACCGGGATGAAGCCACAAAACTATCATGGGCGAGTGTCACCTGCCAGAGAAACTTCAGCTGCCTAGAATCTGCCTCTGCCCACCTGAAGAATGAACACCATCTAGGGAACTTGGCTGCACAGGCATGTATCAATAACGCACCCAAGGTAGGGAACAACATCCGTTTCCAAGCATTCACTGATGTCTCTACTGTCACGGCCAGCCAGAAGACTGTCTGAAGCATTCATCAAAGTTCCTAACCCGTTTTCCAGAAAGGAACTCTGGCTCAAGGACGATCTCCTTAGCCACAGAAATTCTACCACTGCCTCCTCTGAAGGCCAGTCCACAACAGGCATAATGAACAGTTCCACAGAATATGCTGGAATGTTTAAACCTAAGGGTGCCAGGCGATTAAGTAGGATAAACAATCCTACCACAAGTAAGCCAAATACCACCGCCACACCTGGCATCTCATGTGATCCTAATTCAGAATTACACAGGAACATTTCACAAATTCATCACTCCATGGATGAAGCTTTAAACCTTACTGTTAGCTCTAAAAATCAGAACATTCCAGTTAGCAGACCGGCTCAGAACAACCTGTTTTCTGTTAAAAACGTATGAACCGCTCTATCACTCAGTGCACGCACTCTCGATGTTACAATTTCATCAGAAATCACATGTAATCTAGTCAACAAACAATTGGATGACTGATTTAGAAGTCGCCTCCATCCTTTCTAGTCTAGCAGAAGGAGGTAAGCTCACTACCAGTAACAGTCGTGATAGCATTCATAACACACACATGGACATAGATAACACTCTGTTAGACATGCCATCGATCACAGATTTCTTGGGCCTCTAATGCTGGGGAGGACTCTGAGCAAAAAGCCATTGTGTTTTAAAGCAATAGCTCCGCTTATGGTCTCTCCTATGCCTGATTCAGGACCACCATGCAAGGAACTTGACTGTGTTTTATGCATCATGCCCAATGAAACCAGACCAACCCTGGGTCAGTCATAAATCATCTAGTTAATTTGACCGCAATCTTCACTCACGCGGCTCCAAAGAACGCCACCAGATCCTTGGCCCAACAAATTGTCCAGGCCGCGATCACTCCAGATCTTAAAGAGTTCCCCTTCCCATTAATGACAATCCTGCCTGCAACCAGTAGGATAGTCCAGGATAACACAAACAGCATGTGTGCAAACTTCTTCCTAAGTTAAAAATGTCTTCAGTTGCCATTTTTATTACATCAATATGTTTAATTTCACTTCATCATCATCTATCATCTTCATATAAATGCAAAAAATTTTGCATTTCTTTACTGTTCACCATGTCATAAGAACTATGTTATATCTCGCATGTAACCTATGTGCCACTATTCACTGCTACACGTACCGTTAAAAAGATAATTACTATATGATGATGTCTAAACATGCTCTCTGTTATTTTATTAAAAAAACCTGATGAGTATCCTACCAGGAATGAAAAGCCATAAGTCAGATCTCGGTATAGGAAAGAGAATCCCTCTCATCCATGCCTTCTATTACTATTGGTAGTTACCCACTCGGCACAATATAGGCTCAATTCAAAGCCTATACAGGGTGTATCCTCGAACGTGTCCTAACTTGCTATCTCCATTAGTTCACGCTTGCACACTCCAAAACACAAAAAAATTAGCATAAAAAACATACCCAATTTGGGTATTCCCATTTTGGGTATACCCAAACAGCTCACAAACAACACGGATGCGTCATGGGCATACACCCAACTTTTTGGATTTTAGTTTGGGTATACCCAAGTAATCACCCCCCATCTGCGCATGTGCACACATGTGCAGTTTCCATTACCCAAAACTTTGCGTCCCCCAAGGATACACCCATAAATGTGCATGTGCAATGACGAGTACCCAACTGCCTATAAATAGCAGGCACTAAACCGGCATCAGGCATCAGTCATAAACGTGGCTAATCACGTCTTACTAGCTCAATTTTAGTAAAACTTGACTAAACCTTCACAGAAATTTGATTGGTAAATTTTTCCACCGGTCAGCCCGTTTTATTTGGTTGTGCCAGTGGCCAATAATTGCAGTTGAGCGATACAGGGCCCTTGTTTAGGTTTGTAATCGTCCACGATCATATTTTAAATAATCATGATTGATCGAATAATTGTGCAAGCCTTCACGTTTCATAGCTGCGTTAATTTCCTATATCTTTATGAATTATCAATAATTAACCCTTACTACTCTGATGTCAAACTTTTAAACTTTCAAATTGAATTAAAAGAAGAACTGGTGTTCATTTTTCAACAAATTTGGTGGAAGATGGTGCTGTCGTAGACAGCAACATCTTTCACCAAAATTGTTGAGAAATGTACACCAGATTCTTCGCTGTCGAACCAATAGAAAATAGAATTCTGACATCAGAGTGGTAAGGTTTATATAAGCCATATTGAGAAGCCTAGTCTAAGCAAATCTGCATCCAGCACTAGTCTTGGGCTACCCAGCA
The DNA here is from genome assembly GCA_034401795.1 of Chaetoderma sp. LZ-2023a. Taxonomy (NCBI): domain Eukaryota; kingdom Metazoa; phylum Mollusca; class Caudofoveata; order Chaetodermatida; family Chaetodermatidae; genus Chaetoderma; species Chaetoderma sp. LZ-2023a. Next base: position 83,302,792 of record CM067372.1, read on the forward strand.
GGCTTCAACCATGCAGTTCAAAGCCAATACTTTCCAACACAAGCATGTTGTATATGCTAACCGAGAAACCAACAGTATTATTATCTCATTTGTTCTTGGTTTCCAAGGTAACACAATCATAAGAGCAGATGCAGCAGCTTTGTTGTTTTTGATGAAGTAAAACTTGAAGTGGGGGTGGGGGGGGGGGGGGGGTGTGAAGAACGTATTCATTTTGGGGTCAGGTCAAACGACATGGTGAATCAATTAAGGAAATTGTGTTGCATTTCCTGCTGATAACTCATACTCTACTGTGTTCTACCTTAAAGGGTGCTCCACCCTGCCTTAATTTTGAAGCACCATTCCACTCAACACAATTCATTTGAATTTCACAGCAAATGCCCAAATTTTCCAGCAAAAAGTACCTTTTTCTTTATTTCCAGCAAAAAATCCCCTGTTTGACTCCATAGCATCTAGCCCTTTTTTTCATTTCAAGGTAGAACATGGTTACTGAATGCATCTTCAAATTTAGGTGAGACTGGGAAGTTGCCCTCTGGTATCCGAAGACCCCTAAGCATTTTGAGATGACCGAATCAATGAAGTTATGTTGCATTTCCAGCTGATAACTCGTCGTACTGAAGCCATCTTCAGCAAAGTTAGTCTGTAAATTTCCCTTTCCAGAGTATCCATCTATAATCTAACGTCATAATCAGCTAAGCGGTGTGTAGGATGACGTCATAATCATTACATCATAAATGATTATATTTGGCCCGTCTAACTCTTAATAGTCCGACACATTATACGAATTGTATGTCTCTACTATTTAATAAACATGCTGTTGAATATTTTGAAACTAATTTGACTGGATGCTGTTTCTGCCAGTAAAATTAGTTTCAAAATATTCAATAGCTTACCTGTATCATTTTCTGGAAATTGATAGTCAGGTGGTTCACAGATCGATTGATCCCAACACAAGAGGTGTGGGTGGAGCTTAGCTAGAGATTGGCGGAACATAGCTAAATATGGAAATGTCCATTCCCTGGGGTGCCCAAAGATGACCATTGATTTTGACATTGAAAGGTCATTATGACCCAATTAATATTGTCTTGTGGCGGCTGAGGGCATAGATTTTAGAATTCTCCAATTGTTGTTTTTTTGTTAAACTAATAAACCACAATTTCTGGCTTAAATAAACTAAGTTTACACCTATATCTTAAATTATTCTCCAAGAGGCTATTTTTGAAAATAGGCAAATGGAATGAGTGGCTCGATAACTGCGCCAGTTATTCCAGCGGTAAAATTTCAAAAATAGTCTTCTCTTTGCTTGTAAATTGTGTAGTTACAAGACATTTATGAATACAGCACCAGGTATTTAAAACAAAAACATGTTAATTAAGTTAATAAATTTTATTATTGTATTTAAAATGGAATTAATAGCTTTTCTGAGCAGTGTAAGTTTAAGATATCTTTTATCAAGAATACAACAAACAAGAATACTAAATACTTATATATGTATATATTGTATCCTGTCTAAAATATAGTATACAGAAATAATAACGTAGATTATGACTTAATTTGTTAACAGTTAATTTGTTACCAGTATGACTCATTTGATCAGCATCTACCATAAAGGTTGTGTGAAGGCACTAAATGTAGCATACTCCCTCATGCTCTCGAGTGGGGTGATAAAGAAGAAAACCTCACAGCTGTGGAGAATGTGCATCGCCAAACAAAAGCTTTTTGAAGAATAAAGGGGTCCATTTCTAGCTATGCCTGCCTATTTTCTATCTATGCCTGGCCATTTCTAGCTATGTCTGTCCATTTCTAGCTATGCCTGACCGTTTCTAGCTATGCCTGGCCGTTTCTAGTTATGCCTGCCCGTTTCTAGCTATGCCTGGCCATTTCTAGCTATGCCTGCCCATTTCTAGCTATGTCTGTCCATTTCTAGCTATGTCTGGCCATTTCTAGCTATGTCTGTCCATTTCTAGCTATGCCTGCCCATTTCTAGTTATACCTGCCCATTTCTAGCTATGTCTGGCCATTTCTAGCTATGTCTGACCATTTCTAGCTATGTCTGGCCATTTCTAGCTATGTCTGGCCATTTCTAGCTATGTCTGGCCATTTCTAGCTATGTCTGGCCATTTCTAGTTATACCTGCCCATTTCTAGCTATGTCTGGCCATTTCTAGCTATGTCTGGCCATTTCTAGCTATGTACGCTCATTTCTATCTATGCACACCCATTTCTATCTATGCCCCTTTCTAGCAATGCACGCCGATTTCAAGCTATGTACGCCCATTCCGTTTCCCACTATGCATGCCTGTTTCCAGCTATGCCCATTTCTAGCTATGCACGCCCATTTCTAGCTATGTCTGGCAATTTCTAGCTATGTCTGGCCATTTCTAGCTATGTCTGGCCATTTCTAGCTATGCCTGGCCATTTCTAGCTATGCCTGCCCATTTCTAGCTATGCCCACCCATTTCTAGCTATGTACGCTCATTTCTATCTATGCACACCCATTTCTATCTTTGCCCCTTTCTAGCAATGCACGCCGATTTCAAGCTATGTACGCCCATTCCGTTTCCCGCTATGCATGCCTGTTTCCAGCTATGCCCATTTCTAGCTATGCACGCCCATTTCTAGCTATGCACGCCAATTTCTAGTTATGCACGCCAATTTCTAGCTATGTACACCCATTTCTAATTATGCACGCCCATTTCAAGTTAGGTTCTACTCAATTAATGTTTATATTGGAATTGATTTAAAACTTTGAAACCTAAATATCCAGAATCTAAATTTCAAAGTATATAGGGAAGCTGTTGAATATTTTGAAACTAATTTGACTGGCTGTTAGGCGGCAGCAACAGTTCCTAGTCAATTTATTTTCAAAATGTTCAACAGAATGTTTATTGTACTCCATGAAAAACATACAATTAGACTTTTTGAGTTTCATGATGGAGTCATGATTATAATGTCAGATACCTAGTGATGTAATGGATTATGATGCATAGTGACAGATGGGATGCCTCCATTACTACGAATAGGACTAGTCCTAAGTAGCCTAGATGATTATGTCACTGGTACATTTGTACATTTTCAGATATTCTGTTAAAAGATGTTTTAATGTCGGCACCTTTAAAAAGATATTTCAAGAAATGAGCCCCTTTTCATTGAATTTAGTGATTTACAACAGCTTGGTTGTGCATATAGAGTATACTCTGATAATAAGTCAAAACTGTTCCTATTATCAGAGTACACTCAATATGCACAAGCACGAATTTTATAAAAGGAAGTTAGCAAATGTGGGTAATTTTTTGGTAAAATATATAAATAAACTACTCGATGGATTCTAATAGCTTCAAATTGCTGCTCATATTATGGATGTTACAATCTGTATCACTGATGCTGTACAACTGGGCATCTCTGAAGTCAGTTCTAGATAAGTTTGATGCGTGTTACTGCAGACACCTTCGTACTATAACCCAACTTCCGTACTATAACCCAACTTCCCAAGCCAGACAGTATAATCTCCAACGATGCATTATACACTGCAATATAGTCCCACTGTTAGTGAAGGTGGCCTAACAAGATGGTCTACGTTTGGCCATGTTCTGCGAATGCCACATTGACCCTGATGCCCCCCCCCCCCCCCTCCTGTTAAGAAAAGCTTGGAATTTGCTGTACTCAGTAACGTGGTTACCAACATCCCCAAAGCTTGTAGAAGATGTCACTGCACAAACCTGTTAAACCCTCTTGTGTCAACTTGTCGGTATAATGGTAACGATAATCTGCAGTAGTCGAGGTCTCTATTTGCAGGTGAAGACTATTTTTGAAAATTTACCATTGGAATGACTGGCTCGGTTATCGAACCAGTCATTTTTGTGGTAAATTTTCAAAAATAGGCTCCTCTTACCCTGCAAATGGTGGACACTGACTAAGCACAAATTTAGATTTCCTAGACGATTAACCCTATAATCATCGAGCCGGTGGTCAAAAGACCAAATCTTTAAAAAATATTTTCCTAACTTCCCATGGTAAATTTACAAAAAAAGTTCTCATGGCCAGCAAATGGTCATTCACTTAGCAAATATTTGAATTTTCTTTATAAATCTAAACAAATGAGACGGTTAGTCGATAAAAGTATCATTTTGAGCGCTTTGAGGCACGGTTGACGACCGAGTACACTGACGACCAAGAAGAACCTGAAGGCGCTAAGAACTCTCACCAGTGACCAAAGAAGGACTGCTTGCACCTGCAGGATGTTTTCAAACACAGTATACCACCACCAGACTCGATCTAGTGCTTCAAAAGATACAGCATCTGGGAATGAGATCTTCAGCATTTAAAGTTGTAGTGTACACAATTTGCACCATTTTTTTTTATGCTAAGTACGACAAGATCAATTATGCAAGATCAATTATTTTTGGAATACAAATATTTAATCTTCACCATAAAATAACACCTTTAAAAGTTAAAATCCTTCACCGGTCAAGCCGGTCCAAACTTGCCTCGGCAGTGGTTTTGAAGTGCTCATTTGTAGGACAAGATAAGGCCTTTTATAACTTAGCCAGTCATTCCAGTGGTGAATTTTCAAAAATTGTCTTCTCTTGGCCTACAACTGGACCTTCAATAAAAACATATTTCATGACCAATCTTGACCATTACAAGGGGAAGAATAACATTATTGATATTTGACAAACTTTCATGCATTAAGTTGCTTCATCAGATCATAATATTTATGTGCAAAAGCATCCCTGGTAAAAAGTACATTTACGGCTAAAGCCTGCAGTCAAGCATCAATAAACCTAATTGTTAACCCTTTAATGGTCAAGTTAACCAAATATGGCATCAACTGTAGAAATGTCTCATTAACCGAGATAGCTGCTCAAGTGGTAAATTAAGGGGATAAATAGCCTCATATAGCAGTCTTAGCCTGCAAATAGGGAAATTTGTTTTTTTAATAATCATGGCCATTGAAGTTACAACCTTTGATACAGTTATCATACTTACCAAGCTAACACATCTACTACACATATAATCAACAGCATTTTCCACCTGTAAACTGACATTTGTTTTTACATAAGTGATCCCACTTTGCCACTAAACTATCAGGGGAATGTAATCCACATCCCATGGTGGTTAATATGCACAATAATAAAGTAAAAATAATCGTACGGATGAATTTAAAATAAATGGCCATTAACAATAAACATAACAACCCAGGCCAACAATGCAACATGAACAAACTGAGACAGAGATACACTAACAAGTGTGAAGCAATATAGTTGTAGGCAGTTTTGTCAGAAATGTCAAAATAATTGGCCGACGGATGTATACTATTTGTGAGCCCTAATTAAAAATAAGCCGTGTTCTCACTAGAGAATTAATCAGGAACAACGCCATACATCAGTATGGCATTATTCCGGATTAATTCTCTAGTGAGAACATGGCCTAAGACTATATTAAACTTACGCTGAGTACTTTATAAACAAAATTTGTTGTCTCATTGTTGTCTGTGTTACAAATTGTGACTTCCACTTTTACAACTATTTAATACAATTTCCTTTGTCCATTTTTGTTATTGAAAGTGTGTGCAGTAAATACAGCTGATGGGTGACCCCTGAGGTGAACGCTTTTCATAATTGTCTTAGTAATGGTAATTCTGTAATAGTGAATTTCAATGTAAATTGTCCTATATCTTATTTGTGGCATTCAATATCGAAGTACAGAAAATGTATTATTACATATCACCCATATTCCAGAATAATTCTTGTTAAATCTATGTACATTATGATGCTGTTTAATTCAATAGATCAGCAGTGTGTCAGGTTCATGGCATGTTGAGATAATCTACAATGAAAAAAAAAATTCACTGGATGCAACCAGTATATAAAACATTAACTTAACAGTGTCCTTAAGTAGAGCCCGCTATTGATAGTTATATATAAATAAGCGAACATAATTTATCTTGAAATTCCATGTACTTATATTAAAGGAAAGCACAGGGGAACTAAGAATTATGCTCTTGATAGATTTAGATAATAATCAACCTAGAGCCACCAGTGAAAAACAGAAATAAATCAGAATAATTTGAAAAAAGCCGCTAAACACATCTATGTCACTCTGGCAGGAACCAATTAGTGACGCAGTTAGCTCAATTATATTAGCGATAAGTCGATTAGCCACTACTTCCTGCAGGTAAAATACTGTCTAATCTTTAAAAAAATTGACTGAAAGCCTTTTTTCTGGAGAACATTCAGTTTATGTACATTCAGTTACAAAAATTTCAAAATATTCAGTAGGCATCATGTTGCAACCTTGGAAACGAGCAGCGTATTTTGAAATCATTTTCAATGACTAATTGGCTCCAAGTTAAGCGCTCCTAGATTTAGTAAATGCTTTTTCTCAAATAATCCCGATTCATTTCCATTTTTTACTGATGGTAGTTTATTTAATATTGGATGAAATTACCAATAGACATCATAATTTCTTATTTCCCTTTTCCTTCCTTTAAAGTAATTTATTGGAACGTTGAAGGATGGGTGTAGACTACCCTAGTATGCCATGATCGTTGCTTTACTTTTATACCAAAAGTCTTTCCCAAACAAGACAAAATTGCCACTAGATTGTGCCAGTAAGTTTGATTAAATAGCTGTTGTGATACTTCAATGCTATATTAGGTTAAGATCACTTTAATGTGACTCGGAATGACAAGCAGTTAGGAAAGCATAATGATTGCCGTCATAGTATCGTATGTTGCAATTTAGTATTGCACATTCATCTTACACAGATGTTACAATCTACACAGTGCTTCAACTTAGAACTGAGGGATGGCAAGGAACAGAGCTGGTAGCAGAGTCCCCTGCAAATGATGATGTAAATCAGAAATGTTGGCCAATTAAAATTAGTTTTCAATCAAGATACCTCTGGTTGCATCCCTGTATGCAAGTTATGAATATAATGGATGAGATTTAATTTATCATCATATCACAATGAGAGTAGACGTCATAGTCGATGATATTTGTTGTCATATATTAAACATTTACTACCCAAGCCAGCCAAATACGCCTTCTGTGTTGGCCTTGGGAAATGTCCATTTGCAGGAGAATGTTTGAAAATTTACCAGTGGAATGAACGGCTCGCTAACAGAACCAGTCACTCCAGGAGAAAATTTTGAAAAATAGTATATTGGTGTGCAAATGGATATTTTATTCAGGAAATTGCGATTTTCTTGAACGAATTTGTGCATAAAAGCATTAAAAAGGTGTATTATTAGTCAAAGTACAGCACAATGTGTACCTTTAACTACGCTTTGATAGCCATTTCTCTTCAGATAGCCGAGATCTGCCGCTTTCATTTATCAAGATTTATCAGATATAGTGCACTTCAGCAAGTCAATTTATGCGTGGCCATGAGAAATTTATTACTGGTAGAAATGGCAGGTACATGGCGTTATTGGTCAGCGAATTAAGCTCTGTAGTATACAAGCCTCCTAAGAAATGTCCTTATTCGGAGCACTGCCTCGATTAGCTGCATGTTGAAGCACAGAGAAAACATTATATGTCCGTATAGTCGATTACGAGGCTTACACTGCTGATGCATGGATGGATAGATGAGATGCATAAAAATTGAAATTATTCAGAAGTTCAGTACAGAAATATACAACAGCTATTCATAACTCTACTTTGTATTATTACAAGGCACGTGTAAAATTGCATGACTCATCGGACAGAATAGATAATAGTTAGCAGGTAATTAATTATACTATGAGAGCAAGTGTAATATTTTTTATATATTGATGAGCAGCTATTAAAGTATTGCACAATAAACAACACATAAATATGGCATAAAACACGACTTCTACATTGATATGTTATGCAGCTAATTATGCAACATGCTCATTTATCCTGAATGATCCGAGGACTTCTTACCCTTTAATCCTTACCACTCTGGTGTCAAAACTTTAAAATTTCAAATTAAATTATAAGATGAACTGGTGTTCATTTTTCAACAAATTTGGTGGGAGATGGTGCTGTCGTAGACAGCAACATCTTCCACCAAAATTGTTGAAAAATGTACACCAGTTCCTTTGATATCGACACGATGAAAAAATAAGAATATTGACATCAGAGTGGTATGGGTTAATCCTTGAAATGCAAGTGTCTGAATTACAAGACAACTATACAGGTAAGCCGGTGAATATTTTGGAATTAATTTGACTGCCTATGGCAGCAACAGCTCCAAGTCAAATTAGTTTAAAAATAAACAGATTATACCTTACATAACAAAATTTATCAGTCCCGGTCTTTAAGGATTAAAATGTCAAGATTGATGGCTAGCAGGTCCAGTGACCACTGAAAATTCCTCTATCTTAGGTGATTATGTTGTAGCTCTCGCTTGAAAGGTTCCGTGATTATGTTTTGGACTTATACTATAGAACTATGAGCGTATATTATTCTAATTCTTGCTGTATTGATAACTGTAATTTAATAGTGATGATCTGCTAGTTCAACCCATACTCTATTCCGTTACTAACTCGCTATATTCACAGTTTATCTCTAAAGGAGGGATCCCTCTGTATATCCATTTGCAATTCAAGAGCTGTAAGACTATTTGTGAACATTTACCATTGGAATGACTGGCCCGATGATGGTAAATTTCCACAAATAGTCTTCTCCTGGCTAGCAAATCGACATTTCTCAAGGCCACTTCAGAGGTAAGCTTGACCACTAGAGTGTTATATAAAGGCAGCTATTTGTTTGATAGAACACAGCGATGTGCTTAATTCTACAAAGCAAGCATACCGCAATGCATGAACCGTAAAGCTAGTCTAGATGCAAAGTAAGATGATGCTTTGGCTACAAAAAATAAGGATTTATATGCGAGATGACAATTAACCATTTAATGGTCAAATTTGGTCAAGAAAATTTCAATTTTCTAATGGAAAATGTCCATTTACAGACAAAGAGAAGACTATTTTTTAGTTTTACCATTGGAATGACTGGTTTGGTTATCAAGTCAGTCATTCCAGTGGTAAAATGTAAAAGAAAATCTTGGTCTGCAAATGGACATTTCCCAAGAGCATTACAGAGGCTGGCTTGACCACAGTGGCTAATTAAAAGTTCTTAAGAGCTATAGATTTTTGACCTAATATGTTATGCTAGTTATAAATTATAAGCAAATCTACATAATTAATTGGCACACGTCTATGAATAGTAATTGCTTAGCTTTATCAATAAAATAAAATTGATTATTCACAACAAATAATGGCCCATACATGTACATGTAATACATGACATGTATACAACACAACGTATTGATACAATAACAAACAAAGTCCATATATCAATTACTGATAAAATACTGAACGTATATACAGCCCAATGTGCGAGAGAATATATATATATATATCTGTGCCTTTTGGGGCACGAGATGCTGCCTAACAAGTTAATTGTCAAGATTTGTCCAAAGAGATTAAAATTCTTGCTTAGTAAATGTCAATTTGCAGGCCAAAAGTATATTTCATACAAATTTACTACTGGAATAACTGGCTTGGTTATCGAGCCAGTCAGTCCGGTGGTAAAATTGTCAAAAATTGCTTTCTATAGGCCTTCAAATAGACCATTGGAGAGGTTGCTTTCAACACCAGCTTGACCATTAAAGGGTTAAGACAGAACAACCGATCTTAACCCTTACCACACTGATGTTAACCCTTACCACACTGATGTTAACCCTTACCACACTGATGTTAACCCTTACCACACTGATGTTAACCCTTACCACACTGATGTTAACCCTTACCACACTGATGTTAACATTCTATCTTCTACTGTGTCAATAGCAAATAAACTGGTGTACATGTTTCAACAATTTTAGGGGAAGATGTTGCTGTCTACGATGGCAACATCTCCCACCAAATTTGTTGAAAAATGAACATCAGTTCATCTTTTAATTTAATTTGAAAATGTAGTCTTGACACCAGAGCGGTAAGGGTTAAAGAATCACTAACTTGTAGTAAACAATGGATGAAAACACTTTCAGCTATGCTCCGCCCATCTCATCACTAAGCTCCACCCATGCTTTTCCCGTGTTGGGATCGATTGGACCATGAACTCCTTGAATCTCACTTTCCAGACATCTATACAGGTAAGACTGGGTGCTGTTGCTGCCTATGGCAGTGTCCAGTCAAATTAGTTTCAAAATATTTATCAGAATGTTTATTAAATAGTAAAGACATACAATTCGTACAACTAACACTCAAAAAAAATTCCTGACAGACTTGATTGTGATGTCAACCCACATGTAACGTAATTGATTATGACATTATATACTTGATCGACAGATTGGATTCATCAATTCTCTATCTATAACAACAGATATAGCATTAACATGGCACCTGAAAATTTAGAGATTGCTTTGTTGCTCTCTAGATACAGGATTATGTAAGGCAGCTTTGATAACTAAACAATGTTTTTTTCTTTGATATGACATACACATATCACATATAGAGGGTACTCCTGCATACAAAGTTCCTGAGAACCTGATATTTTAAAAATACAATAATCCAACAACATTAAAGCTATCAGACAGACTTATAATATAACCAGCTCTGTAATAATCACTCAAGTTGTGACAAAGATTCCTGACATAAACAGATCAACTTTGGCTAAACATTGATTTCTGCTGCCACTACCATCATGCGCACGCAACAGACAATTACCGATCAATTTAACCCTTTATTGGGATAGCCGACCCAAACATGGCTTCTGCAGTGGTCCTGAGAAAAATTCATCTGCACCCCAAGACTACAATGATTGCTCAATAAGCTAGCCATTCATTCCAGTGATGAATTCTTAAAAATAGTCTTCACTCAGGGCTAAATTACACATGGACCCGTGTTTTCAGAATTATTGCTGCTGTATTGATGCTGTCTATGACAAAATTAGCTATAGGTATCACTATAGGAATATTTTGAAACAAATTTGCATGGGAGCTGTTGTTGCATCTCGCGGTCAAATTAGTTTAAAAATATTCAACAACCTTCTTGTAAGGTTGTCTTGAAATTGAGACACTGGCATTTCAATGGTTAAAGACTGTGTGTTAGCTTTAACTGAAAGTAGCATGGCTGCTATGTTCAAATAATTTTAATCCTTTCTTCAAACTCAAATCACACTGCGAAATGTGTGGAATGTTAGTTATCCCTTAGCACTCTGATGCCAATATTCTATATTTTACTGCGTCAATATTAAAGTAACCGGTGTACATGTTTCAACAATTTTGCTGGAAGATGTTGCTGTCTACGACAGCATCATCTTCCACCAAATTTGTTGAAAAATGAACACCAGGTCATCTTTTAATTTAATTTGAAAATTTAAAATTTTGACACCAGAGTGGTAAGGGTCAAGATACAATAAACACTATGTTATAAGCCAATACAAAATTTTGATCAAAGCTATATGTATATGTAGAGTTATCACACAGAACACATTTTTAGGGGCATCATCTCAAGCAATATTTGATTTTCATGTAAATAAGACAATAAAATATAACAATACAGAGATCTTTCCAGATGGAATAATTAATTGGTTATTATATGTCAGACTGCAGTAGGCTAATCCTTAACCAGAGTGACAATGACATTGTACATGTAATATCTCAGCATGGAATTATGTTCATTTACACACATTTAGTATCATGAAATACACTTTCAGTCTGACTACGATGTCTATCAGCAGAACTCACAGTGAACACAAACCACTGCATAGAAAGTGTGTCATCATAGTTGAACAATGTGACCTATGTTGCTTTGTCCAAGTTGTCAAGGGTTTCACCTATTGACCAGGGCTGAACTTAAGGCAGTGCAAAAACTGCATTTGCACAGGGTCCCCAAATTTTCAGCACCCGCCAAAGCGACACACAAATTATTTATCTTAACTTTCGGGACTCTTGCATAATTTCAAGTTACATGCATATATGCCATATGTATAAGACTGATGTGTCCAAATACCACAGCCCTCCGACCTCAGCATCCACACACACACACACCCACCCACCCACACACACACACACCACACACCCACCGGCGGGTTTTGGTTGAAACAGGACTCTTAGTCTCTAGCTTTCCCACGATCATCCGGAGGGCCCCTTAAGTCCTAAGTTCAGCCCTGCTACTGACCAATAGACAGACTTCTATTAGTTGCTACGATGTAGTTTCATAGACATATGCATTGTTTTTGTATGAATTAGTTCCATTTTTGAAAATGCTATTGCTTAAGACTGCAATGGCATAAAATAACACTATGTTCATGATGGATACCAATCTGACTCATAGGAATTCCAACAAATATTATGCATTTTGGATGTCGGTGGGAATAACTTTTAAAGCTCTTCACGCGTGTCTTTTCCTCCAGTACAGTAGGCCTGCAGTCCTGAGCCGCGACACAAGAAGTCTTCTAATCCTGTCCTGTCTTCCATGAATTCTTCATAAATCTCCACTTCACCGATTTCTCCAGCATACAGAGTACACATTTCCATAATCCTGAGAGACAAATACAACACAGTAGAGATTATCGAACCTGGCTAACACGTATATGCTCAATTAGTCATATCACATGGCCATGTATCCTGTATTTCAGTTAAATAAAATCTTGACTTTTGATTTTCAGTAAGTTAGTACTCATTTAACATTGTGAAATTCCATAACATTTCTATCACCAGATTTGCAAAATGTCATGATCATGAGGCCTAAGTAATGGTGTGCATACATGTATTCACTTTGTGATTTTGTGCAGTACCTACCAGTGCATGTCACATTTTGGACACACAAAAAGCTTAAAGGAAAACTTAGCTTATTTTGTAAGTACAATACACCCAAGTGATTGAATATTTCACACATATACAATGCATGGTATTTTTATAAGATATCTAGGCTTTAATAGCTAAGTGATGATACATTTTTCCAGTTTATGAAGACTTCCATGACTTACTTTAGAACCAATCAGTAAACAAACCAAGGGCTAGGCTGTCTGCCTCAGTATATAAGCCGTGCTGGAGTCAGAGTACAATAGGCGTAAAAGCCTAGGATTGATTGTGACAGATGCATCCACAGATAGTCCCATATGAATCGTCAGTGTGTCAGTATATCAGACATGTGAAAGCTGGTCGGCCAATCCTTGACTTTTAGTCTTGGTGCGGTGGTCCAGTGGAAAGATGCCAGGTTGCTGATGCTATGCGGAGTTGCAGAATGGCGGTTCGATCCCCAAACCGGGAGATGGTGATCAACAAATTAAACTAACGGGTGCATCACTGTCGGCTAAGTTAGCACATGGAAATTGAAGCCACACGTTACCAGTGCGTCAATAAAAAAAAAAAATAATAATAAAAAAAAAAAAAAATACATATACTGCCAGAGCCGTGCTGGAGTCAGAGTACAATAGGCGTAAAAGCCTAGGATTGATTGTGACAGATAGTCCCATATGAATCGTCAGTGTGTCAGTATATCAGACATGTGAAAGCTGGTCGGCCAATCCTTGACTTTTAGTCTTGGTGCGGTGGTCCAGTGGAAAGATGCCAGGTTGCTGATGCTATGCGGAGTAGCAGAATGGCGGTTCGATCCCCCGACCGGGAGATGGTGATCAACAAATTAAACTAACGGGTGCATCACTGTCGGCTAAGTTAGCACATGGAAATTGAAGCCGCACGTTGCCAGTGCGTCAATAAATAATAAAAAAAAAAAAAAACATACATACATACATACATACATATGGATATATATATATAAGCTCAGTGGTGCTGAGGTGCACCTATCCTATAGGAATAGTAATATCACCCATCTCTGCCCTCCTGCACCAAGCCCTAAAATTTGCCATTACACAATGGTAGGGGCTCAATAATGTACAGGTAAGGGCAATCAATACCTTGATGGTGAATGCGATGTAAAAGCAACCATACAAGTAAGCTGCAGAATAGGCAGAAACAGCTTCAAGTCAAATTATTTTCAAAATATTTAACATCACAATTATTAATTAATCCTTCATGGTAAAAAATGGTCAAGAAAACTTCAGTTTATTCTTACCAAATGTCCATTTTGCATGCCAAGAGACCATTTTCGTAAATTTAACACTGGAATGACTGGCTCAATTATCGAGCCAGTTATTCCAGTGGTAAATTTTCAAAGATGGTATTCTCTTTGCCTACTAGATGTACATTTCCCAGGCCCCATGCAGAGGCTGGTTTTGACCATTAAAGGGTTAATAATGGCAGTGTTGTCTATGCAGCAACATAGTATCAAACTGAGGAGACTGTAAACCACCAATAAATACTAAAGCAGCTGGACATAGCCATGAGTTGAGACTTGAGAATCAATGTCACCTAAGAATGTTTCTGTGACGGCTTTGGTTGACAATCTTTGGTAGAAACTTCGTACTGCTAGACGTACTAGTAAAATCTTAAGCAGCCACCCATCAACCACTAGTAATGTGATCATTCTTTCATTGTTACATGGTCTGTAAAAGATTACCTGTCTTTACTAAGCACTAATTCATGTTATTTAAGTCATCTACTAAAGACCGGTTTCATTGTATGTCACAGCAGGGCTTTAGATTACCCCTTAGCTATGACTTTACAAGTCATGCCCATATAAAATCCACCCATATTAGTGAGCGCAAATTAAAATCCTACTGGCTGTTATGAACACTAATTAACTGAGTTACAGTCAATTAAATACTCAGAGATGGATGCTGTGGCATTTGATGCATGGCCATTCGGAGGTCTTAGTGCTATTAAAGGTCAAATAGCTCGAAATCGATCATTCAGATTTTAAAATTCTCTAGTTTCTAGGAGCAATGATGGATCCCAGACCAGACAGGTGGTGTGCCCAAATGAAGTAAATCTAAAGTCCTGGTCACAGACTGACCTGTATGGCCATTTTCCACCAGCCTGCAAGACACCTGCTACCTCATCTGTCTCCAGGCCAGGTCCTGACAGCCGCTTCACCTTATTTACTTCTTTTACACCATAACTGTTAAATAAAATAATGTAGTTTAACCCATTAATGGTCAAGCTGACCAAAATTAACCTCCGAGGGTGTCTTGAGGAAGGTCAATCTGCAGACCAAGAGGACTATATGCGAAAATTTACAACTGGGAATGGCTGGCTCGATAAGTGAGCCCGTATTTCCAATGGTAAATTTTCAAATATATGGACTGAGTCCCACGTGTCGAGCCCTTGTTTTTCTGCATATCACACATCATGTGTGGCAGGTCACGAAATAAGGATTTCTTAAAATAGTATACCGCCTTGATGAATTAAATGTCTATTGAAAACGTAGTTCAAGCCATGCAAAAGTATGGAAACGTTTAAAATCATTTAAATTTTGCAGTCCTTGATAGGGTTAACCAAGAACAACAAACATGGATTGATGAAACATATTGACTACCCAATAGGAACCCAAACCCAATGGATTGATGTGTTGTAAACAGTATCCAGTATTGCAGTAGGTCTGTCCAAATTGACGTAACCCATTTTTCGTCCGCGTAAAGGTTACGCAAATATTTCTGACACAACTTGTTTTCCGTTCCCGCAATTCCTTTCATGTTGTACATAAATACAGGAACAAGAGGCCCAAGGGCCTGTGGCTCTCACCTGGACCATTAGCATTTCAACCATTTGCATTTAAAGAAATGGAAAATTTTTGGAAAATCCAAGATGGCCACCAAAAGAATTGACCAATCAAAACTCTGTATATACGTTCTGAAGCCTACCCACATAGGGTCCTTCCAGCTGATTGGTTGAAATCTGCCAAGCGGTTAATGAGGTTCAGGCTTTTAACTGATTTACCAAAACTTTTGGAAAATCCAAGATGGCCACCCAAAAACTGACCAATCAAAATTCTGCACCCTACATGTAGATCCAAAGCCTGCCACCATAGAGGGTTCTTCCATCGAAGTCTGGGTGAAATTGCCCAAGCAATTAATTTACCAATCAAAAATCTTTATACAAGTTCTGAAACCTACAACCATAGAGTCCTTCCACTCAAACTAGGTTGAAATCCGCCAAGTGGTTAATGAAGAGTAGCATTTTGACAATTTCTGGTATTTTCTTTACAAAGTCTACGGTTTTCTTCACCCAATAAATTGATCAATCAAAATTCTAAAAAGACGTTCTAGAGCTTATCACCATAGAATCCATCTAGTCAAATTTGGTTGAAATATGTCAAAGCGCCTATGGAAGAGTAGCATTTTGACCATTTCCGTTAGATTTTTCATAAAATCTCAGATTTTCACGCAAAAAATTGATCAATCAAAATCCTGAATAGGTCTAGAGCCTACCACTGTAGAATTTATCCATTCAAATTTGGTTGAAATATGTCAAGCGGCTATGGAGGAGTAGCATTTTGACCTTTTCCGGCAGATTTTTTAATAAAATCTATGATTTCCAGCCAAAAAATTGATCAATCCAAATTTTGAATAGAAGTAGTAGAATCAGAATTCTGAAAAAAATGTCTGGAGGGTACCAGCATAGGATTCTTCCAACCAAATTTGGTTGAAATCTGTCAAACCGTTAAGGAAAGGAAGTGATTTGACGGACGGACGGACAGGCGACAGATGGATGGCCACCATGGCATAAGTTCGCTTAGCCTTTCAGGCCAGGTGAGTTAAAAATGGTTACTCAAAAGAAATTTGCCTAACCCAAAAATGGGTTATGCACATTTTCAATTTTGACAGGTTGTGCAGTACCATTAAGGAAACTGTCAGCATAAGTAATGTATTCATGAATATCTAGGTCACACACACACACCACACGCACACATGCACACTGAGAAAATACTAGATATAGTCCCCATATACTTATATGGGTGTGTGTGTATGGGTGTGCGTGGGTGCGTGTGTGATCATTTAACAAGATTCAGAGGTGTTCAAGACATATATCATAACAATATCCACCAGTACTAACAGATTTAGTGTGTTTTCTGGTAACCAGATTAGTCTGTTGCTTAAGACAGGCGGTCAAATGATGTGTCTTAAAGACCCTTGGCCTGTCTGAGCAACCTCTAGAAAAAACCCACAGACCCCCCCTTGCGGGTTGGTCCGTTGTTTTATTAACCACTATAAAAACATACTTACCGTTCAATCACTACTTGCTAAATCAATTATCTGCATTTAGCTACCAGAATAAGATTTTTATGCTTGCATACACTCCTCCCCATGCCTATTCCTATAAATATGGACCCTCAACCAGGCTACTGGTTAGGTCCATCTCCAGTACATTAACTGATATAGACTGGCACCAGTCTGTACTCACTCCATAGTGACGCCTGTCACTAAGCGCGCTTGCGCATGCGCATTGGAGCCCAAATAGGAAACAGGTTCACTTTTCTGAATTTAAGTGCCAAATATTATAGGCAAATGCTCAGATCAATTCCATGTGGGGTGGCTGAGACCGGGTCGTAATGATGGAACGGTAAGTATGTTTTTATAGTGGTTAATACAACAGACCAACCCGCAAGGGGGGTTGTTATTACACCACAAAAACATCCATTACCGTTCAATCACTACTTGCTAAACCCATAGATTTGGTCAGTGCCCCACTTAAAACATTAGGTGGGAGGCGATTTGAGAATCAACAAACAAGGATAAAAATCAAACCAATCTTATCCAAATGTTAATAACATAACATAATAGTGCATTTAAATCAATCACACTGTGATTATCAAACAAGGAAAACTTGAACTTAGAGATAAATAAAAACCAAAATAAACTCTCACCATTTCTTACAGATACACAATCTTAACGAAAATGGTGAGATGTGCTTGGTAAATGGTCTTCGGGCTATTTTGGTAAAATCGCAATATTACGAAAGAAGGATGCTGCTGCACTCTGATCTTTCAGATAAAAGGTTGTAAAAGAGGATTCAGATTTCCATCCTGCAACCTGCATGACTTCATCTAAATACGAACCGGAAAAAAGCGCAAAAGAGGAAGCCATTCCTAACATCGTGAGCTTTAATATGGGAGAGATTAATTTGTTCCAGAGAAGCAACCTCGTAACAAAGCTTAATCGTCTCCCAAATCCATCAGGATATCGTAAACTTTGAGACCGGCTTAGCTAACTCTTTCGCATAAGAAAACCATAAAAGGGACGGATCAAATCTTTTGAAACCAGTTCGCCGTTTGTACATTCTTAATGCCCTAACAGGACACCAGAGTTTGTCGGAAGGCGAAAAAGATGATAATGATTTTAAAATGATCGGACTAGCAGGAAACCGGTTAGACTGAGTTTTAGATAAAAAATCTCTTCTGGGATATAAAACTAAACCGTCTCCTGAAAGTATAAATCTCTCCCTTTCAGCAGAAAAAACATGAATTTCTGAACGCCTTCTAGCAGAGGCCGTTAATACTAATAGAGGTTCAAAATGCCAGCACTTGAAGAACCAAAGACAAGTTCCATGAAAATAAAGGCTTAGCTATCGGAGTACGAATATTGCCTAGACCTCTAATAAAAACTATTAACGGTCTTAGTGTCCTTGACATCGGCATACAGAAGGCAAGGAAGAGAAGATGCCAGAGAAAATCTATATCCCCTAACCAAATTAGCTGATAAATGTAAGGAATCAAAGAGATATGTTAAAAAGTCTAATACTTGGGGAATAGAAACAAAATCGGGCACGAGACCTTGGTCTGAACACCATTCTCCAAAAATTTTAAGTCGACACTTGTAAACTCTGCAGGTCGACTCTCTTCTGGAAGAATCGATAATAACTGGAGATCTTGAAGAAACTTTATTCTCGTAGACTTTAGTTTCGATATTTTCCAAACACACAGACTGAAGATTTCTGGGTTTGGATGAAGACAAAGACCTCTTACTTGAGACAGAAGATCCTGGGAGAATGGAAGATGAGGGAAGTCTACCAGGAGATCTAGAAGGTCTACAAACCAAATCCTCTTTGGCCAAAAGGAGCTATTAAAAGAATCTCGCAGATTTGTTCTTTACTCTTCTTCAACACTAACAGAATCAAAATCGTTGGAGGGAACGCATAGACGAATATTCCTGTCCAGGGCTTGACTGTCCGGAAAAGGAGACATGTAAGAGGAAATCTGAGCATTCAGAGATGTTGCAAACAGATCTACCAGAGGACGATCCATAAGACTGAAAATCGCTTTGACAACCGACCTCTTTAACTGTCACTGTGTGTGGGCGAATTTGCTGGGACGTGACAGTTGGTCCGCAAGAAAATTCAGACTGCCTGGGACATGAGAAGACACTAGAAGAATCTGATTCTTGCGACACCATAAGAGAAGGTTCCACACTTCTAGACAAAGGAGGGATGACCTTGTACCCCCTGCCTGTTGATATGAGACCACTGTCGAATCGTCCGACCGAATCAAGACTTTGAGACCTATCACAAGATCTGACCATGAAGGCAGAGCCTTCTTGACAGCACACAATTCCAGAATGTTGATATGAGCTGTTGACTCCTCCAGGGACCAAAGACCAGAAACCGACAGGGAGTTCCAGACCACTCCCCATCCCTCCTGAGAAGCGTCTGTGAAGATAATCGCCTGAGGGGAGGACTTTACCAGTGGAACACACAACAGAAGCAGAGAACGATCTTTCCAAAAATCTAGATGAGGAATCAAGTGTTCTCTGATGGGAATCTGATGTAAATAGAGTGAACCGACTGCTTCCAAAGGGACATTAAATACATTTGGAAGGGTCTTCTCACCAGTGCCGCTCATGGAATAACATTCCCTACGCTGACCATCAAACCTATCACTCTTAGCAGAAATCTTGCTCAGACCATGGAAGAAGAAGAAGACAGGATTTCCATTGCCACTGATAAAGCCTCTATTCTTGGATTTGAGGGGAAGACTAGACCCTGGGCCAGATCGAAAGAAACGCCTAGATGCGTGAAGATTTGAGAGGGACCTAGGCTTGATTTCTTTAGATTTAAAATCCACCCTAGGTTGCATGCCAGACTGCAAACCTCTGGAAGAATTCCTGAGAGAATTGAGGAAGACTGCTTTACTAACCAATCGACTATATAAACGTGAGGGTGGATCGAACGACGGTGTAAAATTCCTGCCACGGCCGAGACTAGGCGAGTAAAAGAAAAGGAGCTGTGGTCAGGCCAAAAGGCATGGCGTGAAACTGGCAAACTCGATCTTTGTAAGCAAATCTCAGGAATTTTCTGAAGGAAGGGTGAATGAGAACATGAAAGGCGGCGTCATTTTGATCGATGGAAATGACCACATACCCTGATCTAGACTGGAAATGATCTGGGGGATGGTCTCCATCTTGACTTGGGAGTAAGAATCATGAGATTTAATCATGTCATACCCCCTTGTTAAATTAAAATTAATACAGAATTGAATGTTTCAGAATGAATAGAGATCATTTCATTTTACTAAGATTTAATGACAGGGTAGGAATTCCTACCCTAGGCTGAATGCTCTTATGTATGTATAAGGCCCTGGACTGACGGATCCAAAGAGCCAAGAAGAGGAAGACAAGAGATAAAATAGAAGAAAGGGTTGGACCTACCCGGGCGGAGGCCACATCTTCACTTGCTTAGCTTGAAAAACCTCTGTGAGAAGACCTACCACTAGATCTTGAACTAGGTCTGTAAAAATAAGCCTGGACCCCTCTCGCTCTAAGAGCAGGTGGTTGACTAACCTTAGAAAAAACTTTAACATGAGAGGAAAGAACTTCCCAGGAAGATCCAGAGAGAGAGAGAGAGAGAGAGAGAGAGAGAGAGAGAGAGAGAGAGAGAGAGGAGAGAGAGAGAGAGAGAGAGAGAGAGAGAGAGAGAGAGAGAGAGAGAGAGAGAGAGAGACAGAGAGAGAGAGACAGAGAGAGAGAGAGAGAGAGAGAGAGAGAGAGAGAGAGAGAGAGAGAGAGCGAGAGCGAGAGAGAGAGAGAGAGAGAGAGACAGAGAGAGAGAGAGAGAGAGAGAGAGAGAGAGAGAGAGAGAGAGAGAGCGAGCGAGAAGAGAGAGAGAGAGAGAGAGAGAGAGAGAGAGAGAGAGAGGTGGCGACTCGTAAGTAATCATCTTTTGGGATCTGAAAAGGGAGCATCACATTTAGAGGTAAGAGAAAATTCCTTAGAATTAACATCATTCACAAAGAAAACTAACATGTTAATGACCAAATTGACAATTGGGAGGACCTGAGGAGACAAGAAAGAAGAATTAGAAGAAGAAAGAGTCGACACAAAAGAAGGAAGGTCTATAGAAAACTCGTCCTTAAAAGGAAGAGGAAGAGTCTAAGCAGGGGACCAGACATCCGAAGAGACCCTGACTGGACAAAATCCTCAGTCCTGACCGACTTGGGAATTGAAGAATTAGAAGGATAAGAAAAATGATGAGAAGAATCACCAGAGGCCATAGAATCAAGATGAAGAGGAAAGAACATGACCATAAGATCCCTGGAGAGGATTGATAGAAGATGAAATACGGGAAAACCCCAGAGGGGAAAAAGAAGAAAACTGAGAGAGAGAGAGAGAGAGAGAGAGAGAGAGAGAGCGAGAGCGAGAGCGAGAGAGAGAGAGAGAGAGAGAGAGGAAGGAGAACATGACTAGAAGAAAACTTTAGGAGAAGAGGCAGAGGATGCAGGAAGAGACCTATACTTATCTTTACTTATTTATATTTAAGGACTTAGAACCAATGTCATCATCTTGTAAAGACGGATGTCATTGAGTTTGATATGCCAATGAGACCTATACTTATCTTTACTTATTTATATTTAAGGAGTTAGAACCAATGTCATCATCTTGTAAAGACGGATGTCATTGAGTTTGATATGCCAATAAAAGGAATGATTGATAGATTGATAATGAATCTCCGGGAACAGCTCGAATGTTAAATACACAAAACACTTATACTTGATTATGATGAAAACACTACGGGTTGAATCACGAAACAAAACGCTGAAAGACAGAGGCGATATAAAATCAAAACGAAATGACTCACCAAAACCATGACTGTGACAACGCAGAAGAAAAAATTCGGCTTTTATTCCTTCACCCCTTTTGTCTTATTTCTCTATTCTCAGCGTCTTCTTGCTCTTGTAATCAATAATCTTAGAGCCATTCTCTTCCCTATGAATCCACTACTGAATCTTTTCCATTCAGCGCCTGTCAGAATTAGACTAAGAATTACGCTAGAAACAAGGATTTTCTTCAACAAATAAACTCCCTTTGGTTAAAATAAATATGTCAACCTGCCGACATAAGAGGAAAAAAGAGTGCGAAAAAAGGCTGAACGGCCCGAAGACAACTGGCCACATAAAGTTGGATGAAATTAAAAATTTGTATCTAGCGATAATGTGTAGAATACCGACTGACTTATTGGCTGCAACAAAAACCCATCCGGCAACCAGTCGGAAGAGTCTTTAATTACGTTGAATTGTTTCACTGATAGAAGAATAAATGCTGAATACCTACAATTCCAAGAGAGACTTCAAGACTGGCAATGTCTCGGAATTAATATTTTCAGCGATTAAACATTCCGATTTTAAAAGCACTTACTGAAATAAGACTAACTCTTAGGCAAGATGATGACTAGATCCTAGGAAAGACAAGCCTGGAATCTCAGTAAGAGCTATCACCGGAAATCCAAAAAAGGAAAACAGAACCGGAAGTTAATCATAGAACACCATGAAAACCAGTAATGACCCTATCCCCGGATGTACGAATCCGGAAGTGAAAAAATAAGAAACGGAAATGCGCAAACCGGAAGAAGACAACCGGAAATTGAACCCGGATGTACAGTAAAAAACCAAAATAAGCATAGGAACCGGAAATACGCAAACCGGAAGTCAGACCAGATACGGAAAGAACGGAGGTAAATCTGGAAATCAAAGTAAGCCCTGTCCTGGGGACCTGAATCCACTACAACTGATCTAAGACTTTGACATATATGTTTCCGCCACCGCCACCACTGCTTGAAGGTCATGCCTTTTCTTCTTATTTACAACCTTAAGACTCACGTCGGTTTGACTCGTTGACCTGCTCGAGATCACCTTCGAGAGCTTATTTGCTCTAATTATTTGCTCTTTGTTCTTTATACATCCACTAGACCAGAAGTTACGTCCCAACCGGAAGCGGAAGTCGGAAGAGTTTATTAGTCATACCGGAAATGGTCGGAACGGAAGTAAGAACCAGATCTTGAAGACCCGGATGTACTGCAAAACCGGAAGTCATACTGGAACCGGTCGGAACGGACCTAGCACCGGAAAACGGAAGTAAACCCGAGTCCCGAGAACCCGAATCCACCACAATGGAACCGGAAAAACTAGCAAAACTAGATTGCGAACTATGGCTATAGGCGACCTATGAAGAATCTTGACGACCGGTATGACCGAAATTTTGGCATTAGTATAATGCTTTTGGACAGGGCTTCCGCTGCCGCCACCACTGCTTGAGGTTATGCCTATCACCCTCAAGACTAATGTGGGTTTGACCCGGTGACCTGCTATGAGACCACCTTCGAGAGCTTTGTCGCTCTAGACTTTTGCTTAGGAGACCTGATTTCTTGCATAGACGTTAGACGAATCGGTTTTCCCCATATGCCGGAATGCCCGCTAGCCCTCAGGCTATTGTCCGAATCAGAAGAAACTTCCTGTTTCTTGGCCTCCATGATGGCAGAAGAAATTCTTTCATCTAAAGATTTTAGTCAAGACTACAGCGAAGGATTCAAATCTTGTCAATAAAGCTAAAAAGGCTTCCGAATTCGCCGAAGAAGCACACACACCCCCCCCCTCCGTTGCTGCTGGATTAGACATATTAGAATATTGCAAAAGACACAGCTTTTGTCGTACTAGCAACGGAGGTAGGGGAAGGACGACCAGAGGGCAGCGCTTTAATCCTTAAAGAAAACTTAGATACGAATGCAGACCACCCTATGCAAAACCCGCACATCGATGTGGGGGTACACGTAGTGCACTTAAAACAGACATGTCCTCCATACTCCACAGAGTGAACTCGTTCACAGATTTAGGATGTGCACTTGATTTATCGCTCGTTAAAACTCTTAAAAACGAAAAAAGATTACAAAATTTCAATAAAAGGAGTCTAGAAACATGCAAACGCCTTTCTTTAAACGCCTTTCAAAGAAAGGCCGGAAAAGTTCAAATTCAAGATTATTTTCTATCATAGGGAAATAAACGTAATTCCTTGTAAAGCACTTTTTTCTTTTAACTGAAAGTGATTAAGGGCTCACTGGAGTAATAGAGTGTTGTTATATGATGATGCCTTACATGTAGGCATATTAAAGTTGTTACCACGAAAACGAAACCCACGAAATCCGGTAACATTTATATACATAGTTATATTTAGTTCAATATAACCACGAAATACTTCCAAAAACATAATTTTGGGAGGATAGACTTCATAGTAAGCATATCTTAGCGTGAGGAAGTCCTTCAATAGTAAGCTGACACAGCGCAAAGCTATAAAAACTTTCTGATAATATTTGTGCAGTTGTTCTGCTTGCAGAATAATTGAAAAGTGAATCTGTTTCCTATTTGGGCTCCAGTGCGCATGCGCAAGCGCGCTTAGTGACAGGCGTCACTATGGAGTGAGTACAGACTGGTGCCAGTCTATATCAGTTAATATACTGGAGATGGACCTAACCAGTAGCCTGGTTGAGAGTCCATATTTATAGGAATAGGCATGGGGAGGAAGGAGTGTATGCAAGCATAAAAATCTTATTCTGGTAGCTAAATGCAGATAATTGATTTAGCAAGTAGTGATTGAATGGTAATGGATGTTATTGTGTTGTAATAACCTGTATTCTCCATGGCAACTGACTTGTATTAAGTTTAATCTGTATCACTCTGATGCCAAAAGGTTACTTGTTAGTCTGTAGCAAAAAGATGTGCATGTTTTTGGAAAGATGTTGTTATGAATCAAAACAGATAAACGCTTTTGTCATCACAACCCTCTAATGCTCACCTATCCACAGCAGCACACAAATTCTTTAATTGGGTCACTATGATCACTGACCATGTCAAAAGCAATATAGACACATGATTACATTTTTTGGACACCAATGCTGAACAGACAGATATGTAATGTTTCGTGAATATCTCCTTAGTTATCATTTGGTGATTTTGATCGAAAAAATCAATACGTTCTTTTGACAGATGAAGGCAACCTCCATATTTGCTTAAGATCTCTTCAGTAGAACTTGAGCTGTCGTCCAAAAAAGTAACAATTTCTGTAATTGTGGTCGCCATGTTCACTACCTTTGACCTCAAAATCAATAGGCTCTTCTGACCAGTGGTCAACACCTAACCAGTCTAGTGAAAATCCCATATATGTAGAACTTGAGTTACAATGTACATTCCGGAAACGCAACACAATTTCCATATTTAGGACATTTTGACCGTAATTTGACCCTAAGATCAGTAAGGTTCTTCAGAGACCCCATGGCAACCTCCAACGAAAATGAAATTACCTCCAGTACATCTCGACTTATCACCACGACACGTACCCTACACAATGCAATGCCTATATCTCAGTCAGAATGATTAATTGTGACTGTGACCTTTGACCTATTGATCCAAATTTAATGGGCATCAAATGATCGTCATATCCCTTTAGAGGGGCATTCTCTGACCAAAGTTTGGTGATGAACCTTAGAGTAGAAATGGAGAGAGCATCCCAGACAGACAGGGAAAGACAAACGCTAGATACCCTCATATATTGTAGGCGGCTGAATGATATCATACATGTGCATCTCACGATACAATATCAGTGCTTGCTCAGGGATGAAACACTACACTTGGGAAAGCAGATGTCGCTTAATTTTTAACTGTCTAACTTGTTGTACGCCACCAGGCAATAATTTCAATGGATAATAATGTTTCTGAACCTACTGAATATTATGAAAACTATTTGACTGACTTTCAGTTAAATTGTTTTCGAAATATTCAGCATGTGACAAAGTAAACCCCATCGAAAATGTTGTCTGCAGAAATTCAGCAGTCAGAGAGTTAAACAGTAGACATGTTGTCTACCCTCGAATTTGTTCAAGAAAATATCAAATTTCTCATAGAAAATGCCTATTTGCAGACCAGCAGAAGGCTGTTTTTGAAAATTTACCACTGGAATGACTGGCTCATTTATCGAGCCAGTCATTCCAGTGTTAAATTTTCAAAAATAGTCTTCTCTTGGTTAGCAAATGGACATTTCTCAAGACCACTGCAGAAGCCGCTTCCGGCTGATATGAGTGTAAACAGGTTAACAGGTTAACAGAGCAATCACAGACTTTTAAGTGTAACCAAGGCAGTGCAAGGCTGCAAGCAATACAAATCCCATCCAGTATAACACAAGTTATTGTCTGGAAACAAATAAATTAATGAAGTACATGTACATATGACGCTTTTAGTGTACCGAGATGGTACCATGTAATCTTTCTTAATTACTTGTTCCTGCCGAATCTGGCATTAACCTAGACCAGAATTCGATGGGCTTTCTAAATCTGTAAACCATTTCAAAATCGGTTAAGAAATGGCCGAGTTATCCACGGAAACCCCTTCTTGATTAACCCGTCTTGATTATCTTGCCGTGACGTCATAACCACGTGGACGCAGAACTTTAACATTCGACTGTGCTATTATGAGCTACGAGCTGATTGACTGTTGCTCGACCGATGATTGGTTGGAGCTTGCGCCTATGACGTCACAAGTAGTATAAAAGGAGAGATATCCAGAGGAGAGATATCCAGAGATCGAGAGCATCCTCGGCCAGGGGCCAAACAGGTTGGACCTGTACCAGCTACTATCAGCGCGACAGACAATACGCATATTACTTCGCTTTCTGTCAGTTTTTCTCCCATAGCTAGCAGTTACCCAACCCACCGCACTAAAACAATTTTGTTACCCCATTCTTGCGGGAGCAATTTGGAACTTTCTAATTATTGTTCACGAATATCAAGATCTACTTTGGAACACAAACTTGCGGTGAGGCCTTTACGGCCTGAATATGTGATTCTACAGATGTAGAGGCAGCGATGTTCTTTGGTGGATGACTCGCTGGATTTGCCAGCCATGCCAAAAAGTGGTATTTCAACTGTCCCCGCACTGATGTCGTGCAGGTTCTTCTAACTTTCGACCGCAGCAAGTAAACTTTGCCCGGTGCGCCTTCAGAGCTGGCTGACGTACCCAGCACCGTTAAGCTTTGTTTTGTATCTTCATATGCATCTAACAACCCCCGCTTGTGATCGGGTTGTTATCAACTTCCATCCGTACCATCGGTGTACAGGAACTTTCTTCACAGCAGTAATGCTATTGTATCTCTTACTGACTGCTCGTTAGACATTCTATATTGTGTTTACAGTCTTGAGTTCGATCCGCTCCCGTCATAGGCAGCTTGCGGGAATCCTGTTTGAGGGAGCCAACCTGCGGGAACTTTCCAGCTTCCTGAGAATGCATCAACTCACGTCAACCAAAGAATGACGTATCAATTTCAGTAACACGATAGCCAAATTTAAGAATGGCTACCGAGTATTCAAGTAACTATACTTAACATTTTAATTATTCCGTTAAATGTACTCTTCTAATTATATCGTATCTGCATAAAAGGTACCGTAACGGTCTTAGGACCGCTAGTTATAATTTCTGTATATGTTTATAGTTATTCTCATTTTCTGTAAGGTGTTTTTCACTAACCGCACCATAGTAGGTTCGTTAACCTGTACTAAAGATATATAGTTCTGAATTGTATTGATTGTTCTGGTTAGTTTATATCTATATGGCCAGTGGCCATCAGTTCGTATGTTTTGTTTAGTTGTAGAAAATATAGGACTGCAGTGCACGTAGGAAACACTATACAGCAACACTTATATATGTAGCACTTTCTCCCACCATCAACAATTTTTCACTGAGGTCGCTGTCCGTGCTATAACTCTGTTTAGCCCGGCATGCTACCGACTAAAACCTTTTCTATTCAGCTCGATAGGATAGGTTTAATATGATTAGAGATGATTTCTTCGTTAGGAAATGTGTAGTATACTCTTCTCGTCCGGTAGTTGCAATAATTTAGCCCCGCACTCCGGCAAGACTCATAACTAAGATTTTGTCTCTCTTCATGTTCCACTCAGCCTTGTGGCTTCT
Source organism: Chaetoderma sp. LZ-2023a (assembly GCA_034401795.1). NCBI lineage: Eukaryota > Metazoa > Mollusca > Caudofoveata > Chaetodermatida > Chaetodermatidae > Chaetoderma > Chaetoderma sp. LZ-2023a. The sequence continues at coordinate 83,330,881 of CM067372.1, forward strand.
TAATTGCTTGGATGTCCCTATCCGCACCATGGGCTGATCCGACCCTGGGAAACTGTTGGGGTTTCCGAGCGGTGATGGCCAGGGTGTGGTGTCACATACATTCCCTCCGTATCTTCCGATACTTAGTAGTTAGCACTTTTGCGAATGTAGGAAAGCACAATTATTATTTTATTTGCTGAACAATCCTCCCGCACCGCAGTGCAAAACTGGGCAGCTTGTTCATAAACCTAAAGACAGGTTAAACAGTTAGTTCCATAGGACCCGGTGACGGGCGAGATGCGCATCCCTACCGAATCCTGTAAAGAATGTCTGGGCATGATATTTAGATCTGCCATGCCCTCATGGGAAGGACATTTACGGTGGGTATTCATCTCTCTTACCCCCACCATAACGATAGATCAGTTGCCTAAAATGCTTTTGTGAAAAGTAACCAGTGTCTTGTGACGTTTTATGTGGTTACGGAGCGAGATGTTCGGATTCTTATCCAGTTCAGAGATCTTACTAAGTAACATGTATGAGCGCTGTCTTCAGTATTGATGTCTTGGGGTATCTGTTCTCAATGACAACCGTGTGTCTAACAGTTAAGTAGATACCTGCCATTTGCGGCCTAAAATAGTTCTTGTTTCTAAAAATTAAAAGCTAGTGAAGCAAAGCAGAAGGCCCACATAAATAAAGTGGTGGCTACTAATTCAGCATACTAAGAATTACATAAGACGGTGACGTGGGAATCCTTCGGGAATCGTTCGTCCCATCTTCACGTAAAACAGCACGCAACCCTATAGTCATAATCTCACTAGGTATGGTCTTTTCTTTTTCAAACATTTTGGTTAAATATCAGTGGGCCCATTTTTGCCTACTACTCTTCTCCCGCTTTAAGCAGTGGCGACACCTTCCCGTGATGGAGGCCCGAACGAGGCACTTGCCTCTCGCAAGGATTCAGCGACGACGGTCCACGCGAGGATAATACTCCTCACCCAAACTAGCACTAGTAGTGCCCGCGTGAGGCACATGATTTTCCGTCCGTGATAATCTTTTTTCCTTTCAGCTTAGAGGTATAATAACTTATATTAAGTTAATTAGTTACGTCTCGTGTACGGGAGCCTCCCTTGCGGGGATACCTCTGCGGACCTACGAGCCTGTGTGGTACCTCCGGGAGCCCCACGTTTAAAAGTTCATCTGACTGTCTTCATGTCTTGTATTTTCGTATGCTCCTCATTTTTATCTAGCATACTCGACAGTCTGTTTAGGTAAAAACATTGTATAGACTTATATTTTTAGGTATAAGTCAAATCAAATCTTGTAAGTCCATAGATCACGAAATTGATATGGACAGGCATACTGGTGACACAAACTCTTGGGATGAGACAGTTGTGTTTAACGTTCGCGACAATGGTCGCACGGCCCCACCGGAACGATTGAGTTCCACCGGCCTTAGGAGCCGGTTCTTGTTACCCGTAGGGCAGTCTCGTACAGGATCCGTCACCCCGAGACCAGATGCTAACCAGCATCATCATTCGTCATGCACTTGCGGCGCGGCAAGTCGACATGATACACCGGAATGGCCTGACACTACCCCGCGAGCTACACTACCAAATCATGTGATTGATCTACATCCTAGTACACACGTATGTTAAAAATATTCTGAATTTGGTTCAAATTTGTGTAATGCAGCTTAAGTTCTTGTCCAGAAACAACCATATTAATGAAGTTCTTAGTTTTCAAGGGTGATGTGATCATTTCGGCAAATATTGACAGAAGCTAATGGGAAGAACTTAGCTACCATCTTATTGGCATTAAGATAGTTAAATATCTGGTACTTACCTCTCAAATTTATCCTGACAGACAGAGTCTACAACATCAATAATGTCAACTTCAGACATCATCTTCATCGATGGACGCTTTTTGTGAATGACTGTAAATCTCTCAGTAAGCTAAATTTAGCAGATAAAATGTTTTATTATTATTATTATTTAACGGGTATTCCTCAAGATGACTGCAGAGGCTGGTTCTGGCTGTCTTGACCAAAGGGTCAAGGCATCAACCAAGACTCAATTTAGATACACTGTATTTAGAATATTCCTTTTTAATTTTTTTAATCTGTCATTCAATGTCGCTTACTCAAGGTAATTTCAAAACAAAAGTCCCAAGGGCCTGTGACGCTCACCTGGACCATTAGAATCTGAACTATTTGCATTTAAATAGACATGATGGACCATTTTTTGAAAGTCCAAGATTGCCACAAAACACAATTGACCAATCAAATTCTCAATTGGTCTCTTGAAGCCTATCGTCATCTGATCATTCCATCAGTTTGGTTTAAATTGAGCCATTATAGATGATTTAAAGGCTTAGCTGGAAATTTTGTGGAAAATACAAGATGGGCGTCGAAAAATTAACCAATTACATTCCTGTATCCAACTTCGGAAACCTATGACCATATGATTCCTTCCAGCAGGTTTCATTGATATCTGGCCATTGGTTAAGGCGTAACGTTTCAAAGGAATTCTGAATTTTTTTTGGAAAATCCAAGATGGATGCTGAAAGAAATTACTATTATAATTATAACTCTTCAAGCCTATATCACCATAGGAGCAATCCATCCAAGTTTTCTTGAAATCGGGCCATTGATTAAGGGACCTTCCAGTTCGATTTGGGTCAAATCCGCCCAGCGGTTAATAAGGAGCAGGCTTTTAACTGATTTACACAATTTTCCGAAAATCCAAGTTGGTCGCCGGGAAAATTGACCAATAAAAATTCTGTAATCATGTTCTGAAGCATACTGCCCTAGGGTCCTTCCAGCCAATCTGGTTGAAATCGCCTAAGCAGTTAATGAGGAGTAGCATCCTAAATGATTTCCTGTTATTTTTCAGAAAATTCTAGATGGCAGGCAAAAAATTTACCAATCAAAATTCTGTATACAAATTCTGATGCCTACCCCCATAGGGTCATTCCAGCCACATTAGTTTGAAATCCATCCAGTGGTGGGAGTAGCATTTTGAGCATTTCGAGTAAAAAAGATTTTCAAAAAGAAAAATTGAGCAATCACATTCTGTATACAGGTTTTGAAGCGTAGACCCATAGGGTCCTTACCAGTCAAATTAGTTTTAAATCTGCCCAGCGGTTAACGAGGAGTAGCGTTTTGACAATTTCCTGTACATTTTTTCATAAAATCTAAGATTTTCACCCAAAAAATTGAACAATCAAAATTCTGTATACATGTTCTGAAGCCTACCCCTGGCCAATAGGGTCCTTCCAGTCAAATTAGGTTGAAATCCGCCAAGCAGTTAATGGAGTAGCATTTTAAAGCAAACGTTGACGGCCGGACGGTCGTCATGGCAACTCATTTGGCCATTCTGGCCAGATGAGCTAATAATGGACCAATCACGTTCATTTGAACAAGCATGGATCTCTATGGCATAAGGATGCTTCCTGCCACATATCATTGAAAGCAGAACAGTGGTTCTTCAGAAAACCTTGTTTACAGAAAATGTCGACTGCCAGGTGAGCTAATAATTTATATGGCATTAAAGGTGCATGTATTCACAGCAGAATGCCCGACAATAAAATTGCTGTCTCATTGCATATAAAAAAACAAAAAACTTTTAAGTTGTGAAAATTAATTAAAGTGCCTATTACAAATTCACAATTAAAAAAAATTATATTAGTTTTTCTGGTTATCGAGCCAGTCATTCCACTAGAATTTCAAAAGTCCTCTCTTGGCCTTCAGATAGACAATCCTTACAAAAGGTGCACAGGCCTGTTTTGGCTGGCTTGATCATTAAACGGGTAATATTATATTTATTATAAACATGTATTTTGACAAAATGTCTAAGCAGTATCCGACGTCATAATCAAATATATCAGACTTTTCTCTACGAAAATTAGCAGACACCAGGATTTGTATCCAATTCATCACTGTATATGTATATGCAACACATGTAAAATTTACATTAATCCAATAGTCATTACGGTCATGTTCAGTGTCACAATCAAAACGGCGTATCTCCGGCACAAGTATTTAAGTCCATCACGAAAGGTGACAAATTGTACATGTCTGTGATGAATTTACAATTTAATAAACATTCTGTTGAATATTTTGCATCTAATTTGACTAATATGATTTTGAAAAAAATCGAAATATCGCAAAAATTGTATTGTCATGTCGTATTCTGCCTATTTGTCATGTTGTGTTTGTAGCATAGCCTTCTATTACGGCAAGCTGTTCAATTTATTTCCAAACCAACATCTTTGTCAAGAGGGGTGGGCTTCTATTGCGAATAGGTCAAGAAAAAGTTGAAGTTCATTCTTTAAAATTGTTCTAAAAGATGGACAATAATAGGAAAATTGAACGCAATTTACCGGTACAATTTCTTGCCGCAGTACTGTATATCTCAAAACCACGATGTGTGAGTGAAATTATTATCTGGAATGGTAGAAATATTGGATATTTCTTAATAAGCATGGGTTATAAAATCAAAACTAATCCTAAATTTGACAATAAATGGCGTCACGAAATTATACAAATGTATAAATCATATAAATATATAAATCACGTGATATTGCTTGCTCTCCTGTTTTTGGAGGCGAGAGGTGGTGCATTCACAAATGTGATAGCTAAATGAGACGGTATACATGCTTTAGCCAGAAAGGTGATCTATCCGAGATATTTCTGAAGGCTAACTATTATTAGTAAAAATATATAGATCACATGATTTTGCTCGCGCTCCTGATTTGGAGGCAAGAGGTGGTGCCATCACAAATGTGATAGCTAAATGAGACAGTATATTCGCTTTAGCCTGCAAGGTGAACTATCCAAGATGTTTCTGAAGGCTAAATATTATTAGTAAACGGGTACTCGGTAAATGCAGATCAAATCTAAACATTAGATATCTATGGATCTAAAGTGCATTTCTAATATCACGTGATTTGTACATTTTCACAGATGACATGAAATGTCAAATTTTTTGATTAATTTTGCTGTAATAAACGATGATTATAACAGAGTATGCAATATTTAGTTTGTCCACTGTAATAATTTCACTCCCGCAATGATGGACAGGGTAGACATTAAGCCAAGGTGTAAGGTGTTAAAAATTTACACCGGGAAATTGTCGTCCTATTTTCGTGTTATTAACGATCGTTCTTTAAGCATCTTGGCGACTGGATTTAAACTTTTTGTTGAAATTTACCAATTAGAAGTCATATTTGGTTAAAACTGATATTCAAACTGATAGCGAAGCCGACATGTCTACATAAGCCAAACTGTGCAGTCCAACTCACCCCAAGACCAATTCACCCCATGATTTCATATACCATAAAATAGGTTATACGATATATCGAAATTTCCTCACCATGATATATCGCGATACCTCCTAGGACAATATCATGCAAGCCTAGCCATAAGCAGCAGCAGCAGCCCCCAGTCAGATTAGTTACTAGATATTCAACATTTTACTTAGAAATTTAGATTCTAGAAATTCAGAATCGATTCCAACACGCGTAAAAAGTTGGTGCAGCACACACGTAACTAGAAATGTGTTGCGCATAGCTAGAAATGTGTTGCGCATAGCTAGAAATGTGTTGCGCATTGCTAGAAATGTGTTGCGCATAGCTAGAAATGTGTTGCGCATAGCTAGAAATGGATCTCTCTTTAGTGCCTCCTCGATCGTGTTAGAGCGTACAGTCGTCTCCATCTGCGCTGACGATCAGCCAGCCCTGCGACAGATATTTAGATCTGATGTGTCGATCCAAATATCTGCCATATATATGTCAGAATACATTTAGGCTGCAACGGGCATCAACTGCTTACCAGGTATGAAATAACTCGGCACGCATCACATTTCAGTGCATCTGGCATGTGTTCAGCATGGTCCAGTTCATCATTCTGATCAAAACCAAAACTAATTGTTCCTGCTGTGCCATCCTCACCACTTAGTTCAACTTTTGCTTCTGTAAGCCTGATGAGGCATGATATGAGCGTGCTCACCAAGACTGCTCCCAAAATGAACCTGGTCATCTTAAAGCTCTGCAGAGATCTGTAAATTTAAGGGATACTACTATGTGAATTTAGAAGTAAATATAATGTGTGTTATATTTCAAACAAGGGCGATCAAAGATGGCAGATCCTTACTCTCCCATTTTTATTTCAAAAGTTCTCTACAGGTCACGGCCAATGCTGTTGAATCCTAGCGTGTTCACATTTTTTTTATTAATTTGAGCCAAATCGAACTAGAAATTTCCAAAACATTCATGATCTGGAACTTGATTTGATCAGGATCCATTTTTTTAAACCCAATAATGGTCCAGGTTAGTCATGAAAAGTTAAAGTTTTGCTTAGTAAACGTCCATAATTTGATGGACAAGCCATCTTCACAAAACCGCATTCTATTTTGTGAACAATTCGAGAAACAGCACTCACATTTATATACCAACAACATTTCAATCAGGGAAGATTAATTTAATTTATTGTTATATCAATTGTGGTAAACATGGAACACCATTATGTGTTGCATGAGTTTTAATGCCAAAAAATGCTACATCCTCACTGTCCAATCCTAACAACACCATTTTAAAACAGCTTCAACAAAATCCCTACCGTGCTGTCCAATTCACAGAAGACTTAAAATGGCAAAATCATATTATCTACATCTGTAAGAAAGCAAACTCTTCCTTAGACTTCCTACACCGTAAACTGAAAAACTGTCCAATGTCACGCAGACGAAATGCACACCTTGCACATGTCTGTCCAATCATGGAATACTCTGCAGTGGTGTGGGATCCATATTCAAGGCAGACATTGAATGTCTTAAGAGAATCCAACACCCGGCTGCCTGTTTCATTACGTGCGACTACAGGACCCCTACACCTGGTTGCGTCACAAAAACACTGGACACCCAAGGTATCCTATCCCTCCAGTCTCGACAACAACATGCACGGTTGATCCACATGTATAAATTAACCACAAGGCTCATTCCAGCCATCCCTACTGACAAGTTCCTTATGCCCATTGCATAGACGAAAAGGGAGACAAATTAAAGCCCAGAGATATGAACAACATGTCTCCTGTAACATTGTACAGAAGTTTGAAGCAAAAAACACTTGTTGCGTCAACATACAACCTTGTAGAACACAACAACTGAAGCAATCATTCTTTAGAAGAACTGTTATGGGGTAGAACCAACTCAGCTAACACCAAGTATCGGCCGCAACAACAGGGGCTTTCTGTTCAACCCTAACAGAATATTAATTGCTGCACACTCTACCACCATTGCAAAAATGCCATTTTTGGTCTCTGCAATGTATAAATACAGATACAGAAATACAGATTAGATTGATTAACTAGGCCTGAACCCGGGCCCATAAGGAATAGTTACTGCTGTATCAGTTAAAAGAATGCGTCATTGGTATTTAATCTTATTGTTCACATTTTTTCTTGATAAGGGATAATGGATTTTATAGTAGACATATAGATACTTCAGACTGCATTGCTGCAATTTGTAATGCCACGGTTGATGGATGGATGGCGGATGACAGACGGTCAGCATGCATATCAGTGACCATGCCCTTTGTGCTTTTTACCAAAACATATTGTGTGATGCCGTGTCATAAGGAGGCATGTGTCCAAGTTTGGGTCCAGTACGATTTACCAAACCTGAGATATAAACAGAAAAACAAGGTTTTTACCAAAGTTAGTCACCTTGACATTTGATCTTTTTACCCCAAGGCCATCGTAAGATGCTGTATGATTATAAGGAAGCGTGTGTCCAAGTTTGCGTCCAGTATGATTAACCATATAATAACCAAACCCGAGATATAAACAGAAAAGTTGAGCTAAACGCAAATTGGATGACGACGACACCACACAACGTGCAGGGTATCACAATAGCTCATTTTACTTCGCAAAGTCGAGCTAAAAAGCATATAGATTTGTTAGAAAATGTCCAGCGCAGAGATTTCAAAACTGTCCAAGGATTGTTGCACCTAAATTATGAGGTGTATAGGACATTTCGGCAGCCAACCATTTCTGGCAGCTTGGAGTACATTTTCGGCACCGTTTTCGGCAGCCTATACTAGTGTGTGTTTTATTATTATCCCTGTGTTACCTATATGTTACCCTATGTCTATGTCGATTTAACAGAGTATATATATTCAGTCATGCCGACTCTAAGAGCAAAATGAACTAAGAGCTGTGACGAAGATTAGGCCCACTGTTGTGACGCTATGAAACATAATTTCTCATGTTATTTTTTAAATAAAGACGTAGGCCTATATCAATCATTCTTTAATAAAGTGATTGGCCTCTAATTATCACAAATTTCAGTTCAATTGTATGTTATTAACTGGTTATGCCAAAAACTTTTTTACAAAATTCTGCAATATTTAGGGCGTAACATAATATTTGAAAAGCCACTTCCATTTGGAAAATCTATGTAGCATGTAATTCATTATCACATGAAAATGAGAATTTTGAAAATAATTTTTCAGGCCAAGACTTGGAGTAGATTTCCTCCAAGCTTCTTTAAGATCCACCAAATGCCTAATGTTTTGAAGCAAATTTGGAAATTAGAAAATATAACTCTTATAATGTTACCTCTGTAATGGTCAAAAGATTAATACAGACTAACAAACGATCTGAATTACAAGTACGACCAGCAACTGCACATGCATTTTGATTTGTTGACGTTCCTTGGTTAGAGATCTCTCTATTGTATTTGTAATCCGCATCTGTGTGTATTCCGACCATTGTAATGGTTTCCTGCCTTTAAAGCCCATGCTAGCTAGACTCGGTGGGTGATAACAATGTCCTCAGTTTATAATCCATGCTGTTATCTTAACACCAAAAACGTTAAGATGCGATCTCTTGCGCAAATGAACAACACATTCCGCTCGCAGAACAACTACTTTCAATATGACGTGCATACCTTGTAAGCGAATAACTTTTAACAGACAAATTCATTTCAAAATATTCAACATTTTAATTAATTGCAACAAAATTTAATTTCACACACATTGTACGTGCTCACTCGCATGCACATATAAGACCACACATACATAAATCGAAAGGAATTGTGGATAATTTTTTTAATAATTTGACTGGAACCTGTTGCTGGTAGAAAAGAAAATCAATTATTGACAAATTATGTAAATCCTGCTAGATTTTGAGGAAATAATTTGACTGGAACAGGTATTCAACGCTGGTCTCTGGTGCATATTAAAGCATTTTGGAGTGACTGTGACCTTTAATACAAGTGGTCAATATCCACCATAATGTATGGTGGATCACACTGCCAAGTGGTATTGATTAGTAACGCGAGTTTACACACGCGCACGCTACTTATTAACAAGGAATTTATTTTTTAAATATTCAAATACAACAGATTTCACGATATTACAAATGCAACAGATTTAACCATATTACACGGTGACGAACGTGTACGCACGCAGACACTCACGTATTCATTAAATGACCAAGGGTTAGGGATAGGGCCTAACGGTAAGGTTCAGCTAAATAAAGTTTCTGGACATGTTCTAGAAATATATTTTGAAAATAATTTGACTGGAACCTATTGCAGACATTGGCAGCAACAGCTTGTTAAAAATAACTACACAAATATTCACCAGATCCTAAGGTAGCGCCAGCTTCCAGTCAAATTGGTTTCAAAATATTCACAAACTTACCTATAATATAAGCGTAAAAGTGAGATAATGGAATTAAAGGTTAAAAATGGCCTAATCAAAACTACTGCTACCGCTATTAAAAAATAATAAATTCGTTACCTATGTGTCAATGTCTGCTGAATATTTTGAAACTAATTTGACTGGAAGCTGTTGCTGCCACACAAACTTACCTATAATATAAGCGTAAAAGTGAGCTAACACTATTAATTCGTAACTTATGTGTCAAAATTAGGTTGGCTTGTGAAATATTACCTTTGAGCAGTACAGTACTGTATAATTTGAAGCCGTAGCTTGTGCACGCCTACACAGGCTATAACCGCCAATAATGTTTTGAGAGATTTATTATAAATGATAGCAAAAATATACAAGAACCTACTGAGACACATACCTCAGCAACATATTTCACCATATTACTAAGCTCATGATTAAAGCCATAAATTACACAAATAAAAACACAAAAAGAAGCGTGTGTTTTTAAAGTCACGTTCCGATTTCTAATCAACAAGGTAGGTAAATCGTATCAGTAAATAACTAACAATAGCCTCATGCAGTACCTTCCCTTGAACAACAAAAAATGAATGTGCGGGTCAGAATATGCATGCACACATGCATTCGCAGATGAAACGAACTAGCCAAAACCTACTAACCATATTAACATTCGTGTCTCAAATTTATGACAGCTATGCAGGAAAACTGTTCTATATTTTGAAGCCAATTCCACTGGAAATGGACAAATTAGTTTCAAAATACTCAACATTTCTAACATCAATTAAAATGAGGTCCATGAGTTTCAGACCTATGGTTACCTACTTAATCAGGGCATTAACCTGGGAAAAAAGGAAGAATTATTAGATACAGACAGACTTATACAGATCGCTGGTAAAACAATTTCAATAACATTCATAACATTACAATATTTTACAACAATATAACGATGTTGAACTTGCTGCTGAAAATGTAATAATGTGAGAGGCTGCCGAAAATGTGTTCTTATGCACTATAAAACAAGGTATTCCCTCAACTTAGAACAACTAGTAGCACTTCAGAACAAATTACAATACTAACACAAATACTAAACTTTGACAACCTAGATGTACCCACAACTTGTAAAGCAGTAACTAGCATGATGGAACACAGAAAAGAGCTGGTATCCAACCAACCACCTGCAACCTAATTGACTACCATACTAACACATGGACTGAATGCAGGCATGCACGATCGTGCAAGTGTGTGTGCGGGTGGGCGTGTATGTGCGTATACAGATCTATAGAGGTTAGACACATATACAAACTTATTAGGAGCCTAGTAATATAGTGTCTATGTATATAATATATATGTATTGTATATATGTAATTAATGTTATGTAATATATTGTAAGCTATATGATATATGTATGCTTATTAGCCACATTGGCACAAAAAGCAAATAAATCTTATCTTATTCTTATCCTTATATTTGCGTCTTGGTAGGCTACCGAAAACGAATTAATATTTGCGGCTGGCGAAATTACATGGCTGCCGAAACCGCCCAAGACCACTTATGAAATGAGGCTTAGAAAACTTAACATACCAACAATTACATATCGTAGAATAACGTAGAATAAGAGGCGACATTATAGCTTATAAAATAATAACAAAATGTATGTCCCAGATGTATGCAATTTCTTTGAATTAAGAAAATTAGCACTAGGCAACAACTAATTTCAAATTAGACCTGTGTAGATTATAGATCAACTCGCTAAGTCGGTGCAAAAAGACACAGGTGACAGGGTGAAACTACTTGTATAAATGTGGTCTCTGTAGACAGGTTCTTCCACTGTAGCGCAGCCGGCGACCAGGACAACAAATATGTAGAAATATGTGATAATGATAATAATAATTAAAATAATAATAATAATACATGCAAATAATAGTAATGGTAATGTCGTTGTTACTGTTATTATTAAATATAAATTAAATATTAAATAATAGTAATGCGACAATAATAATAATAATAATAATAATAATAATAATAATAATGGTGGTGACACCAATAATTACACATGATAATAACAATCATTATAATGATAAAACTGATGATGATGATGATAATAATAATAACAATAATAATGCATGTAAATAATAGTAATGGTGTTAATAATATTTTTGTTGTTATTGTTGTTAATAATAATCGTAATTTCACTGAATAGTAACAATACATAAGATGGTCACTCCACTCCCTCCACCGTGACCGCCCCTCTACAGACTACCCACCCCCTCACAAAAACCTCTATCTATGTAAAACGTTATGTCATAAGAAGTCGTCTCCACACGTAATTTGTTTAAATGTATTGTATCGTACTCTATGTCCTTTGTAATATAAAATATCCATGTAAATGTATATAAATGTTATATGTATAAACATATTACAAATTTATTTTATATGTCAAGGGTCCACCGCATCATAGGCCTTGCCTTTGTTGGTGGATGCAGTGTATTGAATTGTTGAATTATTTATCGATATGGAATGGATGGAAATAAAGAATCTTGAATCTTTAATCTTGTTTAGTTGTTTCCAGGCCATAAACAACGGATACATGATTATTACTCACATGTCACGAATTGGAAATGTATATAAAATGAAATACACACATTTTAGGTTTTACACACGAGCACAAATAGGGGGAGGACACGTGTTGTTTGAACTGTCAGAATTGACAGCTAAGCATGCGCGCGCGTTTCTTGTTTCAAAGGGCGTGGCAAAAATAATGTTGGGTGGTCTAGAGCGTGGATTAGTTGTCTAAGAGCGTTCACCTCCGCTGCGACAATCGAATCCAAAAATGTTACAGGTTCGACTCCGCTCTTAGGCATGTGGATAGGTGTAAAAATGCGTGAAATACCATGAGCTTCGGATGGGGATGTAAATCCCTCAGTCCCGTCTCGTGTGGTGTCTGTGCCATGGGACGTAAATGAACTCAAGTCAGTTGTCAGACATGTAGGCTCAGGTCTAAAGGCAAAGCACGTAAGATGATGGCTACTACCTGATGGCAGCTAAGGCTGAGGGGCATGGCTGGCGGCGTGGACTCACACTAAAATAAGTTAAAATACTGTACTGTATCTAGGCTTACGTGTCGGTCAACTCGCTCAAGCGGCCAGTGGCTCAAGAGCTGAACCTGTAAATAGCACACTGTATAACACAGAATGGACCCCACGGAGCGCCTAAGATGTCGCCCTGGAGGCCACACCTTGAGTACGCTAATGCAGTATGGTTCCCATATCTGAAAAAACACATTGATGCCATAGAAGGTGTTCAGCGGAGAGCAGCCAAGCTAGTAACATCCCTCAAAGACCTCACATACACTGAACGATTGAAAACATTGGGCCTACCGACCATGGTATACAGGCGAGCAAGGGGAGATATGATAGAGACATACAAAATGTTAACTGGAATTTATGACCCAGACGCTACCTCCCTATTTCAGATGCAACATGATTCAGTACCCGTGGTCATCACCTGAAGGTCTACCAAAAGAGGGGAGGAACGAACCTTAGGAAGAATTTCTTTTCCTTGAGAGTTTGCTACCTATGGAATAGCCTGCCAGAATCTGTCATTTCAGCACCAACAGTCATATCATTTGAAAAATGACTAGACAAACAATGGCAATGTCAAGAGGCGGTCTATGACTGTACACACAAACTGACCAGAACAGATGGCACATGGATTGATGTGACTGAAGAGGAAGGCTGAGAGAATTAATGTACATATATAGACAATTGTCATGATTGTATGAAATCATCACAGGCGTACGCGGCACACTATCAAGAGGAGGAATATCCGAACACAACAACAACTGCTGTGAGGTTCATCATCATCATCATCGGCTTGCTTGCTTGCTTGATTGCTTGCTTTAAAGTTCAAAGTTCAAAGTTGCTTTATTTCATGGTTTTTCTATACATGTAAATATAATCTAAACAGGCAGTCCATCAAAGGCATGGCCTATTGAGTGATGGACTCCTTACACACATTACAAAACATTTATACATTAACATATATAAGACACACAAGACAGTGGCACAGTGACAGAATGCTGAAAAGCTACCTTGATACGAAAACTTATACAGGAACTTGACTACCTTTCTGGTACTTATAATGTACAATACATACATACATACATACATACATACATACATACAAACTTACACATACATACACACATACCAGGGTTTCAACAAGCTTCTAAATACAGGAAGTCTGGGACTTTTTGGGTAATGCTATTGGGAGTCTAAGCTAGAAACATGAAGGTCTAAAATGGTTCAAATACATATAATTTGGTTAAAATCATTGTTTTAGAGATATCAGGGCCAAACATAGGAAGTCCATGACTAGTTGGGTTTGTTTTGTGGAGTTCGGACATAAACTTTGATATATATGTCATATATACATGTATTTAATACATATATGTCTTCCATTAAGCGGTGGGTGGGTAGGGCTGTCCCTTATTTGATGTTTACATAGATATATGCCACTATGTGCACAAACATAAAACACACGACATTCAAACACATATTTATGGCATTAATATTTAAATACACTCATACATATTTACTGACTTAATTAAACATATATTATACATATACTCCCTAATTACATCATTATCTCATTTTATTTAAATTTAGTTTGGAGCGGTTTATTATTATATAGGACTTGTGTATGCTACTGAGGGTGGGGTGGGTGGGGGGCAGGGAAGAGCTCATCACTGTAATATAAAGTTGAGATAGTTAGAGTTGTTAAGAATCGATAGATGCGTTGATCATATGTGGGCTATTTAGGTGTAGTAGTAGTGAAAGTAAACTGTGAAGTATGTTTATGTTTAGACTTATTACTTCAATTATTAGGTTAGGTTAGTTTTTCTATAGTGGTGGTGGTGGTGGTGGTGGTGGAATGTCTTTGGCTTGTATTATTATTAATTAGCAGAGAATCTGTGACCATCAGGTATAAATATATTAATTTAGTATTTGTCGATCATAGATTCCCTGGCAATCTTCTTAAAGAATTTCAGGTTTAATATACTATCGCATATTTTTGTACTGGTGCTGTTCCATAGTTTTGTGGCTGCTATTGTAATTCGTCGTTTTCCTATTTCTGTTCATGTAAATTGAGTGTGTAAATTGTGTTTTGTCCTAGTGTTGTGTTTGTGGATGTCGGTGCTTAGTGTAAAATTGGAGGCTATGGATTGTGGTAATGTATTGTGGTGAAACTCTTTTACAAGTGTGTACATCTGTAGTTCGCCTATGTCCTTTAGTTTTAATAGCTTTTCTGACTTTAATATATTCTGGCCCTTTGCTGGTTTAGAAAAGAGTTTTAGTGCCTTTTTCTGTAGGCTTTGTAGTTTTGTTAGGTTGCTTTTGTGTGTATTCGTCCAGATAGCGTTACAGTAGGTGAGATGCGGAAGAACAAGGGTGCAGTATAGGGTTTTAATTGTAGCTGGTGTCATGTAAGGTGTTAGTGTTTGTATGACACATATGCCTCTTGCCACCTTTGCTGTTACCATCTCGATTTGTTTAGCCCAGGTCAAATGTTTATCCAAATATACTCCCAAAAATTTGGCAAATAGGGCCTCCTCAATTTCTTTTTTGTTTATGTAGATTTTTGGAATTTCATGTTTTTTAGTTTGAGATTTGTAAATAACATATAATTTGTTTTGTCAACATTCCACGATAATTTGTTTATTGAAAACCAGTCAGTAATTTCTTCCATTTCCTTATTTGTTTTTCTGTATAAGGTGTATATGTTGTCATCGCAGCAAAAAGCATTTGTGTCATCAGCGAACAGTATTAATGGCATGTGCTTGCATATGTTAGGTAGATCATTCATGTAAAGAAGGAACAGCAATGGGCCAAGAATAGATCCCTGAGGAACACCACAAGTTAATTGCCTGTTTTCAGACCATATCTCATTATATTGTACGCATTGTGTTCTTTTACTTAGGTAGTTCTGGAACCAGGTGAGTGCACTGCCTCTTATGCCATAATAGGCAAGTTTTTCTAATAAGATCTGGTGGTTGATAGTGGCGAAAGCTTTTGAAAGGTCCAAGAAGATGCCTATTATACTTTGGCTTTTTCCAGTGATTCAATAATTTTTTTCTGTCATTTCGGCTATTGCATGCATTGTTGAATGTTTCTCACGAAATCCATATTGCGATTTGTATAAAATGGACTTTTTGTCCAGGTAATTTGTCAGTCGATTGTACATAAGGCGCTCTAGTAACTTGGAGAAAAGTGGAAGCAGGGAGACTGGTCTATAGTTTGAGAAGTTAGTAGAATCCTTGGCTTTATAAATTGGTGTAACACGTGTTATTTTTAGTTTTGATGGG
Source organism: Chaetoderma sp. LZ-2023a (assembly GCA_034401795.1). NCBI lineage: Eukaryota > Metazoa > Mollusca > Caudofoveata > Chaetodermatida > Chaetodermatidae > Chaetoderma > Chaetoderma sp. LZ-2023a. The sequence goes on from CM067372.1 coordinate 83,346,911, forward strand.
AAAATGCCTTGTGCTAGGGATAAGTTGTAAATGTGACTAAGTGGGATAAGGATATCCATAACACAGGTTTTATAAATGCGCCACTTAAAACCATTGATTCCGGCACTTTTGGCTGGGTTGAGTTTGTTTAGAACGTTAAAGATCTCTTCTGTGTTAGTAGGGTTAACGAAGAATGATGATTGATAGCTGCCTGTAAGGTAATCAGAAATTTTTTTTCTTGGATGTTGATTGGATTTTGGTGGAGAGTTCTGGTCCTATATTTACGAAATAATCATTGAATCCATTTCATTGTGAAGAAATTGTGTCTGTTGTGCCGTATTGGTCTTGTTTAAGAGTGATTTAATGGTTTTCCATGTCTCTTTTATGTCATTTTTAGACTGTTCAAATTTCTTGTGATAATATGTTTTCTTAGATGTTTTTATTATTTGATCTAATTTATTTCTATATTTTTTAAACTGAATTTCATTGTAGTTAGTTTGACACTTGGTAAATGTTAAGTAGAGCTGATGTTTTGTATGACAAGCAGCTATTAATCCACTTGTAAGCCAAGGTTTAGTTGGGTTATGCTTATATTTTTTACTTTCTTTCATTGGAAAGCTTTGTTCAAAAATAGTCATGCAGATGTCATGAAATTTGTTGTAGGCATGCTCACAAGACTAAATGTCTGTTACTATGCTCCAATCGACCTCTGACATAGATCTTTTGAATGTTTCAATGTTGACCTGACAGTAATCTCTGCATTTAAATTTTTCCTGTTCGAATTGCTTCTGGTATGTTTGTTGTTTTTCTAGGAGAAATATAGGTAAATGATCTGAGATATCAGTTCCAAAAATTCCGACATGAGTTTTGCTGATACTGCGATTAATATTATTGCAGAATATGTTGTCAATGACGGTTGCCGTAGATTCTGTTATTCTAGTTGGTTTAGTTATTGTCGGATAGTAAAAGTAGGTATTTAAAAAGTTAATGAAGTCTTTGGTATGACAACATTTCTGTTGCTGCAGATCAATATTGAAATCACCCATAAGGTAGGCTGTTTTATTTTCCTTTTGTATTGTATCCAAAATTCTGCTCAAAGCTTCAATGAATTGTTTGTTGTCACTGTCAGGAGGCCTGTAGATTGTACCAACAATTTTATTTCTACCTTTTTGAATCGGAATTTCGATAAATATTGTTTCAATGTATTCTTCCATTATGGAAAAGTTTTCACGCAAAATGAATTGAATATTGTCTTTTATGTACATGCCTACACCACCTCCACCATCCTTGTTAATTTTGTCAGATCTGTGCTTTTCGATAAATGTATAGTTATTCTTGTTAACTAGAGTAGTAGGTGAGTTTATTTTTAGCCAAGTCTCTGTAATTCCAATAATTCCAAACTCATGTGCACTCATATCTAGGAAATTATTTAACTTGTCATTGTTCTTCAGTATCGATCGAGTGTTTGCGTGCATGAGTGAGAGTGCAATGCTTTCTTTACTATTTACTTACTTACTTACTTACTTACTTACTTATTTACAAGTGCTTGCTTGCTTGCTTGCTTGCTTGCTTGCTTAGTTACTTACTTACTTACTTGATACTCCCCAGTCAAATTGATCTCGAAATATTCAACTGAATACATGTCAAGTTGTAAATAACTTACTGCATGCCTATATATGCGCAACCTTTGAACTAAGAAGTTGTAGACCATTTACTGATTAACTGTACTCGATCATGCTGTTGAGTTGGGCAACATCACTCCCCAGTCAAATTGGTTTCAAAATATTCAGCTGAAAACATGCCAAGTTGTAAATAACGTACTGCATGTCTATGCCCAACCATTGAACTACGAAGTTGTATAACCTTTGCTGATTAATTCTACTCGAGCATGCCGTTGAGTTGAGTAACAGCTAGCACTCACCAGTCAAATTGGTTTCAACTGAATACATGTTAAGTTGTAAAAAACTTACTGCATGCCTATGCGCAACCTTTGAACTGAGAAGTTGTTGAACATCTACTGATTAATTTTACCAGCACTCCCCAGTCAAATTGGTTCAAAATATTTAATAATAATAATAATAATAATAATAATAATAATAATAATAATAATAATAATCATTCTTTATTGAGGGTAAAATCTTCAGGATAACCTGCTCTCCCAGATGCCCTCACAAAAACAACAATGATCAGTGCAATATGTGCAGTGCGAGATGATATAAAAATATGTACAAAATGTGAATAATAAATATTTACACTATGTTCAAAAGCATACAATATCGTATGCAGACATTTTAATCTAATAAATGTACGTTATTATTATCATTATTATCATTATTATTATTATTATTATTAATATTATTATTATTTGTATTAGTCTTACGGACACAAACATACTCATCCAACTCAAAGAAGCATACAACCAATCGCACTCAGTCACGCACGCTCGCACGCACTCACGCACTCCCAACATACTCTAAACATACATGACTTTTCTTTTCTAAATTAGTCGCAAACATTGTAAACCTAACATATAGAAAATTATGTCATGTTTATATGGTTGTGTATATTTCGTTTGAAAGAACAGAGTGTTTGCGGACTTGTAATAGTTCTAGGTAGCGAATTCCATATCTGAGTTGCAGTGTATGTGAAGCTATGTTTCCCGTAATCAGTTCTTATTTTTGGAGGCTTTAAATGACTATAAGTTTTTGAGCGTAGATGCAGTGTATGCGCTTCTTCAATAGGGGTGAATAGGTCGCTAATGTACTTAGGTGTTATGTTATTGAGTGCTTTGTACGTCATTGTGCTTGTTTTTGTAGTCAGTCGTTGCGCTAACGGAGTCCATTTCAATCGTTCATATAACTGTTTTGATGGGGTTTTGTGAGGGACATCTAAAATAATTCTAGCGGCGCGTTTCTGTAATTTTTCTAGGCGTACAAGTAGTGTAGGTGTACCGGCGCAATAAACCATGGAGCAATAATCGATGTGTGATAGTATGTAAGATTTGTAAAACAAGTTTCGTTCATCTACATTCATATATTGCTTGTTTTTCTTCAACATAAAAATAAGTGATGCTATTTTACTGCAGAGTTTGCCAATATGTTGTTGCCATGATAGATTGTTATTTATATGTAATCCTAGAAGTTTTGCATTGGCTATACTGCCTATGTCTCCGTTACATGTATGAATTTTAATATCTTTTTGATTAATCTGATTTAGCTTAGACTTGGTGTTGATCACAAGTAGTTTTGTTTTGTCTGTATTTACAATCATTTTATTATTTTGACACCATGTCTGGATGGATGCCATATCATCTGTTAGTCTGTCGGTTATTTTTGCTACGCTATCAGAATTGTAATACATCGTTGTGTCATCACAGTACATATCAACATTACTTTTAATACCAAGATGGAGGTCATTAACGTAAATAATAAATAATAACGGACCCAATACAGAGCCTTGCGGAACGCCTACTGTTACGGGGCGAAATCCAGATATTTTGTCTGAGATTGACACATACTGCTGCCGATGTTCGAGATAGGAAGTGAACCATTTTAACGCAAGCTTGTCAAACTTGTAAACGTCTAATTTTTGTATTAATATTTTATGATCAACAAGGTCAAACGCTTTTTTTAAATCTATCATTATAGCGCCTACAAAGTCCCCCTTATCAACAGCAAATCGCCAGTTTTCTATCAATTTTAAAAGCGCAGTTTCGCAGGAATGTTTTGGCCTGAAGCCGGATTGGGATTCATACAACAGACTATAAGCTGTCAAAAATTTATATAAATAATTATGTACATGTCTTTCAATTATCTTGGATAAGATAGGTAAAATAGAAATGGGTCTGTAATTACTTACCTCGCGTTTATTTTCTGACTTGTGTAGTGGTTTTACTTTAGCATATTTCCACAAAGTAGGAAATATACCAGTGTCTATGCTTTTATTTATGATGGCGGTAACTGATGGGGTAATAACTGGTGCAGCTAGTTTTAGAAAATGGGCGTTTAGATCATCATATCCCGCTGACTTATTTGTTTTTAGATGCTTGATTTCCTCGTAAACGTAATCCAGTGTTATCGGGGGTATTGTAAATTCGATTTCTTTGGGCACTCTAACTTTGATATGGGTTTTAAGTTTCTCAGATATGGCATACGCTTGATTATTTATGCTATTTGCCAGATCGGAAGCAACTGTAGCAAAATATTCATTGAACATTTCACAATGTTGCACAGTATTTCTAATCTGATTTCCGTCCTTATTGATTAATGTTAATGGGATTTTGTTAGTTTGCGGATTTATACTTTTCATTATTTTCCATATGTTTGCCGGGTTATTTTTATTTTGAACTAATTGTACGCCAAAATGTTGCCGTTTTGAATTTTCTATGAGAGACATTACTTTATTTTTCAGTTGTTTATATTTGACCATATCCTTGATTTTATGGCAATAATCTCGATCTCTGATTGTTTGTAATATTTCTTCGTTTAGCCAGCCTGGTTGGTGATATGTTTTTACTCTTCGTTCAATAATAGGGGCGTGTTTGTTTAGAATACTAAGAAATGTTTCATGCCATAATTTTAACGCTTCATTTGGATCGCTAATTAAATTAATTATCTCCCATTTGTATTCCGATAAATTTTGAATGAATTTACTATTATCAAACTTCTTTTTACATCTATATTTTATAGAATGGTGGGTATTTGTTCTATGTATGGAACAGTGGCGAATAACAAAGACGGGGTGGTGGTCACTTAGCGCCAAATCACCTACACTCGCAGACGTAATTTTGGTTTTATCCGTACAGTACATATGATCTATTAAAGTAGATGTCATCTCTGTGATTCGGGTTGATTTATCAATTAATTGTTCACGGTGAAAAGTATTCATCAAGGTTTGCCATTTTCCGGTTATGGGTAAATGGAAGTCTATATTGAAATCGCCTATCAGAATAATGTCTGGGTTATGTAAATATGCCGCCTCCAGTAAAGATTCAAATTCGTCTGTCCAGCTAGTCGGGGAGTCCGGAGGTCTATATACACAGGCAAGTAAAAATGATTTCATTTTATACGGCGTTATTTCGATCCAAAGTGCCTCCAATGACATAGATTCTAACTCAGTTCTCCTACAATACGATTGATTCTCTTCGATGTACATTATGATGCCGCCTCCATTACGATTTACCCTATCTTTCCGCTCAATATTATAACCACTAATGTCGATTAAATTATTTGTGGTGATGCTACTTAGGGCAGTCTCAGTAGTACCGAAAATTTCAAGCTCTTTCACACTTTTTTCCATAATTATTTTTAATTGGTTTATCTTAGGTAGTAGTTGTTGCACATTTAAATGACCTATACGTATGCCTTTTGTATTTATGCTAAATGTTTTAAGGTCGTGTCGCGCAGTTAATCTGATAAAATCAGGGGGACATATCCATTGGTCAAGCGGATTAGTAGCAGCTATAGGCGTGCTTAGATTGGATGCCCTTTTTGTATGACAATATGATATAATATTTAGGTCGTTAATGAAATTATTATTATTATTATTATTATTATTATCATTATTATCATTTTCATTATTATTATTATTATTATTATTATTATTATTATTTTTACTATTATTATTATTATTATTATTATTATTATTATTATTATCATTATTATCATTATTATTATACTTGTAGGAATCAGTGTTATCTTTCATGCCGACAATGTTACTTTGCGCTAGATTGTCAACGTGAAAGCTAAGACCATTTCCAGCAATTACAACGCAATCATTATCAATGACAGTAGTAGTGTCAGTATCATATGTGTTGGTACGAATTTCAGTACAAGTTACAGCAGGAATGAGCGTAGTTTGTGGCATGAAAACAGGACATAGGCCTAATTCTGAATCTCCCACTTCTTTGTCACAGCGGGATGCGATATCGCTGTGCATTTCGTAACAATTATCGCTTAAAAATTCAAATCTATTACTAGTAGCGATATTATAAAAAGATTCAGTGATAAAGCTGCTACTGCTGCTGCTATTATTATTATTATTATTATTATTATTATTATTATTATTATTATTATTATTATTATTTTTATTATTATTATTATCATTATTATCATTATTATTATTATCATTATTATTATTATCATTATTATTATTTAGAAGACCATGGCATGATATATCATTATTCTGGGACAATGTTTGGACACTCAATATATTAGAAGTCCGCATTAATGAACTCTTATATGGGGTATTGGAATTATTTAATGAACCGTCAGGACTGTTTATTTTACTCAAGATGTTTTTAGATTTCAAGATTTTAGTAGGCTGTCCTTCCTCGCCGGGCCATTATTGTCCAGGACACCGATTTGATTTGTGACCATAATAATTACACGAGTAACACAAGACCGGTGGACCGTGATGGCATAACGAAGATTTATGATTAGGTTCTCCGCAGAAATTACACGCGGAATTACGGATAATTGTCACATATTCGTTTATACGGCGTACAAGAATTGTAGATCCAGCATTGTTTATGTGATATTTGTCCGCATAGAATAATGAACTGTTTATGACACCTGGACGATTTCTTGAAGAGAATAACTTTGACGATTCAATGACTGTGAAATCCAGGAAATGTTCCATAACTTCCAAATAGCGATTAAATTTGGTAATGAACTGTTGTCGTTTTGGTTCATCACCACGCGGGCATAGTTCGCATATATAAAGTTGACATTGTGGTGCCAAACTATGAACATCACGCACTAGTCTCTCAATGTCATATAGCGTGTCGCCGACAGGACCGTTCGAGTTATTGGTATCTGCAAAAAAAAAGGAATCAAGGAAGGTACAAAGACCGGCCTCCAGAGCTGGTGGAACATTCATGTTCCAGTAGGGCTGTGCAACCATTGCCGCCGAGATTGAACCTCACTGTCTCATCCCAACTTTTAGTGTCACCGGTATGACGGTCCCTTACTAACTTATAAGTCTGGACAAGATGGTATAATTAAACAGTCACAATTAATAACTATACAAACAATGCTACTCGTTTGACAGTAATGAGCAAATAATACAGTACATTGAGCTATCTGGTGTTCTTTCCACGTGGTCTCGCTGACGGTACCACACATATTCGTAAATCCGCAGATGTATCCCAGCAAGGGAGCATCGCGATGAGGCCACTTGGTAGTTTAATATAAACTAATTACACCCCTAACACACACAAAACATTGTTGTTGCGAGAGCAAACTGCCTCGCGCGGGCCTCCGTCACTGGAAATGCCTTCAACGCTGAAGCGGAGGAAAAGAGCTGGCAAAAAGCGCCACTCTTTTGTTCAAACAAAAAGTTTTGTGCTGATCAATCCTAGTGAAGCCATAATTAATGTGATGCACACTGGTTTACATGAAGACGGGACGAATGATTTCCGAAGAATTCACAGGTCACCGTCTTATGTAGGTCCAAAGATACTGTATTGGTAGTTGCCATTTTATTTATGCGGGCCTTCTGCCACATTCTAACCTACCATTTGGTTATTAGATACGATTCCAAGCTTTGGCCGCAAATGGCAAGTATTTCTACCTATCTTTAGACACATATATCTGACTGGCGAAGATTGCAGGAAATGTCAATTTCCCTTTCTCCGAGATCTAACAATACTCACCATTCTGTTACTTCTGATATACAGCTGGCCCTGACAGCGGCTCTAGGATTATAGACTTAGAAAGCTTTACCGACTCCTGGGAACCGGGTACTCGGCTCCCAACTGCCGAGTACCCGTTTACCATAGAGCTCATATTGTTTGCATAGCCACCAAACAAGAGAAAACTATGACTTGCCTCCGTGGGGCTGGGAGGCTGGGTCCGTAACAGAATGGTGAGTATTGTTAGATCTCGGAGAAAGGGAAATTGACATTTCCTGCATTCTCCTTCGATCAATACTCACCATTCTGTTACTTCTGATATACACCAGATTTGATCAGTAACCTGGTGGGAAGGGGCAAGCCATAAATGCTAATTTTGCCCCTTGGAGAAAGATTTTAGACTTCAAACTTGACTAACGGAGACCTAAAAGGACCGTCAAGTTCACGGAACCGAATCACATTCGCGTCACAGCCCCCCCCCCTCTTTCCTCCTAAGAAAAGGGAGAGAACTAACGAACATGTATCTCGCCTGAAACACCAATATGCCAAGAGGGTTAACTACTCCCTGCATATCGCTTGTATTAGCCTGGGAATGAGCATGAATATATAAGATGAATGAACATGATACATATACATAATACAAAAAACTCTCACTTGTTGAATTACCTTATGATAACAGGACTTCAGACGTACCGCCTACAACCATTCACCGGTTCGGCCATCAGTGACACAATCTGGTTGACATCCTCTCGCTTGACCATGCCTGCTTTAGGTTCTTTTCTTACCAAAGTGAAAAAAGGGGAAAAGCAGTGTGGTCACTAACTATCGTTTCAAAACAGCTAAAGCGAGTGGATTGGCTGAGTCTGACACATCCCTCATATAGTAATCCGTAAATGAGGACTCACAGTGCCATTGTGCAACGGCCATGATGTCCTCTAACGGAACACCATTGTAAAGGGCGGTCGAGGTGGCTATTCCTCTAACATCGTGTGCCCTTACGCCCTGCACCTGGTGCCCAGTCGCCATCTCGTGAGTAGTCTGAATGCATTCGACCACCCAACGAGAGATAGTATCCATGGATGCGGCGCCATAAGGCTTTTTATGGCAGATCCACAGATGTCTATCGTTCGACCGTAACGAGTCAGTCCGTTTCTTGTACTTAGTCAAAGCACGGACCGGGCACCAGACACTGGCATCACGATCAAACCTGGTTAACTTCGGTATAATGATCGGTTTGCCGGGATATCTCAAAGATTGGTTCTTTGACATAAATTCTGCTCTTGGCAGAAGACGCAGACCTTCTCCAGAAACAATAAATCGGTTCCTCTCTGCCGAAAGTGCATGGATCTCACTGCGCCTTCTAGCTGAGGAAGCTGCCAATAGAAAGACCGCCTTTAGAGTCAAATGCTTTAGACTAGCCGAACGCAACGGTTCGAATGGGTGTTTGGCCAGTATATTAAGCACTAAAGATAGACTCCAGGCTGGAATGACTACCGGTTGTCTCGGGCGGAGATTGCTCATTCCCTTCAACATCACGTTTAACTGGGCCACCTCTGGACTATCCCTGTTGGCTAGACAAGGGATAACTGATGCCAAAGCTGACTTGTATCCAGCAATTGTGACGGGAGCTAGTCCTGTAAAGAACAGCTCACAGAGAAAGTCTGCTATTTGCTGAATAGTGGATTGAAAGGTATCAATACCCTTTTCTTCACACCAGTCTGCAAATCTGTTAACCTTGTTGTTATATGACTTGAAGGTTGACCTCCTTCTCGCAGCCGCGATGAAATCAGCAGCCTGTCGAGAAAAGCCTTCCGACGTGGAACGTTGTTTGACAACATCCACGCAGTCAATTTGAACATTTCGGGACGCTCGTGTAGGAAGCGTACCTTGGCCTGGGAGATTATGTTCGGAATCTCGGGCAACTGCACAGGATTTTCCACCAGCAGATTCAAAAGATCCGTGAACCACGCCCTGCTCGGCCAATACGGCGCTATTAGCAGGACCAGACACGGCTCCTCCCTGACCTTCACCAATACCTTCGGTAGAAGAATGGTGGGTGGATACGCGTACGCGTGCATCCCTCTCCAGCTTATCGCCAGAGTGTCTGTATCGACGGCATTTGGATCTGGAATCGGCGAGACATATGTCATGATTTGAGCATTTTCCCTTGTGGCGAACAAGTCCACGTTGGGTTTGCCCCAATGCTCGAAGATCCGTCGTAGAACTGGAGGGTTGAGGGACCATTCTGTTGGCAAGATTCTCTGTCTGCGAGACAAAGCATCCGCCAGAATGTTCAATCGGCCAGGAATATGAGCTGCTTTCAAAACAACCGAGTAATTCCTGCACCATTGAATCAAGTGCCACACCCTGATGCACAGGGTGGGCGACCTGGTCCCTCCTTGGCGATTTATATATGATACTACTGTCGAATTGTCCGACCGTATCAATATCACCTTGCCCCTGATCATCGGAAGGAACTCTTCCAACGCCAGTTCCACTGCCATCATTTCCAACAGATTGATATGCAGCTGACTCTCCGGGAGAGTCCATGTGCCCGAGACCTGGTGTTCTCCCAGGCAGGCACCCCACCCCTCCAGCGATGCATCCGTGTAAACGGACAGCTGGGGGTGGGGTAGGTGCAGCGAAACCCCTATTAGGAGATTCTTACGCTGTTTCCACCATAGAAGATGCGATATTATCGGCTCCAAAACTGGCACCAGTTTTGACAGGGGTTCTGTTCTCTGTTTCCACAGAGACATCAGATACAACTGGATAGGTCTTCGCATTAGAGCAGCGTACGGGATAACCTGCTCCATGGAGACCATCATGCCCAGCATCTGAAGGAACCGCCTCGCCTGAATGTGGTTTCCCACTCGAAAACTCCTGAGGATGGCTAACAGAGACACCACTCTGGGCTCTGATGGGTAAACCCTGCCCTCCTCGAGGTCGAATCGCATCCCCAAATAAACGAAATGTTGAGTGGGCGTCAACTCGGATTTCTCCTCGTTGACTATCCAGCCTAGATCTGAAAGTAACTTCAGAGTCAGAGCAGTATCCTTGTTCAACCTGGCTGCCGAGTCTGCCTTGAGCAGCCAGTCGTCTATGTAGGTGTGTAGCACCACGTTCTCTTTTCTGAGAAACGCTGTCACCGCAAGGACCACTCTTGTGAAAACCTTCGGAGCTGTCGACAGGCCAAACGGGAGAACTGTAAACTCCCATACTTGATTCTGAAACGCAAATCTCAGAAACCTGTGCCAACTCCGATTCATCGGAATGTGGAAATATGCATCTTACAGATCGATCGATACACACCACATTCCTTTCCTCAATCCCGCCATTACCGACCTCGGCGTTTCCATCTGGAACCGAGGCATATGGATAAACCAATTTAATGGCCTGAGATTGAGTATGGGTCTCCATCCCCCTGTGCTCTTGGGGACAAGGAACATGTTTGAATAGAAGCCTGGAGTGTTCCGGTTTGCTGGCTTTATTGCTCCCTTCAGGAGCAAACCCGACACTTCCTTTTGAATGGCTTCTAACTTGTCTGGCTCCCTTGGTACGGGTGTCCAGACAGGTGCCAAAGACAGATTTTGTGGCAGAAAGTCTCACCACTCCGGCATGTAACCCTGGGATAACCATCCCAGGACCAGACTGTCTGACGTCACACCTCGCCAGGCCTCGACGAAACGCATGAGCCTTCCACCCACCATAGACGCCTCGACGTCTAACGGGGTTGTCCGGCTCGCAGTCCGCCCCCCCCTTTCTTAACGAGAGAGAGTGAGAACCATTTCGTTCTAGGCACGACGGGTATAACTGGCACCGCTGTTCCTGTCGCACAGGTGCGGTCCAGGCGGATATGAAGGGAGCTTGCGTACCCTCAGGTACGCTTCGGCCCCTTCTGTCCGCCCTTTGAGGCCTTACCCTTACCCTTCCCCTTGCCCTTCCCACCTCTAGGGCGGTCAGGAGCAACATTGGGGAGGGTAGGCGCCTCTACAACCTTCCTGGGTTTCTTCGCCAGCGGCGGCTCCGAGAACCCAGCCGAAACAGACGTCGCAATAGGCCTGGCTTTCGCCTTGCTCTTATGCTTTTCTGTTTCTTTGAAGGCTGTCCCGTTAGCGGCTTGCCCACAGCCCCTAGTGCATGCACTTGCCGCACTAGCTCTAGCTGTAGATTTACCGCTAACCGATTCTGCGCAATACTGGCGGTATCCTCTAAGATGGCCCGCGCTTGGCCACCAAAGATGCTAGGCCCTGTCAGGGGCGTCCCAAGAAGACGTTCCCTGACTGCCGTAGCCGGACGCATATGGTCAATGACCATTTGCCTCCTGGACTTCGTCACACGCACTTGTACCCTTGCCAATGCGTCCATTGACAGCACCAAGCCGTCATTAACGCACGATAGCGCCACAGGTGGCACAGGGTGGCCTGCCCCCGCTTCAGCCCACACCAACTGAAGTAGACGATAAGAGTGATTGACAGCGCTCATCGCTGCCCTCACACCCTCATCGCATAGGGCCAGGACTTCTTCCTGGTGTACCTGGGACTTATCCACTAGTGCCGGACCGGGACCACCGCCCCGTCACTCTGGACGCCCAGTACCCATCGGTCATCCTCCGTGACCGACGGGACTACACCATACCTGTCGTATTCACCCCGCGGAATACGACATCTTGCCCGCACCTCCCTGGAGGCCGCAGGGAGCTGACCCTTGGTCATTAGTTGTTTACTATAAATAGCATCCAACAAATCAATGAACCGTGGATCCAGTCCCACTGACTGGATCCGGGCCGCTGGCAAAATCCCCGTCCTAATCGACGCAACCGACGGACGGGGCGCATCTTCATCGGCCGTGGCCGAAACCACAGACGGGTCCACTCTGGCTAGCCACGCCAGAGCATCAGACCAATCTACCTCCGAAGAAGATACACCCGCAAACACGTCACCCATTTACGTGCTCACGGGTCTGCCAGCCACGGCCTCCCGGCAAGGAGCCACGGCTGACACGCCAGGCACTCCGCTACCACACGGTTCCGCCGCCACCCCATGAAACACTCCGGTCCATGGGGTAGGTCCGCACGGAAAACCGTATGGACCCGTAACCGTCGCGGAACCATAGCCGGACACGGGCGCCAACGGCACCCCATGTCCGGCTGCCAGACCAGGCGAGATAGGTGAGTACCACGCCTGGCCCGGCACACCCGTTCCCCTGACAGCTGGTGACAAACCAAGCCGCGCGGAACCAGTGCACGGTAACGGATTGGCCTCAGCCGCAGGTGGAGCCGCTGACCTGGCTTGCGCCAAACCAGACAAATGGAGGCCGGTTCCATCCAGGACGGAATCAACCTCCATATTCTCCACCTGCGGCTTCATGGGCCGCAGCAACCTCTCCTCCTCGGCCTCATCGTCTTCAGACTCCGAAGAGTCGTCACTAGACGAATCAACCGTGGAGCCGTCCTGGCAGACGGCTCCCACACCTGACGGACCGGCCACCGCTACTGGACCACCCGGAGGTGGCCCCAGAGAGACAGAACCCATCTGGCCGAAGCCAGACGGGACCGCCAGGGGGCCGTACGAGACGGCCCCCTCGGTAACCAGTCCAGAATCCTGTCCGAGGACAGGATCCGTACCAGGCATGGGGAGAAACTGCCCCCCAACCTTTGGTAGCAGGGACGACACCAGCGTGGGCAGAACGCTATGCAGAAAACCCTGCATAGCCGGACCAACCCACGCCGGCGGTGCCATCTCCGCCACCTCCAGCTGGGGACGTGGAGCACCCCCACCGGGCGCTCCACGATTTCCTGACCCCGCGTCAGACCCAGCCAAGTCCTTCTGGGCAAGGAACTTAACCATCGTTTCGACGGACCACACTGCACAAACATTACACCTATGATCTATATTACACAGGGCACACCTAAAACAGACATGGTCCTTGAACATTACACGGACAAACTTATGGCAGTCGTCACATGATGGCGGGGCTGGCTTGGCCTATAAAATAAGCACAAACCTACAATAAACAAGCGGAACGAGACACGGATGGAAGGCAGACAATTAATTTTCAAATATTTTGACTCATAAATTAACCGTAACCTCCCCGCACCCCACCCCGCCACGTTACAACAACGATCGCATTGATTATGACGACAAGTACGCGGCGGGCACAACACACCCATAATAGATCCTACAGGATGTGTAACGGCTCCAGGAATCATATCGCATAGCATTCAGGGTATATTTACTAATCAATATAAATTATACTCCTAACGAACGCAGCACGATATGTGAAGAAAACAACAAAATGTATAACAACTGCTGTCTCACACGGTAAAACCGCAGACCACACATCTACTCAAGAATTTTGAAACCACCGATCATTGCAAACCGATCGTGATCGCACGTAAACTTGATCATTCTAAAGTTTCCAGTACCATTTTTAGTACGCAGCACCCAGAATAAGATGCGCGAATTAATGAAAAATTTTCCTTCACATAAACATCCGAGCGACCGGGTGTGACGTCACCCGCTCGGATTCTACGGAGAACGACGTCAGCCGATATTCGTGTTAGAAATACCATAGCAAACACCTATTTTCATATCTGCCGATCGCCTGTTGGGGTTTAAAGAAGGCGATCGTCTGGCATATATCGTTGCTAGCACACGTCCCAGATTCTATGGGGTCAGAAATTGGAACATGCGACACAACGAAATTTAGAGACCTAAGTCTTTTAACTATGGATAATAAAGAACAATACAACCTGGTTGTCTTGGGCGGTATTCTCCATAGTCCTTAGTTAATCCTTTCAGAACACACAAACTATCACTGATTAAAGACTTAGATTATTTTAAAACACTAAAATCCTTAATGCAAAAAGCATGTATTGCTCTTGTTGCTATGCAAACAAGAATGAGCTCTATGGTAAACGGGTACTCGGCAGTTGGGAGCCGAGTACCCGGTTCCCAGGAGTCGGTAAAGCTTTCTAATTCTATAATCCTAGAGCCGCTGTCAGGGCCAGCTGTATATCAGAAGTAACAGAATGGTGAGTATTGATCGAAGGAGAAGCCCAGCTTCCCGACGGTTGCCCCGCAGAGCCTCTACCTCAGAAAGACAGCATGCATACATGTTATCGAGCAATAGCTTCCGAATCATATGACGATCTGGTTACCCTTGTCCCGCAACCACATATAACATCACTAGGGCAGGTTTACACAGTTCACAAAAGCAATTTAGAAAGCGTAAAATTGTGTACGGTGGGGAGTAAGAGACAGATATCCACCACTAGTGTCCTTCCCGTGAGGGCGTGGTGGGTTCTCAGACCTCACCCAGACACTACATTGAGTTGGATGGAGATTTGCGTCTCGTCCATCACCAGTGTGCTACAGAATTAACATATTACCTGTCATTAGAGTTAATTTTCCAGAATGCTCAGAGATGCACCGCAGGCTGGTGTCACAATAATAATTAATTTAAGTTATTTTTGCAGTGCTTCCTACATTGGCGGGGGAATCTAAACTAAATAGTATCCGAAGATACAGGGGGAGGTGTATGTAAATCGGCACTTTAGTCGTCACCGCTCGGAAACCTCCAATAGTTTCCCAGAGTCAGATCCTGCTAACGCGTCGATGGGGAATCCAAACAATTATTACGCCTTGCGGCTGGAAGAGCGGGGAAAGAGGCAATAACTCGATCTAACTAAGAGGCCCTAAGGTAATTGGCCAATTTTACACAACCTAGCCAGTGCGTGGTGTTACATATCCACTACAGCCGGAAAAGAGGTGTACACAATGTGTCTCTTACGGAGAGATTGTCCCTAACCACTTTAAACCTATCCTATCGAGCTAGAATAGCCAGGTTCAGTCGGTAACATGTCAGGCTCAAGCAATTGGAGCATGATCAGCGACCTCAGTGTAAAATTGATGCTGGGGGGAATATAGTGATGCGGATATAATGTTGTTGTATAGTATTACCTAGCGTACTGCATCCTAAAGTTTTTATATAGAAACAAAACATAATAACTAGGATGTCTACTTACCATATACACAATTAATTAATAAAGTGCTAACGATATATCACAGGTTATAGCACCTAAACGGTGCTGTTAGTTGAGAGCACACGGAAATGTTGATAATATTTAGTGTATGAAACGGAAGTATAAAAATGCAGTCGGAAAGACAGGGTAGGTACCGATTAGTCATCAGTACCATTTGCGGAAATAATTAAATGCACAATGGTATAGTTACTTGAGTACCTATTGGTCATCGGTACGGTAAGAGTTCGTAAATCACTGAAATTGATGCGCTACAGTGGAGTAGTGCGAGATGGCATGATCTTGAATGCAGGGAAAATTTCCGCAGGCAGACTGTCGATGCGGCTCACTCTCATGATGGTGAAGAAGAACGGATGATAAGGATGTCCATTAGATAGTCAGAATAACTGATACATAATTTAAACAGTTGTTGTAAAGTTTCCGTCCGGCGACGGGAGTTTGAAAGTTGGAAGTTGCCCATTAACAGAGAGGGCTACATTTGTAATTAAATGTGCATGTACAATAACTGGGTACACGGTGCGGGATACATCACATAGCTCTTGCGGCGCACCGAGCAGAGTCCCACCAGACTGTGGTCTAAAAGTTTATTAACACACGCGACATTCAGCGTGGAAGTTTGATACCAATTTTCAGCGTGGTTGGATGATACGGTGAGTTATCCACCAAGAATCACCATCAGCCTCACGTCCCGTAGAATCACATCGGGCCCGCAAGGCCCTTCCGCAGGAAACTCCTCTGAGAAAGTTCCATAAAGGGAGTTCTTATATTAGTTTATAGCTCCCGGATGGCCGTCCGGGAGCTTCCAAAATTGTTTTGCAGAAAAGGCTTTAAGACTGCTCAGCGGCGCAGGAGAACTCAGTTCTGAATGGCACCACAGTGGAGTTGGTACCACTGTCAGTTAGCAGTTGTCCCGCGTCTTGCACTTCGCTGGTCCAGCAGTCTTCCTGACTGTGTTGGCTTCCCGCTGATGATGCTCTCGATTCTCATTTTTTCGTCTCTTTTATGCTACTCGTGACGTCAGAGGCAGGCGCTTCAGCCAATCAGAGGGCGAGCAGTAGCCAATCAGCGTGCAGCTAGAAGTGGTGACGTGGCTATCACGTGAACAGCACATTTCCCATTCAGTTAATGCATTCAGTTAATGCATACACGCGATTACTACGTCAAAGCAATGTTTTGAAGATAATTTAAATGGGAGTTTTAATGATAACTCGCCCATTTCTGGTCCGATTTCAACAAAGTAAAAAGTTCTGTAATCCTCGTTTTATTCTGGTCCTGATCAGTACCAAAGAACGACGCGAATTGTGCGATTTAAGAAAATCACAAGTACCTACTCGGTACACTATAAGCATACACTCTCTGCCAATCCTGACACGTGTTGTCAGGGAAGCTCTGATGCGTGCGCATGCGCGCTACATGTTCTTTCAGACTTAGTCGTTTTTAACAAAAACCTCTTATAAGGCTCTATACATGCGTACTATCCTACTCGGGGGGGGGGGGTTGCTTGGAGCGAATCCGGAATGGTCGTCCCGCACCCAGCTTAGCTGGGATGGTGCATATTGTCCGGTCGATCCGCGCTGCCTCCACCCCATCCTAGTTTGACACCCATGACAAACGATCAATGCATCGCGGATCGAATGCAAGGGAGCACGCTAGGAGGGAATTATAGACTTCCCGAGCAGGCGCGTAGCCGAGAGGGGAGTGACACGAGAGACGCGTCATTATAAGAGAAGAGCATATAGAGGTGCGAAAGAGTTTGGGCATACTTTATTTTTCATTTTTGACCTGGAATTATTTTTGCAGGTCTTTTCTTTCTTTTGTTTTGTTTTATTTCATGGTGCATGATTTTTCTTTATTTTATTACCCCGATTCGGCTAAAACAATAGCTCGCATGGGCGTTCTCTCGGGTGCAGATAATTACTTTTCCGCAGAGAACGCCCAAGCTCCAACGTACCGTAACCATTTATAGTATAATAAATAATATAAGAAAATATATAGATATGTTAAAACAGTAATATCACAGTTAAAATGTAAATTACATATGCATTCCGGGTATATAATGGGATGCATACAGTGCGGCCCGTTTTTGGCGGGTCTGCACGGATAGCTCTCGCTATCCACAATCCATCCCGATGTACTAAGAAAAATAGTAAGAAAAATAATATGTTAATAAAGTAAAAAGACTAGTTCATCAGGAAGCCCTAGTGTAGGAGTAATAACATATTCGCTATGGTGTGTTGTGCATTTACGTCGCACACGATGTGTTTACAACACAGGTTTCCGCAGCGATTATTTGTGTGAGAATATTGCGTAGCTGTGTAGGATGACCGTGGTCAGACTATGGACTGGGTTACAATTATAAAAACATATATATTAAGAAGAACAATATTTCAAAAATAATAAAATAATAAGTTCCATTTTTCCGCACACCTTTTCATAAATCCTGCTGCAACATCGACAATAGTGTCCACAAGTATCCACGGAAAAATTTCCCCAGTGAATCTTGGTACCCCGACTCGTTCGGGATGGACGTGGCGGATGGTCCTCCGCTACCGAAATATCACTATCTATGTTGCCCAGGTCGATGGTACTGAAGCTGGATGAAGCTGCTGATGTATCCATAGCATCTAGCTAATGGTGGTGGTGGTGATGACTGGTGTTGTACTGACTGGAGGCGGTGCTGATACTGCTGACATCACTGTTGTCGTGGAGGTGGTGGTAGTGGTGCGGGCTGCAGGTTAGCTGAACGATGTCGATGCTGCTGCAGTGATTGCGGATAATTTTCTTATTTTCACAGCCTTAATTAACTTGCTGGCGGTTGTCCTGGGAATTGCATGGATTTCAGGCTGGTGCGCGATTCTTCATTTTCCCGATTATGGGCGATCCTGACGTTAGAGGCTTGTTGACGCCTGCTGTCAGTAGAGGATTCGTATAAGTTCGTATAAGTAGTTGTTTTCTGTATGGCAGGATCTTTTGGAACGATGGTGGTGCATTCGTGTGTGTGTGTCGGTGAGCTGATCTGCAGTGCAGTGGTGGTGATGACGGCTTCCGTGAGGCTGATCTCCACATTTATAATTAAACTGCACAGAGATATTGATCTATCGGAAATGTCCTATAAACCGCATTCGGATACTGTCACAGGAGTTGAGATTACCACTGATATGGGCTGGCCGATCACGGATGTGGATGTTGTAATGATGCCGAGTGTTGTCGGTGGTGTCACTGCGGGTGCTGCCAGTGCGGAAACCACAGTTGGCATATGTACCGATGCTGCAGGTGCTGCCGGTGCTGTTCTGGGTGCTCCCGATGCTGTGGTGATGGATGCTGGAGTGCTGATGCTAACTGGTTGTGTTGCTGATGCTGTGGGTCTAACGAAATGCGGAAAGTCAGTTTGTCATCGTTTGGTATGTTTCGTCTTCTCCATCTTTCCTGATGGAAGCACAGTAACTGGAAGTCTACTTTCGAAATGTAGAGCGAGGATATTTATGTCCTCATTCTGTTCACCAGGTTCTAACGTCACAACTAACACACGATGTTCGAAAGATAATGCATGTGTTACACCATACCGAGTAGCTGAATACAGGTACTTGCAGTCCGCACAATATGCATGTTGTAATAAATGATCGCGATTGACATGACGCATCAAGTCTGAGATTCTGAAGAACACACGTTTACAAGGCTGTCCATTAGGCTGTAACGCTGTACACAGATACTTCTTCCCGAGATGAACAGGTGCTGACTCCTCCGAGCAGTCGGACAAGGCGAGATCTTCCACAAGTGACATCTCATTTCCGCACGATGGTAATGTGCGGAACTGCCTAACCTGATTTAAATTTCCTACATCTTCATACTTTCCTGGCCAAATATAACATAGATAATAATAAAGTAATAAGTAAACAGCAGAATTTGGTTTGTGACACGAAAGTCGCCTAATGCTCGATCTTCTCTAGTGTCGAGTTTGACGGGAAGATGAAATGTCAGTGCGCGCTCTCATCCTTTTATACTGTTTGGTGACGTCACTGGAGGGCGGATGACCACACCCGAAGGTTTTAGGGTCAGTCGGTCAGGCCCGATATGGAAAGTTTTAATCTTAATTCTCTTGGAGTCGAATCACATATTCCCTTCGTAGGAAGGAGGTAAATATAAATATAGAAATGAAGGGTAGTTGCTTTCATCCCTACTCGGCAGGAAATCGAGTCTCCGATCAACGTTAAAATCCGGAACTACTTATTCCTGTGGAAGTTCACCTTTTAATTAACGTGATGCGGTTTTTCAGACTGGATGCTTATAAACTCGCCTGTTCAAATTTCGTTTCTTTTGTTTATGGACTTTGATCCAATTTACTGGAAATTAGAAGTGCTGATCACGCGATTCTTGTTTTGGAAAGCATGTGGTTGATCGGAAACTTAGGCAATCTGTATGTAATGGCGGAGTGTTGGTGCTGCTGATTATTCGTAGTTGATGTGAAAAATGGAATACATGTTTTCAAAATTCTGTTCCTCAGAACAACGTCCCTTTATATGCGCGTGATCTTATACATGCGCCGCCTCTTGTCTGTAGTAGAATTATTCCAGCCCGTGTTGATTAGTGACTGGAATATGTAGGTAACAGAATATTTGAAATTCTCCATAATGTTATACTGTCGAAGATTTGATGCTGCTTCACCAGCCCATGCGTTAATGATTTGTATACGCGGTAGAACAGCCATGTTCTTAATCAAAATTAGGACAATATAGCTGACTGTAATTTATTGTTCAGTATAAACAGCTCCATGTTTTGCGGAAACCAAGTCTACTGATCCTGTGAAACTGGACAGTGTTTTCCAGGTGGGTGGGCTGCCAAGCATCCTCCACTGTGGGTAGGACTAGTCCCATCCCTACCTAGACCCAACTCAATTATCACAATACAGCTCGGAAAATGTGCGCCTCAGTTTTACAATTACAATACCGTCATATGGAGTGTCTGTGTCTCTGTCATGTTGGTGAATTTAATTGATACGCATGGCTGCTTATCTGCGGATGATTCGTGTGCTGTTGTGAAGTGTGACGTTTTTATGGCAGCGGTTGGGCAGCTGCATGTGGGTGGTGTCAACTTTATCGGACATGATGTATTTCGCTCTGTAATGGCCAAGTCCGAAGACGGGACAGAGTTACTTTAGAGCGCGGATGACCAAGAAGGGGGTTTTTGTACTTGAATCAGCCCATTATCGAATTTCCTTTTGGTATCAAAGTCCTACTCGATACCGACGACAGACTGTGGCCATCTTGCTCTCCTAATAATATTGACTGTTATTACGTGTGAGTGAAGTGTGAAAGTTTAGCTGTTTACGCATGATGATTTCGGGGAGGGGGGGGGGGGGTGGGAGATGGCTGCTGTATTGTTCCTCCTTTCTGTATGATCAGTTTTCCACATACCGGATAAGAAGGTGTTTGCGGAAAATGTTGACTCGTGCTAATGATGGTGGTGATCTGTTGTATGGAAGTCAGAGTTGCTATGTGACGCTGGCATAGTGTGGATTGGACAAATCCAGGTTTCCAAGCTGGGGAATGCCAAGTCTGTTGCTATTGCGGAAAAGTCGGGTTGCGGAAAGTGATGAGCTTCCCGCCTTTGCTTTTTCCCGGGAGGGAATGTTGCGGAAAAAGGCATCTCTAACTTTTTCGATTATAAAAGCTAGGTGGATGCTGACGATGTTGTTGATGATGTTGAATGTCCTCATTATACGTTTAAATAACTAGGTATGTATGTGGCATTCACGCAATGATGAATTGACGTATCCAGCCCTGCGGGAAAGTGTGTTCTGTATGCTCCTGGATTTCTGTGTCTTGTGTAATGTTCTGACTGCTCACTTGGGTAGGGGGGGGGGCTTGTGTGTGTGTGGTGGGGGGGGAGGGGGTTACTGTGGTGCGGGATGCCACCTCCTCTGCAACAGTGGACTCTTTCATATCTGAAGAATGACAGTCAACAGACGACGAGTGGAGTGTGAAATGGACAGGACCGATGATGTCCGAACTTTGTGCATAGACGAGATGCGAGTTGGAGTGGGGGTGGTGATGCTATAGGATGGGATGCACCTTGGAGTGGGGGTGGTCTCGCAATTCGCTGATGTGGATGGGTACACCAAGTTGTGTGTTTTTGCTGTTCTTCAAAACCAACCAAGGCCTCATCAAGCCTCTTCACTTCCATGCTATTTATTACATGTTCTACTCCACAAGAAACATGGCCTGGGGCAGCCTCAGCTTCCGTGTGTGGTAACTCTGTAATTGGGGTAATAGCATGAAGTGGGTGGGAAAGGGAAGAGGTCAGCAGAACAACTTTTCCGTCCTTCCCTTTGGACAGCACAAACGAGAACGTCTTCAGATACGACTTCCCAGATTTTGTAGACCCGCACTGAGGAGGGAGAGGGCGAGTACATATCTCAACATCGTCCTCAGTGTTAGTCAATCATTCACCGGACTCCTGGCTTGGTAGGAAAGGGTTCGAACTGGCACCACGGTGCTCGGGACTAACCTCGGGAATACGTGTTCCTGTAGGAACATCTGTCTGGATACCGGTGTCACATGGAATGCCCAGCCCAAGCTCTGGCACTGAGTCGTCACTGACACACGGTTTAAGTCGATCGAAGTGGATGACTGAGGTCAGGCTATCTGAGGCGCGGATATGGTAAGTTACGTCTGACTTCTTACCTACAACCACATAAGGGCCCTTCCACTGGTAACTCAGGTTACTCGGCACGTTTGCAGAACATCGCAAATCATGAACCCAAACCATCTTTCCCACCTCATATGGATCTCCATGCACTCGCCGGTCATGCCACGTTTTCTGACGCTGGTGGGCAGTGGATAATGTTGCTTTAACTAGTTCATGGGTCTGTTCTATCCGCTGCCG
Source organism: Chaetoderma sp. LZ-2023a (assembly GCA_034401795.1). Lineage (NCBI taxonomy): Eukaryota > Metazoa > Mollusca > Caudofoveata > Chaetodermatida > Chaetodermatidae > Chaetoderma > Chaetoderma sp. LZ-2023a. The sequence continues at coordinate 83,369,449 of CM067372.1, forward strand.
CATGAGCTCTACATAGAGAGATGGTGAATTTTTCTCCCCTGGAATCTTGGGCATGGCCAGATCCAGAGGTAAGGCTAATTCACGGCCTAACATTACCCGAGCAGGGGTATAACCTGTGCTGGAATGTATTGAAGTGTAGTACGCCATGAGCACATATGGGAGTCGTAGATCCCAATCTCGACAATCAAGGCATGTTTCTTTTGTCAGCATTTCTGTTGAACCTCTCTACCATCCCGTCGCTTCACAGATGATAGGCGTTGTGCATGTTTTAACTATATGAAACAATTTGCAAAGCTCGGAGATCAGCTGGCACTCAAAATTACTTCCTTTGTCAGAGTGCAGGTCCTAGGGAATACCAAATCGGCGGAACACATTGCTTGTCAGAACCTCTGCTATTGTGGATGCCTCTTGGTCCAGCAAAGCAAATGTTTCTACCCACTTTGTGAAATAATCTTGTAATACGAGGATGTATTTGTTTCCTTCATCCGTCGTATTCAAGGGTCCGAGCACATTAATAGCCACTCACTCCCATGGTGCACCAACAATTTTAACTTGTAGAGGTGCGGAATGGTGCTGACCAACAGCGCATCTTTGACATGGGACACATTTCACGACCAATGCCTTCACACTATCGCGAATACCAATCCAGTGGAATCTCTGTTTTATCCGTGTTGTAGTATGTTCAATGGCTAAGTGTCCAGCACTATCGTGTAGTTGTTCTAATATGGTTTTACGATAACGCTCAGGGATCACTATCCGGTTATTTATGTAGAGAATGTTAGCTTGTATATGACGCGCTCCAAACCGCTGATAGTAGTATTTTGCTGTTGCGGAAAGTGTTCCTTAGGAGGACAGACCCCCTCCTGGATCCATGAGTATGCGTCCCATGTTTGCGCGTCTGTTGCTTGTTTGTGAGCGACTGTCTCCGTATTCCACTCTGTGCACCGCAATTCGGGGAACACTGGAGGTGTCTATGTAGTATGTGGCATGGTGATGGCCACTTCTTGTTTATCCTCAAGCTCGATTCTGCTCAAGGGATCATCATTTCCATGCAGTTTGCCGGGTCTATGAACAACATTGAAGTTGAAGGCCTGCAGGGATTCCTGCCACCTCGCTACCTGGCCCTCCGGATTTTTCTAGGTTTCTGAGCCAGCGTAATGAGGCATGATCTGTACACAAGGTAAATGGGCGCCCATACAGAAAGTTTTTATAATACTTGATGAAATGCACCGCAGCTAACAATTCCCTCTTGCGCGAACCATAACCAGGTACCTGCTCTGTTCCATCTTCTGTAACCTGAGAAAGAACTGCACCAATGGCATAAGCTGACACATCAGTGTCTAAGATGAAATCAACTTTAGTGTTAGGATGAGCAAGAATTGGGGCGGTCGTCAAGAGTTCCTTCACCGCCCTAAAGGAACTTTCACACTCACTCGTCCACTCGAATGGTCGATCTTTCTCGTTGATCCTGAATAATGGTGATGCAATCTCACTAAAGTGACAGATGTATCGACGATAGTACTGGCAAAGACCAAGGAAACTCTGGGTGTCTGTGACTGAAGTGGGGGTCTGCCACTCTGCTACCGCTTGTGTTTTTTAAGGTTGCATAGCCACTCCATTGCCGGATATGATGTGTCCCAGGAACTCGACGCTCTGTCTAAAGAGATGACACTTTTACGGTTTGAGCTTTAAATTTGCTGTATGAAAACGCATTAGCACTTTGTCCAGGTTGGACAGTCTGCTCAAACGAGGGGACAAAGACGATTACGTCGTTGATGTAACAGAGACAGATTTCCCATTGCAGGGTAGTTAATACCTGCTCAATGAGACGCTTGAACGTTCCATGAGCGTTGCACAAGCAGTAAGGAATCTTGCGGAACTGGAAAAGACCGTCTCTACACACAAACGTTGTCTTCTCCCTATCAGCCTCATCCATGGCTACCTGCCAGTACCCACTAGCTAAATCAAGTGTACAAAATCCCTTGGCTCCGGAATCTAGGGCCTGATCTATCCGAGGAACCATTTAGGCATCTTTGACGCTACGATCATTAAGGTGGTGGTAGTCTATACAAAACTGCAGAGATCCGTCCTTTTTGCTTGCTAGTACAATGGGACTGGCCCAGGGGAGTGCTGATGGCTCTATTATGCCTGTTCGCAATATGTCGTTCGCCTGTTGGTGTGCCTCTGCATCCTTATGAATGGGAAGACGTCGAACAGGTTGTTGAATGGGTCGGTTGTTTCCAGTGTCGATGAGTGTCGCACGAGATGAGTTGCTCCGAGGTCCATGTCTCCAGCCGAGAAACTATCACAATATTTGTATAAGGTTTTCCATATATCTTGTTTGTGGGATTGCATCAAGCCAATTGTGGCACGCAGATATATGTCATGTAAATGTTCCAGCAAATCATCAGAAGTTGTTGCTGGTGTGAGTGTAGTATGGGGGTGTCTCCAGTGATATCACATCAACCAGATGGCCACAACGAACTCCCAGTTCGAGAGTTATTGGGTCCGTTGTGTCATTGAATATGCAAAACGGTATGTGATCCTTATTGGTGGTGTCCACGATCATGCGGGGACTGGCGCATTGTGAGGCGAGTATATACTCTGGGTTGGGTTCCAGCATGGCTATGTGTGTGTGTGTGTGTTGTTTCCTAACTGTGTTGCGGTGGCCCATAAAATTTTCTCCTGCCCTGGCTCAACTGTGGCTGTAGAAGCTAAAATCACTGCACACATGCCGCATAGCGATGATTCCGGTCCAAGGGGTATACGTCGGCCGTATATGTCTAGTTCCTGTTGTCTGCAATGTATTACGGCTTCGCTGGCACTGAGGAAATCAGAACCAAGCAAGGCATCGTTTTGAACAGAGGTAATGACAACTCGCTGGATGAATTGCATCTCCTCTATCTGTATCACGAGGTTTACTGTACCAGCCATGGGAACATCGTCTCCCGTAGCTGTTTGCAAAAACGGTGATGGAAGCTCCAGTGTCAACAGTGGCACTGGTAGAAACACCACTAAAGAGACAAGCACACTTATATATCACTTTACGGTATGCCTGAGGAAGAGTTTCCAATGATACTGTCTGCGGGAGTGTTTTTGGTGCAATATCATCCTGTATATAGTCGGCTTGTTTCCGGATAGCTTCCATGAGTGCAGTTGGTGGCTGAGTGAGGAAAGGGCCAACCTGTCGTCGCTGTTGCTGCGTGTGCATAGGCGATGGCAGAGCTGGGGGTAGCAATGGTGGTGGTGTTGATGCCATTTCTGTGTATTTAGTGTTCATGTATACAGCAGTGCGGATAGGATTGTCATGATCACGGATGAGGGCTACCTGTGTGAGCCACTTTTGGCAATGCATCATGGGATGTTTAGTGGATGCACAGAAGAAGCAATGACGGCGTGGAATATTTCTGTCCTTCGTACGACGCTCCTTCTTGCAGATCCATGATGGCGAATGTTGACTCCCAACCGATTCACTGCTGCTGCTGCTGCTGGATGTAGTAGATGATGCTGTAAGGACTTGTGAATTGCAAACCACCAAGGGGCACTGGGTGTTAAGTTCCTTGGCGGTGGGTCGTGGTACTTGTATAAACATTGTTTTAGTGGAGGTGCTAAAACCTACCACTGCTGTTATACATAGAAAAGAAGGTTTGTTAGATGTGGAAATTGCGGGGGTCACAATTTCTGGCAGGGGGAGATGTCAGTGCTGCGGATGCGGTATGCATCGTTGGCACCGACACGCAAGAAGCCTGGTGCGTGTGTATGCATGCTGTCATAGGAGAATGATTTGTTGTGTTGGCCTGGCCATCTGACGTTGTCAATCAGAGGCTGCAGTTGAGCCGGGTTGTAAGAATGGGCACCAAGGTGACTCTGTAATCGGTGCCATGGTTAGTTTAGTGGGGGCTCAGGCTGCGGGGTACGTCGGTCAGTGGTTGAAGTTGTTGATGGATGGTGATTTGGACATCGCTCCTTCCAGTGGCCCGGGTGACCATATCCAAAACATGTGTTTGGTGGCAGTGCGGAAATCATAGTCGTTGCTGGGCATGTTGTTGACTGCGTTGCTACTGTTGTGCTGAGGGTGGTGACTAAGTTAGTGAGTGCTAAGATTTGCTTTGTGATCTCTTCTAACCTATCATGCATGTTTTGCCTATTGTTGTTGTTGTGCTGGTTTCCACGTCCTGAGGCATTGTTGTGGCCTCAGCGATGGGATTGGCCACGCCCACTTCCTCAAGATACGTGATTTTGACCGGTGGGTTGGCTGGTTGTGTTTGCGGGTCTGCTTCCGGTGTTGATACTGATGCAGTGCTGTTGTCGGTAGTGGTGGCAAAATTTACCTCGTTTACTTCGTTGATGGGATGCAGTTGCTGGCGATTACTCTTTCCCCATTCTAAGAAGTTATCAATACGAACCGCGGTTGCCGTTAGTTGTTGAAGACTACCGTGCTCCATAAGGAATAGTTTTTCTTTTAGGGTGGGTTCACTACTCAATGCGTCGATGAAGGTGTCTAGATGTTGTGACGCCCTCGTGATTCGTGCTGGGGTAAGTGTGGGTAACTTAGGCTTGCGCGATTTCGTGATTTAATAGAAAATCGCGATTTTGAACAAAATCACGACTTTCTACGATGTAATTGAAAAAAATCGAAAAATCGTGGAAAGAATGAGCAGACTATAAGATTATAAAACTCATCATTCAGCAGTAAATGAATACAGTTATAATCCATTCGCACATGTATCCATTGTGTTTTAACACAAAGCTCTGGTAAACCAGCTAACAATCTCGAGGTAACACCTTTGTCATTGAGAAAACAAGCTAGTTACTCCATCGAATCGCCATATAATTTTCTTTCTTTCGCTGCAGACCCTGAGTCTGTCGTAAAATACCAAGTAAGTACTTAGTTGCAGACTGTTAGGCAATAATCACTGAACATAATTCTTTTTAATTCTTTCAGCAATTTCAGGCTGTGTACTAATTTTTCCTTTTTGATTCGGTTGTCATACCTAATTAAAGAAAATAATTCAACAGCATTCCAGATTGCTGTATTTTGAACTGTGCGTTCTGTTGATTATTCTTAAATGTAAATCGTACATTCTGAAAGCAACTATAAACTGCATTATAGGAGGAGTTTACGCAGTTACTATCGTAGTTGCTCAAAGCTACCATCCCATGTATCTAGATTGCACAGTGTCTTCCCGGGTACTAATATTAGCGTCCTCGCGCTACTCGGATAATGGCCTAAACTCCTCCGACAAAGGGAGGCTATAAGCGGAAGCGGGATTTATATTTTTACTCGGCGAGATTTTATGTCAAATTTTGATGAAATAAACGATGTAGACCACAGACCCTCGACTGGGCCAAAGTCAAGATTTGTAGTTTATTTAGACCACCTGCTATGCGTTAACACCCAATTAGACACAGCACGATAATGGTATACCACGTGTGAAGCACAACCATACATTACGTGTAAACACTCAAAACATTCAACTACGTGTAAGCGCTCATCTACAAACAATATTACACACAATGGGTTGGCCTAAAGAGCTATGGTCATGCATGCATGACGTAGGCTGTGCGGCGCGACTAGAAAAAGTACCCGGGCCATTGCGTGATATGGGCAACTAAAAGCTCAGGGACCCCAACATTCCGCTCGTCAGTTCTACTAACATGCCTTACGTGTTGCGGACATTATCCGATGACTGTGATAGCGATGGACAAACTCTTCAAGTATATGAATTATTTAGAAACGGTTTGCAGTTTTTATGGGGATGCTGCTATCGAGTTGGATCAAGAGTGGGAACAAGAAATGCAGTGATCCCTCGCCCACCAAACTCTCAATGCGTGCACTACTCCCACGTATCACATCAGCTCTCCTGAACATCGACCACATCTCACACAAACACATAGTCTCCGTCGGTATCACATCGACACGACGGACCACCCACAGGTTTTCCAGGTACTGATCGCCTTGTGATCAACCACACATAATAGGGCCTGAACGCCCCTTTAGAGACAAACATCCACTATCACATCGACACGACGGACCACCCACAGGTTCCAGGTACCGATCGCCTTGTGATCAACCACACATAATAGGGTCTGAACGACCATTTAGAGACAGGCATTCACAGTGATATACACCATGATTACTGTTGCACAGCTTCGCGATGTTGCAAAGCAATTCGCCCTTAGAAAGACGACCTGCTCCAGATGATCGGACAGGCCCATGCCGAGGAGTCGCAGAAGCGTCTCTCCCGAGCAATGAAGACGGGAAGGTTTCCAGTGCTTACCAAAGATGATCCTTTGAATCCCCACAAGAAGGTGCAACGGCTCAGTGAGCTTCATCAGTTGAATGAGGAGGTGACTGCTAGCTTGCGAGCCAAGACTGTAGCGAGGCGGATGGTGGCCCATCCACTGGAGCACTTACCTCCCCTACGCAGGATCGCTAATGAGGGGGCCGAGGTCTGAACCCCTAGCCCGGAGCATGAGGCGAGAGGGTGAACACATTCTCGACCAGCGTCTCGGTGAAAGAGAGACAGAGGATAGAGGACGCCAGTCAGTATGCTGGACATTCTTCAGGTCTAGAAGGAGACCTCACAGTCCAGATCATGCAAAAGATCCAGCAGACTGTCCAGAACGCCTTCTACCTCCGCTACACCCATACCTATCGCATCCGTCACATCGAAGACGTTAGGGTGATGCTCCTCCACAAGAATGCTCCAGGGAACCCATGGCTGAACACGATAGGAGCAGCTCAGAGCTGGGTGGCAGCAAGAGAGCCAGCCCGCCTCGACACAGACACTATCGATTGACCGAACACCAAGTGGGCTTTTGTTCGATCAATCAATGTTGAGGTCAGGGCTGTCATCGACCGCCAACCTCTGCTTGGGACAGGCCCCCTCCCAGACTGGCACCAATAGAAGAAGAGTATGACTGCCCTCGACACCTACAGGCACAACATGTGTCTCTGGCGATGTCTAGCAGTCCACCGAGGAGCGAGAGCTAATAGAAGTACAACTCCTGCACGAGAGCTCGCCACAAAGTTCTATGGCAAGAAAGTGACTGTACCTGATGTCCACAAGACCTCACTGGATCAGCTGGACAAGGTAGAGTTCTTCGTCAAGATTGGGATTCGCGTGTATGAACCAACCGAAGAGGGCACCTGGCACTTGATCAGGCAAGCGACTCACTACCGTGACACCATGACCATCGGAGTGTGGGACCACCACACCTTCTACATCAAGAACATCTCCAAGCAGGCACATACACTAATCTGCAGTCACTGTCAGCAGAGGTTTACACAGGCATGCAATCTTCAACGCCACGCTGATCACTGTACAGGCAGCAAAACAACAATTGTGTGTCCTGACGAGAAGGTTGAGGCGCCACAGCCTGCGTATGAGAAAGCCTTCTATCCGCCCCAACCATCCAGTTCAGCGGCTACTCATTGGATCGAGTATGAGTTGAGAAACAGAGGCGTACACATACACCATGTAGAGTGTGGGCACGGTGGCGAGCATTGGATCGAGGGCGCTACCGTAGATGGTTATGATCCAACCACCAACACCGTTTACCAGTTCCATGGCTGTTACTGGCACGGGTGTCCACAACACCAGCGAGGTGAGGATGCAGAACAAATATACCGCAAGACAGTCCTGAGAGACCAGAAGCTGAGAGCATCTGGATGCACGCTTGTGGTACAGTTGGAGTGATGTATAAAACGCTGTCCAAGCGTCCCTAAACGAGTTTGGACTGTCCCATACCCACACTTCATAGTTTATGACTTTAAAGCACTCCTGGATGGTATCAAGACTCATTCTACGGAGACTCTCACGATCGAGAATACTCACATACCTATCTCTGTGTCAGTTGGCACCTCTGCAATCCTGACCCCAAAGAACTGATCAGAGAGTTCATGCTGGTGACCCAACGGCGAGCATATCTAATCCAGACAAGGGTTTAGGGCACAGTACATACCGACAGACCTGGACAAGCTCCAAAAGCGACAGCAGTGACTGATCAACGAGTGGTGTGACCAAGTGCCTGTACTGAGGTTCAACTCTGGGCAGCATGATCTGAACCTCATCAAGAAGTACTTTGTTGATGAGCTGACTGACAGTATAAGTACAGTGAAAGTCGCCAAGAAGGCTAGTCAGACCATGTTCCTCATAGCACCTGAGCTACGGTTTCTCGATGTGCTGAACTACCTCGGCCCAGGAGTCTTGTACGAGGTATGGGTCAAAGCTTACGGGTGTACACAGCAGAAGAGCGGGTTCCCATATGAATGGTTTGACACACATGAGAAGCTCAACGATCCAGGGCTTCCTGACTACTCAGCATGGACATCTAAGCTCAAGGGTGGCTACCTCTTGACACGATCAGAGTGGGAACAGTGTAACCAGACATTCAGCGAACATGGAATGCGGACCTTCGCCGACTGGCTGCGATACTACAACAACCTGGTATCATAGAAATAGACATCCTCAAAGATGCAGTGTCTCTCCCTGGTGTGTCACTGCAGTACCTCCTACGTGGAACCGCTCAGCACATGCCGGATGTTAGCCTCTATTCACCGGGCAAGGAAGCCTACAAGATGCTGAAGGATGCTGTCGTTGGAGGTGTGACTCGAATCCGCCAGAGTGAGCGTGTCTGCGCTCAGGTGAGAGTACCTGGCCGTGGGGGGGGGGGGGGGGACAGAGCTAAAGACCGAGGCCTACGCATGCGCAACCAGGGTATGCTGACGTATGAGCAAGAAAAACTCGGATTCTCCGCTTACTATGATAACCTCCATGTGCTGCCAGATGGTGTCTATACCGAGCCCATTGAGTATCATGTTAGCACCCTAGGTGGTGGTAGCTGTGTGTCTGCAGGGACTAGCTGAAGCTCTTCTATGTCAAATGGTCGCCTAGGCACTCCGTGCTGGCGTGCCAGGTAGTACAGTGTAGGCTGCCCATCCGCCTCCACATACCTGTCAAGCCTGTGAACATCTATCGACCAGTTAGGATCTGTTGCACGCCGTCGACCACCTTCCAGCTCACCAGGCTCATACAGGTACCAAACCAAAGCAGCAGGTGGTAGGCACTCCTCTCCCTTGTTCGCTCCTCTAGAGCTGTGACTGGCAACAGCAGGGTGTCTGATAGCCTCTACCGGCTTCTTCCCGATTAGCCTAGTAACCTCGGCATTGGATCTCTCCACCACAGCAGGCAGCCCTCTCACCCATACTCTAGAACGTTCACTCGGCAAGGCCATTTCCTGGGCATATTGGTGTGGGAACAGTCTCTCTGCCAGTGTCCGATTCCACGGCTCAACGATAGCCTGGGCATGGTGATGCCTTACCTCGCCTCACCTAACTGGAGGGTTTTTTCTTAAGCCTCGTAGACATCCCGGAATGCCTGGGCCACCTTGCCAGCTGACTTATCTGTGAGCGGTACTGCAACCTTGTTCCTGCTCTCGACATCGACGATGGTGAGGGCATATGTGTAGGTTCTACGACCAACCGAGTCATGTGGAAGGAATAGAACATCTGCCTGGTGAACTCTGTTCGGGACCGTTTCATCGAAATGGGCATGCCTAATGTGCCGTGGACGAGGTCTGTATATCTGCCACATCATCTGGCCGTGAGTGATATGGCAACGTATGGTAGCCAAGGGCCTGCAACTCTGAAGAACGTACCTACTCCTGAGGCAATGGCTGGTATGGCTTCAGAAATCTTCTCCACATGATGGAGAACATTGTTGGCGATCTTGCAGACCGTCTCGCCAGCCTTCATTGTGAACGGAGCGATCAGAGCCCCAACTGCTGCCAGTGGACTGATAGAACCTTTTACATAAGTGCAATAGATTCCTTTCGCTCTGTGTACTAGCTTGCGGGATTCAGGCTCTACATTATCATACTCCCCACCGACATCGTAGTCTGCATCATAATCCTCCTCATCATGGTCCTCCCCATAGTCCTCGTCATCTATATTCTTGACTGGATCTTCATAAGCCTCTGGTTCATACATCACTCTGGTGATCCGTCACTGGGGGACAGCTATATAGTAGCTTTAAACTGTAGTCTATAGACTATAGCATGGCATCCGCAATCTTGAATGTGGGCGTGTTTGCCTTAGAGAACTGGGGACTCAGCTTCGCCGACAAGAAGACGGCAGAGGTCGAGCGCAAGCGTCATAACCAGGTGATGGAGAAGCTGTCTAAAGAGAAGTTTGAGTACAGCAAAGCACTTGAGCATATGAGCCAGAGGGAGGCACGCCGATAACAACTCGGAGCTCAGCCCAACGATGAGTACTATGAGGCTTTAAAGATATATGAGCCAACGCTCGACTATGAAGCATCGACAGGTCAGAAGACAGCAGAGCTTATAGTAGTGGTGGCAGCTGCAGCTGTGATGACAGGAGTCATGCTCTACGCACGCTCAAGCTGAATACCTGATGTGTCCGACACGCATACCTTAGCATACCCAAAGTAAAGTACCATCACACCTAATGGGCGAGTCCAAGCTATGAGGTTTCCGATGTTGAAGCTGAGCCAGTTGCCATGATTAGGTGGGACGTCCCTGTCCCCGAGGTGGTGATGGCCCTCGAATGCCGTCTCGAGGGCGTCACTTAGATTGGTTAGTCGCAGAAGCACATATGGCCTAGTTCTCTGTCTGTAGAGTTGGCAATCAGTCAGCTCACGTACCTCACCAAGAACATTGGTCCCAGCAACCACAAGCTTGAAGTCGTCTAGCTTACCCACCTGCTGGATGGCTCCTCCCATCTGAACCAGGAGCACAACAGCGACACAGTCCGATACACCACGATGCAATGTCAGCTCTACCCGTTGGTTAGCTGTGGCTTGGAACTGCTGGTGTTCTCGCTCCACACGCACGATCCACTGTTTGGAACCCGTTTGCTTCAGCTCCTGGTCATTCTCGTCATGCCAGACATGAAGTCTTGGAGCATTCATTGTCACATCTGCGAGATGCTCAGTGTACACCTGGAGGAACAGCCTAGCCTGCATGGCAGCTGGATTCACGTGTGTGTACTCGAGGAGGGTTAAGAGTGGAACTGCCACGGGCCTCTCGACACCTCCCTATAGTTCGAATTCCGTGAATCCCTCATTGCACCCCACAGCATAGTACCCCTTTCCATTCGCATAGAAGGTTAGTCCATGAGCCAGCAAACCTAGGACTCGGTACTCATCGTTCACATAGGTGGTGTCCACGGTGGTGTTGCTCTGCACGATATCCCACCTGGTCAGAACCTGCGGGAGCTCTACCGTCTGTTCTGTTATGCTCTGAAGCTTGAACTCAAGTGTCATGCTCTTGATCTCATGGATCTGTGCCGAGATTGCAAAGTCGATGTACTTCCCAGCAGCGGACAACGGGTTCTCATCGTGTATACTGGGCCGAATGACCATCAGACAGTCCTCCCGAGAATCAGTGCGGTGCGATGTCGCGGGTTCAATGGCCCCATCTGGATGTTGCACATACTGCAGCATGTTTAAGGTCTGAGTATATAGAGGTTTTAAAACACTGCCATGTTCGGTAAAGTTCTCCAGCCGATTGTCTAATTAATGATGCTAAATCACCTCTCCATATTACTACCGCGATCATGTAATCTTCAAGCAAACCTTTAATCTGATTGAAGCTGCCTATAAAGCATAAATCTGGTTTTCGAAAGCCTGTTTTGGACAATTTATTTTATGGAATACATTAACCTGATTGAAGCTGCTTATTAAGTATGGACTCTGATAGGGTTGAGTGACAAACTTTTAGCATCTACAGGTTAAAGGGTTCACCTAATTTCCATGTCATCACACACACACCCCACACACCCCGCCCCACGCATTAGAGTTTACCTTCATGCTCTGTTGGCGTATGCAATTGGTGTATTACCTTCAACATTTCAATTTAGATATTGGTGTTAGGCAATGTTATTTCTATGTGGTTTTGCCAGTACTCAGTGATCGCATTTTGGATGTATGATTTTCTGTTTTACATAATAATGAAAGTGCTATGCTGTTGTTGGCATTGCGAATATAATTTGGTTCAATTGTCACGCTGTTTTTGGGATGTTCAACAATAGGTAGTAGTATCATTGTGCAATGTTGAAAGAGTTAGTGAAATAGTTGTGCATAATTATATACAGATTTGTTTTATGTATTGATATTGTTTACGTATAATAGTCATGGCATCAGAAGTGTTGGCTAATTTGAAATTTCAGCTGGAAGCCTTGGAACAGAAAAAGGCGAGCGATAAGGAATTAATAAAGTCTCTACAGCAGGAAAAACGAGATACTACCACAACACTACCACCAACTGTTACAGTTGTCATTCCACGTGAACAGTTGTGCCGTTTTTCTCGTCAGACCTCATACGAAGAGTGGATCGAGCTCAATTAGGCTATAATCGTTAAATAGTAAAGATGCTGTGGCATTTCTGAAGGCCCAGTTAGAAAGTGCAGCTCGAGGTGAGATGAGATGTTGTCATCGAGACACAGAAGATGATATATACAGTGGATTAATGGAAGCCTTTAGTAAAAGATATACAGATTCTCAGCTCCTTCGTGCATTTTATGATCAACAGCAAGGTGAAACTGAAACACTGTCAGGATTTTCACATTCATTGGTGGATTAATTGCTCAACGTAGTCAGGTCGTTCTCTTCCCGTTATCAACCATGATGTTATGTAACGTCAACAGTTCACCGACAGTTTGTGAGCTCCACGGTTACGCGGGAACTGCAGAAACAAATAAATGAGAAACCGGACAGTTCATTTTTAGTCAAAATTACGTAGCAAGCCTCGAGTAAATGACAGAAGTGCATAACCTTCAAGTAGAGTGTTGTGCTAATGTAGAAGCTCGTGGTGACAACGCATCAATGTATTTTGTTGACATCTTGGTTAAACAAGGAGCCGGTTTGGAGGAGTTATGTGTGGTCGGATATCAGGAAGGTTTAGCCAACCCGGAACAAGTAAATTCCGCCTGTCGGGCCATACTGTAGTTACCCCAATATATGGCGTACGAACTTGCATATGTCCGCCTTGTGCGAACTCTTCTGATTGCTTTGGGGCCTCTTTTGCAGTTTGCCTCTCATGGAAGAAGAACGAACTCTGAGCTCGGTAATGGTCTCCAACTGAGTTCCGCCTCACATTTCCCTCGTGCATGCTCTGCACCTCCACCAGAAGGACCTTGTGACGGAACATCCCACAGAACTGCACTTTTACGGCTCGAATTGAAACGGGTAACGCCTGTGCTTGAAACATGTTCAGCGCTTCCTCCTGCCTCCAAAACTCTGTGAATGACCGCTACCGACTCAGCCATGCCTGTTTCAAGGGACTGTACGAACTATTTCACTAGGAATCCCACGATCATCTCCAAAGCATTGTGATCTCTGACCACCGAGGACTAAGTCACCGTTTGATGTTGCGCCTTGGAAATATACTTACCAAGGCTGTGTCAAAGCCAGTGGCATCAGCACTAGCAAAACCTAGACCCTGTGTGTTCACAAAAAGACTGAGCCAAATTTGTTGCCCCCCTCTACTCGAACTTTGTGAACTGTGTTAAATCTTAAATGCACTAACATCTGCTGCTTTCCATTCTTTGCAGGTTTAATGGCATAGTTATTTCCGCCCGGTGCTCTTCATCGAGTGAAGTCTCACTTTCTTCTTCTGCTATCACAACTTACTCCCGCACTAAATTATCTGAAGAGATCGCCCATCTTAGCCACCAAATTTGGACACTGATCTTGCAGTCCGCTTGATATGAATCGCCCATGGGATGGCATCACAACCCTGAGACTGACCGCGAGCCACCAGGAACTGACTGGTAGATCAGGCCAAGCAAACCATTGACTGGCTGACAACACAGAACTCGAAGGATACGTGAGCTTTTGTTACCACTGGATGCCTGACAGCCAGCCGCACGCTCATGGGGAGAGTGGTGTCTGCCCAACCACATATGTCGGCAACAGAAGGCTTCGTGTCAACAGCTACAAATGTAGAATCTTAATGCTTCAGGAACAGTTCGTTCTGCACATAAATTTTAAAGGTCAAGCAAGTGTTTCCTTTGTGAGAAAATAGGGCATCGAAAGGCAGAATGTCACTCATATAAAAAGTGGTTAGAACGTAAAAAGAAAAGAGATGGCGAAACTAAAGAAGCATATTCTGCTGAATGTGTCTCTGATCCATTAAACTAGACAGCCCTACTGATAAAAGCGTAGCAGTAGGGCATGATGTTCTGAAAGTTCAAAACAGATAGGGCAGGAATGATTTTCACAGACAATTGGAGGAATTTCCACTTTTAGTGCAAAGTTTTGTGGTGTACAAGTTAAATATTCGGTTAATGGTTACTATTGTAACTGAAAGATTCTTTGATAAGTACCTTCGTTCCAAAATTGGTAGGCTGTAACTTATTAATTGGTTTAACTATGAAGCTTTAAATAACACAGAAATTCCTTATGTTGACCTACTTGAGTTGGATATAGAAATGAATGGACACGTGGCTTCAAATCGTGATGTTTTGGTCACTAAAGATAACCCTACAGATATATGAAAAAATTAACTTCCGGGATTACTTGGTACAAATGACCTTCAACTTTTGCCCAATTGTGACCAACATTACCAAATCTAGGACAATGCCTTATTAGCAAAACCATTGCAACTCTCGGTCTGAGGGATTTGTAAAAGATCAGCGAAAATAAAAACGTGTTTGACACGTATGTCGAATTGTAAAGAAAGGATTATTTACATCCGATTTGTTATTGCATGTAACTTCCTCGGTAGGAGAACCATCAAAGTCACAGGTGGTAGTGGTTTGCTGAGACAGGAATACTAAATATTTGTACCCACTCGAAAGCTGGAAATAGTTACAAACAAATTTGCAAATTAACACCCCTACACATTTTATGGACCTAATCCATGCTCTACAGATATTGAGACACACCCGATTACGATCACAGTCATAGTGGATGTCTGGTCATTGCATACGCAAACTAATGCATATTGTTCTTCCACCTCGATCTGTATATCTACTGAAACAGGTACTTGACCTTCCTATATCTCGTCAAATTATATAAATCTCTATGTCATCGCATTCGGATCTCTACCTTATTTTATGTTTTACTATTGTGTGCTGTGGACTACTTAATAGTAACCATGTTAACTTGTGTAGTTAATTTGTTTCTTGTTGATCTGGTCCTTTTTGGAAATACAGTCTTATTCCTACCCACTTTTAATCCCTAAAAACAATCCCCATACTGTCCTGTGCAGTTAAACTAGTATATTATCTTGGCTGCATTGTCCTAGTGTACATATAATATGTAGTCAAAATGGCACGGTGCAGTAAATAAAAATCCTAAAACCTGAACTTGCTAGGATATTAAGCCATTTACGCACCAGTGTGGTTCCCTTATGAATGGGATAAGACCTAACAAGAACAAGAACACGACTATAATATCCCTGAGTGACGTGACACAAACTGATTCTATCTGAACCAATGGAAGCAATGTCTGTCTTTTACCTACACTCTATTAGTGCATGTGAATTGAATTGAATTTGCATTTATTTGGCTGAATGATATTTAAAATAACACATTATCATCAATGTGTGCTACAATAGTGCAGGGTTTCAGTTTAACACGATTCATAACTGGAATCCAAGTATTTCACATTTCAATGCAAGAATAGAGGAAAGTTGTTTGTGGTATCGTGCACAAATGCATTCCCCATAAAGCTAACTACACATAGCCTGAACCTGTGGTAACTCGAGCTACCCCACCTAATTACCAAGTACTGTATCCGCATCGTCCAGAGACCTCAGTTGATTGGTGACTCTCGTACCGAACAAACATACTGTCTTCTGCAGCATCTGCTCTACTCTATTTTACTATTAACCATATATTGCAGTTGTACCTGTATATTTTATACTTGTCATAATTCAGTGTAGTATTTGGTCTATTAAAGTCTCAGTATTAAGTAACTTCTAGTTGTGTCTAACTCATTAAGGTTACATACCGTTACTTCTTATTAAGTCTAACCAATTACTGGCTAGAATACTAAATAGTTGAATTTTAATAAATTATTTGCTTGAACTCAAAGGCAACAACATGTTCCTATAAAATTCATTTCAAAATGTTCAGCAAAAGAGGTATTAAAGCATAAATGACTTGCATTTTGTCTGGCTTTTTGAAAGGGCTATTAAAATCAAGTTTATTTTCTAATAGCGGTATCCAGTTCTAGGTAAGCTCCACTTACTTTGTCTACACGGTGGAATCAATTTGAACCTATGAAACATGAATTACCCTAATTTAAATTTCAAGGTAGCTACAGGGAAGCTGTCGAATATTTTGAAATTAATTTGACAGAGAGCTGTTTCTGCCATAGCCCCCAGTAAAATTTGGTTCAAAATACTCACCATAATCTTTAATAAATTGTAATTGTACATGTTCAGGCTCCAGGTCTCTACTATTGATCTAAAATCATGATTAAGTCAATCAAACACGGTAAAGAGTCTCATTTTGAAAGATTATTTTCAGAAGATTCAGTAGTTGTCCTGTGCTTGGATATATGACTGTTGCCTTGTAATTGGCATATTGTGATTTGATAGATGAAAACTGTTGGGGAAAGCCATAAACGGTTAGCTACATGTATCATAGCATGTATACTATAACTTATCCAAGAATGTGTATGTTGTCTATTCCTTTTCTTGACAGCTACCTTGAGAATCTAGAATAGCAAATAAAATAATAATCAATACACAGTCATGATCAAGTTGTTGAGCAGTACTGTATTTTATTATTCAACTAGAAAGAATGTCTGGAGAGAAGCCATATGCTGTGAGACCTTGCTCTTGATCTATATTGTCACAATTAACCATGTAATGCTGAAATTGCTACGGGGAATTGGAATTTTTGCTTATTGCATTTGGTGCCTGAATGCTGGTGTGATTAGATCGATAGGGCTTGGCATGGGTTTAAATCTATGGTAGAAAGCAACAGCAAGCTAATTAATAAAATGATAGAGAAAAATGTTTTTGGTTTTTTTGCTGTTTATTTGTCAAGAGCCAGTTCAATAATGAACATACTGGCTCTTGGATATGCCTTGGTAAATTTTGTTGGGTCTGTAGATAAATTTCCGTGGAGATACATTAGCAAAAGAATCTAGTAGATTGGTTGAAATTCACTAAAATTATACATTGTATTGCATATTCATATATTTCCCATGATTCTATAGCTCATGTCAGAACAAGAATTGCAAATAATATTGTATGAATTCAGATTATGAAAAGAGTCAAGGTCGGGTAGGGTGGAGGGATCAATGACATTAGCCCAATTATTGATCACCTATGGCTATGAATGGGTGGGGACTGTACTAGGTATGCCACTCATGTGTGGACTCACTGTACTAGGTATATCACTCATGTGTCGATTGGCAGGACATATTTCATTCTGAAATTGGACATAAAATTCTAACTACGTTCTTTTTGTTTATCCTCACATTGTTTCCCTTTGGGATATATTGGGTAGTATATAATTTAACTGAAAGCTGTTGCGATTATTTTTAGCAACATATTTCAGTACAGCTAACTATCCACACATAGCTAACATCTATATGCCTATAAGCATATTTTAACTCTTATTTCACATACAGGTGGGCAATGGGCCAATATCGGTTTTGAGCAGTGGTTGGAGTGAATGCCGTCACTGACATTTACCCCTTTTAATTTAGCCAGGTAACATTTCTGTATGAAAAACAAATTTAATTAATTAAAAATCAAAATATATCATAAAATATTTTTATATCACAAAAACTATTTACACATAATATTTCTTATTAAAAAATTCAACATAGATATCAGCAAGTACATAAATTATTTATAACAGCGTCCATTAAAATTATACATAATGATTAACCCTTTTCATCCCGAATTACCCATCATTTATTTCTTAAAACCATGCTAAATATATTGAAAGCAATTTGGATTAAAGTTATTTATCCAGTAATAGCTTTGAATAGAATTGTTCTCAAGATACTTCTAGCAATATTTTATGTTAGCTCAAGACGAGCTGATTTAATATCTGGCAATCAGTATAAAAGGATTAAAACTAATACCTAGATTTTAAAAACAATTGAACAATACTTTTAGAAAAACATATGTAACCTCTTTTTAAAATTTTAAAATCATTTAGACTGAAGTCACGTGATCAGTATTGAAACAATTTGTGCAAAAGTTGTTGCTGCCTTTAGCATCACCAACTTATAGTCATCTTATTTCGAATATTCTGAGCATGCAATTACCTATCACCTACAACAATTAGCTCATTTGAACCTAATCCAGGAGTGCATACCATAGAAAGCCCATGTGTAGGTCAAGGGAAAATTTTCCTTTTATTCCACCACTGGATTGACTGTCTCAGTAACCAAGCCAGATATTTCAGTATTAAAAAATAATCTCCCTTTGTCTTGCAAATGGACATCTCTCAAGACATACCGCTGCAAAAGCAATTTCTGGTCAACATGGCCATTTATCCATTAATGGTTACATTTCATTCAGAAAAGTTCAATTTTGTCATAGAAAATGTATACTTACACCTTGCAGACCAAGAGGTCATTTTTTGAAAATTTACAACCGAATTTTCCGGCTTGAGTATAAAGATGGTCATTACAGTGATAAAAATATAAAAGGTGTCTTCTCTTGAATTGCAAATATCTCAAGACCAATAAAAAGAGAAACCACTCAAATGATGCAAAACATTTGACTTCATATATATATATATATATATATATATCTGGAACTCGGTCACTTTTCATATCACTGTTATGGACCTTGTTGAAAATTATCAACTTGCACGAGCTTTAGCGAGTGCAAAATTTATAATTTTCAATGAGGTTCATAATAGTGATATGAAAAGTGACCGAGTTTGAGATTTTATTTATCATATAAACTGTAATTTTGAAATATGTGCCAATAGTTGCTGATGTGACTTTTATCTGATTTCTCATTGTTGATTTTCGTGAAATCGATACCGCCGCTGTGACGCACCACTACTCGATAACAGATACCGATATGCGCAGCAAAATATAGTGACAAACACAAAATCTGGCGATGTCAGCCATAACCTACACTTTTCTTCTAAGACTATCGCAGAGCCACGGCCATCAATCGTTACTTCGCTGCCGATTGATAAACTGTCAAACGATGCCATTTTGCTATGACGTTCCATGATGACAAATCGTAGTAAACAAATCGTAGTAAAACAGTATCGCGTAGTAATCTCTACACGTCATGCTCACACCAATCAATGTTTTAATTGGTGGATTTAAATGGGTTGCGCACCCAACAGCCAATGAAAATACTCCGTTCAACATGGCACGTGTGCTCGAAAAATATGGAACGGGCTAGAAGGCTTGTCTATTTATATATATAAATTACATATATATATATATATATATATATATATATATATATATATATATATATATATATATATATATATATATATATATATATATATATATATATATATATATATATATATATATATATATATATATATTTCATGTGGAAAATTTATGTTTCCTTCTGCATTCAAGTTTTAATAAAATCTTCTTGATATAACGATCTGATGGGGGGGGGGGCACTCCCTTCTAGAATTGAGACTAAGATTTGGGGATTGCTGTCACAACATCTGCACTTGTAGAAGGGAGCGAAATGACAATTCAGTTGCCTCATCCGACAGATGGTGAATGGCCACTATTTTTAGAATTGTCTGAGCCTGAATTCAACGCTAATCTGAATTGTATGTTATCTCCAATATTTTCAACAGGATCGGTTGTCTGAATTGCATAATCTCACCAATATTTTCACTCAGATCTGTTTTCTGAATTGCATATTTTCACCACTATTTTCACGTGAAGACGATTGCCACTCTATTATTGCTACTCCAAATCTGTCACTATGACTACGACTTCTCGCATTTAATTCTAAAACTTTATTTAACGTATCTTGTAAACTGCCTAATATGCCATGTAGGTGTGATTTAGTACTACATGCCATATCACTGAATAATATAACTATGATTAGTTAAATAGATAGCATTAACTTTAAAATAACTTCCCCTGTTCTAAAAAATTCTGGGACAAAGCAATCTTGATAAATTGCACTATTTCTCAGTAAAATTAGACGAATTTGTCAAACCATGCAACTGATAAGACATTTAAATATTGATACCTTTTGTACGAATATTCATCAAACAAGACAAAATACGTCCACGGAGTCGCGTGATTGTCGTTTAAAATTTGCACTAATCAACTACATAAGTAGCAGGAAAAAAGTTGGGGGGTTTCAGCCAAGCGTAACCACGCCACTCTGGGTCATCGCGGTTTCCTGATTGGTCGAAGCTCCCTGAATATCTCCATATTGTGTTTTTAATGTTTAAATGGAAAAAAACGATATCGTTGTCATGTTTTTCGTCCATGGTTCATTCCACAAACACTGTATTGTTATATAAGGCATCTACTCAATGGCTTTCATAGCTCCCTTCCCCTTTCCTTTGATAAAACTTGAGTTCTATTCTTGGTATTTCATAGAAGCGTATTTATTCACCGTTCTCGTTGATTAGAGTGTTCCTGCATCAAATCTTTTATTATAACTCGTCTGAGCAGTACACCAGGCCAAGCAGCACAATAAATAGCACAGTAAATTGTGAGGCGAATCAGCGTTGCCATTACCATCATCTCAAGAATCGAGTTGCCACTTTGTACCATCTTACGAAACGACCTACAACCTATCATCATCTTAAGAATCGATTGACGTCAATCAGACGTTCACTTTGCAAAGTTCTGCAAACCTCTTTTACGTCGCGTAATTTGCAATTTATGACAATTGCCCACACACAGGCCTACAGCTGTCATGAACCTAACAATTCAGTGTTCACACATGTAAGGAGCATAACCAGATATGAATACCCATGAGCAATACCTTTAGTAATATACCCATCACAAATGGGGGATAAAGGCCAAAGTAAAATAATCAAGACCCAAAAGAGGGCGAATTTGCGGGAGAAAATAGACGAAACCGCTTTGGGGGTGGGGGTGGGGGGAGGGGTGGGGTGTCGATTCAATGCTCATGAAACATCACCTAGCGATGGCAACAGCTGACTTAACTTTCCTCAAGGGAACTTTATTGACCAAACGCTTCGGTGGCCAGCTTGAGTGACCTAGCTTTCGCGAAAACAATTACTCGAGAACTGCTGAATGGAGCAGGTCAACATTGGGGAGATATGATTAGAGACTAAGGGACTAAGGGTTTGCTCAATGGAAAGTGATGCGAAAAAACGTGATCGCTGTGGAACAATCAGTATGTAGACTATTTGGCGGCCATATTGAATTTTTGGCCTTATAAATTTTGATGCTGAAACTGGTTTTATGCAGGTTTTTGTGTAGCTTATTTCAAATTTTCCACTTGTGAAACTGTCGGATAAACGATTTGGAGGCCCATATTAAAGCATGAGGAAATTTAAAATGTCTTCTCGAGAACCAGTAAACCGATTTTAACCAAATTTGGTCGGAAACATCCTTGCGCCATAGGGATCCCAGTTTGTTCAAATAAAGTCAATCAGCCGGTTTGACAGACGGCCATCATGGAGTATGGGCATTTCTTAGAAACGTTTTTAAAATCGCCTTCTTCAAAACCACTTGGGGATCGAATCAAAACTCGTATAAAATCATCTAGGGTAACACATGAAAAATTGTGTTCAGGAAACTTGATTGGCCAAATTCTTCGGCGGCCATCATGGATGATCTAGTTTTCTCGAAAACTACTTAGAACTTCTTCTCCAGAGCGGCGGAGCAGATTGGGCCGACATTTGAGTGATATGATTATGGACTACATGCCATTAAAGTTTGTTCAAGAGAAATTGATTCATCAAAAACCATGGCTCACAAATGTAGTGTGTTTAGTGGCCATATTGGATTTCTTTATTTGATGGATTTTGAAGCCGAAATTGATTTTTGTGAAGGTTTTTGGGTATGCTGATTTTAAATTTACGAGTTTTGAAACTGCCGGATAAATGGCTTGGTGATCATCTTGGAATTTTCACTACTAAGAACTCCTATACGAAAGGAATAGAAAATTTAACTTCTCTTCTCAAGAACCACTCTACCGATTTTAGCCAAATTTGATCGGACGCATCCAACCATACAGAAAATCTAATGGTTCATGTATACCCATAATAATAATAATAATAATAATAATAATAATAATAATAATAATAATAATAATAATAATACAGCATTTGTATAGCGTCATTTATCAATTTGACTAATTTTCAAAGGCGCTTCGGTACATATGTGTTTTTAGTTTTTCTTTAAATTTCTCCCTAGAGCTTATCGTTTTAATATCCAGTGGTAGGGTATTCCAAAGTTTTGGCGCGACGATGCTGAAAGCTCTGTCTCCACATGACTTCAGATTGGATCGTGGAATGTTTAGCAGGTGTTGATCTGTAGAGCGAAGAGCACGGTGCGGATGGTGGGGCATAATGAGATCCTTCATGTATTCTGGAGCTTCATCGTGCATGCATTTCCATGTTAGGAGGATAAGTTTGAAGTCAATTCGTTGACGGACAGGTAGCCAGTGGAGGTGTTTCAGTACAGGGGTTATGTGATCATGTTTCTTGATCTTCATCAGGACACGGGCTGCAGAATTTTGAACCTGTTGTAACTTGTTCAGTGACTTTGCCGTTATACCATATAGTAGGCAGTTACCATTATCCAGACGTGATGTTATAGATGCATGGATAAGCGTTTCTGTTGTTTGATGTGTTAAAACAGTTCTTATTGAATTAATGTTTCTTAGATGGTAATATGACGCTTTGCAAATAGATGTTACCTGCGCATCCATATCCATAAACTGATCAAATATTACACCTAAATTTCTGGCCGATGGATTTGCCGTAATCAGACTCTTTACTAGTTGGACTTCGGTAGTATGAACCTTACTACGTTGATGTTTTGTCGATATCACGAGGAACTCGGTTTTGTCTGGGTTTAGTTTAAGCTTGTTAAATGTCATCCACTGACTAATGTCTGCAACACAATTCCGTACTTGTTCAAGAGCCATGGTCTCGTTTGTATGCACGTTGGGTTGGAATGTCAGGTAAAGCTGCGTATCATCCGCATACATGTGGATCTGGAGATTATGTTGTTTCGCAATGTTTACAATAGGTGCCGAGTACACAGTGAAAAACTTCGGACCGAGAACTGAGCCTTGCGGTACACCGTACTCTAACAGGACACTAGCACTAGCGCTGGAGGAGTTGGAGATAGTCACAGCTTGGTGTCTGTCTATGAGGTAGGACCTTACCCAGTTATGCCTATGCTTTTGTTCAATCGCGTGATTAAAATTTCATGATCGATCGTATCGAACGCGGCAGAGAGATCGAGTAAAACCAGGAACACTGCATTGTGATTGTCTAATGCGCGCAGAATGTCATTCTGGACCCTGACCAGGGTGGTCTCTGTTCCATGGTGCTCTCTATAGGCTGACTGAAATTTTTCAGCCAGTTGGTACTGCTGCATATGCTTAGATATACGATCTACCACGACCTTTTCTACAAGCTTAGACAAGAATGAAAGGTTGGAAACTGGTCGGTAATTATTAAGGGTATCCAAGTCCAATGATGACTTTTTGAGCAATGGGGTCACTAAGGCATTTTTCATGAGAGATGGAAAAACTCGATCAGCTAAGGACACATTCACGATTTTTGTGATTATCGGTGCAAGGATTTGCACACACACATGCACGCACGCACACACGTACGCGTGCATGCTTGACATCCAGGTTTGATGAAGGTGGCCACATGAGAGATGAGAAAACAACGTTTAAGTGCCGGATCAGGAGGCGGTGTATATAGAGTTTATACTCTTCATCCAGCAGTCCACCTGTCACCCCAGAAAATCATCTTAACATTGAGTAGCAACAAGGAACATATTGGCCTCTGATTTAATTGATTATGGCAGATTTCGTATCACATAAGGATGTGTCGCGTGCAAAATTGGCTGTTATTTGCAATGATTGTCTCAATTTAACCCTTTAACACACATATCAGCCAAAAATTGCTTCTGCAGTGGCCGAGAGAAGACTATTTTGACAATTTTACCACTGTAATTACTGGGCCATCAATTCCAGTGATAAATTGTCAAAAATAGTCTTCTCTCGGTCTGCAAATGGACATTTTCTATGAGAAAATTGAAATTTTCTTGAACGAATTCGAGAGTTAACGGGTTAAATGAACACTGGAAAGGCAGTCACTGTGAGACATAATATAGCTGCGTCACATCATGCTTGCTGCAATGAGTTCAATTCCAATAGAAAAGATGGAGAAAATGGAATATTTCCAGTCAGCGACAGCCACCAAATTTCAATCTATGAATGGCGACCACAAAAGAAAAAGAACTGTCTTCTGCAGAAGGCTAAAACATAGACATAGAGAATCACTTCTATGATTTTACAAGACAATGGTACCTGTTCATGGACCCCTTCATCCAGTCCTTCCCCATAGTACACACAGCTCGATAAGGTCGTAATATTTCGTAATCTAAAGGGGCTGGCAAAGCGACATATGCAAATGAACCAGCTCCTGACTATGAATGCTGATACTCTAAAAGCTATGCATACGGTCATACACAGCTAGTTCAGTCACATGTGCCATTCCGAAATGAGGAGCTGTGGGCTTCATACAGACGCCTGTTGATCAGCAGAGCACAGCAGCAATACCAACATGTTTCTACAAATTACAGAGCATATGTAGAAGTCATCCATGCAGCCATCATGATCGTCAGTTATTCAGGCAATGATTCCCCAGTTATGCTCCTCACATATTTCAAGTTTATCCTTGACTCGAGCACTCATGATCAGTTATACCTGGTTTGTGCTTCAGTGGATTCCCTCCCACTGTGGTGTTCTGGGATAACGTTGGGTGGTGAAGAGGTAGACAGATTGACCAAATAGGGAGCAGAGAACGAACAGTAAGAAGTTGCTGCAATCTATAAAGAGATGAAGAACATTATCAAGTCTACGTACATACCTCAACAATCACTGAACAGCTATTTCACCACCTGAAACGACATGAAGAGGTAGTCTGAAGACTGGACATAAGATTTTAAATCTATATATACACACTAGGTTCTGCGGTCCACTTCGTCCTCCCCAATGTGCTCGTGTGACGGCGCCAGACAGACCGTGAACCGTGATAATCACGCGTGGCTGCAGGAGGCGATAAAGCCTTCAAAAACTGCCATACAGAAAAGCTGCCTGGTTCTCGGCGTGGACCTACAATAGACGGTCAATTTTATCTTGAAATCAGATCGCTACATGTAATGGTGAACGAGAAGACCTTCAGTAAATTGCCTCTCGTGGTACTTCTATAATTTGGGTTATATAGCTGAGGACGCACACGGTTTTGAAGGGTTCACCAGTGAGGTACGCTCTAGCTGACATAAATAGTGGTTGTGTTTAAAATATGCCCTGATGAAAAGGTGTCGACTTGAAGACTCTGATATCAATACATACACTCTCAATAAGGTTGGTGACATAAACCAGTACCCGTCAAGATGTAATGCAATAATCAACTCGGCATGCACTGTTCTGCTATGGCCAACATGTGAAACCATTCTCAGGTGCCTGTAGCCCAAAGAATATTGTTGTCAACAGTGTCTTACAAAATGTGTGGTGCTCGAAGGAGCCAAAACCGTCCTTCAACAAATAATGCATTTAGTTAAAATATCGTCAGGCCTGGATGGATGGGTGGGTGCGTGAGTGGGTGGGTTGTGCGTCGGAGGTACGTGGTTTGAAGGAGGGAAGGAAGGAAGGATGAATGGATGTATGGATGGATGGATAGATGGATGGATGGATATGTGGGAGGGTGGGTGGGTGGGTGGGTGGGTGGGTGGGTGGCTGGGTGGCTGGCTGGCTGGCTGGCTGGCTGGCTGGCTGGATGGATGGATGGCTCGCTGGGTTGATGGATAGATGGATGGATGGATGGATGGATATGTGGGTGGATGGGTGGGTGGGTGGCTGGCTGGCTGGCTGGCTGGCTGGCTGGCTCGCTGGATTGATGGATGGATGGCAGTATATGTTTCAGGGTATAATATAAGTGTGCAGAGTTACCAAAATGTGTTCAATCCAATATGTGCAGTGACCGTGGTCATTATATGCGCAGTTTCTAATCAATGTTAAGCCATGTCCAAGAAGTTAGTTCAATTCACATTGTTATCTTTGTGTTGAGTTGAGGTAAAAATATTATCTTGAGAGCATCAAAATTTCTAAATTGTTCTGACGGAAGAGTGGTCCTTCCGGAACCCACCTCCATCTGCAGTGATCATGTGTTCTCATTTTATACCCTGAGATGTTCACTAGTAAATATTAGTTGCCTGACATTGTACGAGGTTTCACCGGCTAAGCACCCTTGTAGACAATTAGTATATCGCCATACATTATATATGCTGTAACAGACACAAGAAGACCCACCCACCCACCAGCCACCACCCCCACCCCAGCACTCATTCTTTTTATTGTATAGAAGCATCCGATATGATTCTATATTTATCCCCAAAAAACCAGCAGCAACGAAGAATAATAGAGAGATATGAATGCTCCACAAGAATACACAGTGGTGGCTTTGAAGGTGGTAATGAAAAATGATATTCTTCATTATACGTGTGAGTCTATGAGGGTGAGAACAGCAGAATACAGTTAAACCTGTCTATAATGACCACTGCATTAGAACATGAAAGGTTGTCACAAAACCAAGGTGGCTGTTTAATTCACCTCATTTGTTCTATTATAAATATATTTTGTTGGTCAAATAATGGTGGTTCCTTAAGATGGGTGGTCTTACTACCACCCATCTTAAAGAATCGGCACCATTTGGCTATAAAAGCGGTATCAGTGGCAGCATACATAATGGCTGGCAGAACCAAGTCTTATTCTACATCTTTCATTATTGTGCTCCTCTGTGGCATGACGGACAGACAAGCGCTATGATGATTGTTAACCACTGGGATAGAGGTTAACCTGGCGCTAAGATGAAAGAGAAAATATATGAATAATCCAGCACAAATATATTATTAAATATCTTGAATTTAATCTGCCGGAAATGTCAGCCAGAAATGACCTCAGACACATTATTTTTTAACGCTTTCAACAAATTTCCTGTATATGCACATATGCCATGGAATTGAAATAATAGGATTACGTCGCTGAAAGAGTCAGTTCCCTCGTGCATTTAACCAAGAATTATAGCTATCGTCTGTTCCAGTGCGCCGACTCCACGATCCCATAACCTTGTTTCCAAAGCATTTCTTGGAGGTAAATAGTTTCTCCTGTGTTGCAGCGCAACAGCCGCGTGCCAAGCTCTTGTTGCTATATGTCTGTATGTACCAACAACGCGCTCTCAGGCTCGGTTCCGCTTAGCTCTCTCAGTCTCCAGTACCTTTATCCACAACACCAACAAGACTAGCTCGGCATCATCAGTTAAGAAGCTGGGAACCTCGTAGCCAAGAACGAGCACCCGTACAT
Organism: Chaetoderma sp. LZ-2023a; assembly: GCA_034401795.1. Taxonomy (NCBI): domain Eukaryota; kingdom Metazoa; phylum Mollusca; class Caudofoveata; order Chaetodermatida; family Chaetodermatidae; genus Chaetoderma; species Chaetoderma sp. LZ-2023a. The sequence continues at coordinate 83,396,994 of CM067372.1, forward strand.
ACGTTTCATCATCACCGGCATCAGTAGCTACAGTATGACTGTGCACACGCGCGAGTAGTTCTTGTTCATGTACCGCATCGTTTCAAGGACAATACTATTACCACATTAATCTCAACAATGGATGCTACCACCGAGAAGGCGATCAGTGTCACAATGACGGGAGGGGCACCTTGGGGATTTCGCTTAACGGGAGGGGAAGGCACACCATTACAAGTTTCAAAGGTAGGTCAGAGTGATGATTTGCAAGACCATTAATTAGCTAACTTAATAATAGGATAATTACTTAATTATATAATACTGAGGTGTTAAATAATTACCTTTGACCCAATTGAAGGAAGGTTGTCACGTTTCCGTTTGTCGGCATTCAGTTAGATTACAACCCCGGGGGGCTGGGAGCTACTTCTCTGAAATGCAAAATGGATTCTTCATTTGTCATTACGATAGCAAGCCAAATTAATAAAATACGCGTGACGACAAACCAACCCACCATAATCCCGCTTTCTGCAAAAATAGTTTTAATTGGTTAAGGATGCAAACACAAACGAAAGTGATTCAGTCGTCGATGTTTTTAGCATGTTTTCGAAATTTGATCCATGGAGAAAAATGTCTTGTTTTATTTTAGCTAAACATTTTGTCACATGCACATAACTAGAACTGCCAACGCATGCATAATGTCAGATTATCAGAAAAATCTTCACATTGTGTCTTTACTACTGAATATAGGCGTATGAAGTCGTGTCAGACGATAGTAAGCACATCGTGTCCACATACCGGTCTACACCGGTATATGTGTTAATAACTAACTGACCGGCCATTTAATCCTTATCTTGCATTACATTACAATATAATCAGCAAACTACAGACCTTAGTCTTGAGGAAAATTTGCGTTAATTTTAGAAAAGATGTTGTTGTCTAAACAGCAACACCAATCAACAACAAGATTATGAAATAACAACAGTTATCGTGACATCGTACACTCAATAAAGCTTGGAATTCACCAGGAAATGGTTGCGATTTATTCGTCTCTTGTTGAGCGCAGTATGAAATAATGACCAATAATTTCAAGATGGAAGCGGACCTCCCGGTCAGATATTAATGGTTCCTCCCTCACCTTTAGTACGAAATCACTGACATAAACATTTTGGTGCCCGATGTAGTATCCGGACAACATATTAACTCAAACGAACACGTTTACACGCCACGACTATCGCACGCACATACACGCGCACACGCGCGCACTCACTCACTCACATGCACGCGCGTTCAGTGTGATTATTAATTTGCATATAAACGCAGATTATTGTATTCTTACCGGATCTTTCTTCTTTTCCTCTAATTTTATGTAGCTTTTTTGCCTAAAATCTCCCATAGGAAAAGTATGGGGGAAATACGAGTACTGGGGTTTGAACTGTGACGACGCCAACATCTTTTATGTCATCACTAACGTATGCCTACCTGGTGGGATGTCACCCTTGGACGCCGGTGGAGGAGAGGAGGGGGGGGGGGGGGGGCAAAATCCAAATAAGGTCAACTGTATATGGTTTTTTTTACAGAAATGAACTGACTTTAGCCCAAGAAGTGAATACCCCCATGAAGCTATTCCATGGCACCCGTTAAGGTCAAGGTCACCCATTTAATATCAAGATCACACGTTTGATGAAAAGCTGCGACTAGGTCTACGGTTTATACTCGATCATCATCAAACTTGGCCAAGATGTTGCCCTTGTGATTCCAAAGAAGCCTGTTGACTTTGGAGCCAAAGGTCAAGGTCAGCCCTTAGGGTTACGATCACCCATAATGTATCAACTTTACCAGTTTCCGTTATATTTAGAAATGAATTCCACTTAATCACGCAAGTCCAATGAGCATATTTAGAAGATATAATTTCTTGGTGCCTAGACACCTCGTTTTGGTTATAATTAAATGTTTTCGTTTTTGATAGAAATGAACATTCGAATGGACTGCACAATCCTGAGCAAATCAAAGGGGCATATATGTTTTACCAATAGCAACGTTACGCAACGTATTTTTCTCCACGAGTTATTTGTAGTATTTAAATTGGCTCAGCTGTTGAAAACTTATTTTCAAAATCAACAAAAATGCAGCCTAGGCCCATCTGATGCTGGTGGAGATTTGACGGTTTAATAGAGCTATGCTACTCACACTCTGAATGTCATCCTTACCAGGCGACTCCCACTCTGAATGTCATCCTTACCAGGCTATACCCACTCTGAATGTCATCCTTACCAGGTGAATCCCTCTCTGAATGTCATCCTTACCAGGCGACTCCCACTCTGATTGTCATCCTTATTGGGTGACTCCCACCCTGAATGTCATCCTTACCAGGCGACTCCCACTCTGAATGCCATCCTTACCGGGCGACTCCTACTCTGAATGTCATCCTTACCGGACTACTCCCACTTCGTATGTCATCCTTACCGGGCGACGCCCACTCTGAATGGCATCCTTACCAGGCGACTCCCACTCTGTATGTCATCGTTATCGGGCGACTCCCACTCTGAATGTCACCCTTCAGGGCGACTTCCACTCTGAATGTCATCCTTACTGCCCGACTCCCACTCCGAATGTCATCCTTACCGGGCGACTCCCACTCTGAATGTCATCGTTACCGGGCGACTCCACTCTCAATGTCATCCTTACCGGACGACCCACACCCAACCACCCCCCCCTCCCACCCACCCGACTCTGAATGTCATCCTTACCGGGCGCTCCCACTCTGAATTTCATCCTTACCGGGCGACTCCTACTCTGAATGTCATCCTTACTGGGCGACTCTCACTCTGAATGTCATCTTTACCAGGCGTCGCTCGTATGCAGAGTACTCATATTAGCAGTTACTTCAGAAATGTGTTCTCGTTATTTTCTATATTCTTCGCGATGATATAGCAGTAGCCAAAAATTTTCTCATGATGAATGTCAATTTGCAGACTAAGGGAAAATTATTTTTTTGAAAATTTACAACTGGAATGTTTGGATACGTTATCGAGTATTACAGAGTTAAATTTTTCAAAAATAGTAAATTATGATTAATCAGTATTGGCTAAACCGAAAATATTAAACTTAGTTTATCGTTTTGAGCGTGATACCGGCCACCATATTGACCATATTGAACCGGTTTACGACTTGAGATCAGTATATCGCGTAGCACTAGTTGCTGCTAGGCCTACCTGTACATTATCTCTCCCTTCCAGTGGTCATAAGGCATTGCCCATTCGGTCTCCAGCCAACTTCCCACAATCCATTGGACTTACTACTACTGTTTGATGTTAACCGGAACCTGTACCCCGGGTACACGGGCAGGTTTAAATAGTAGTAAGCGCAATGAAATGTGGGAAGCTGGCTGGAGACCGAATTGAAATTCAAGTATATCAAATTCAAGCTAACAGGACAGGTGTTGACTATTTTGAAACTAATTCATCTGGAACATATGGTTTCTATAGGCAGGAACAGCCCCCAGTCAAATTAGTATCAAAATATTCAGTAGAATATTTCTTATAGCATATATGAATTTGTCATTTCGTGTCTGTAAGGATTAGTGTTAAAATTGTACCTGTGCTTAAAATAGTCGGAAGAATCTAGCCTATGAGTTCATACATCACAGCTCATAAATAAGTTAACCTGTTTCCAAAAAAGGAGAAACATGTTAGTTAGTAGGAAATATTCTGTTGAATAGCTTGAACATAACTGAATTGGGAGATATTAGCTGCAGCAATGTCTTCCAATCCAATGGACCTTTCCAGTTGTATCCATGCCCCGTCCTTCCATAGTTAAGCTCCTCCCACACCTTGCTGATGTTGGGATCGATCGATCCCTGAACCACTTGTCTATCAATTTCCAGAAAGCAATACGGGGAAACATGTTGAATATTTTGAAACTAATTTTACTGGGTACTGTGCTGCCTATGGCAGCAACATCGCCCAGTCAAATTAATTTCAAAATATTTAACTGCATGTTTCTTAAATAGCAAAAATATATACATTTCGTACAATGTGTCGGACTGTTAAGCGTTAAATACGGGCTTTATCGAATCATTTATTACAGCATGTCTAGATTTCAAAATTCTGACGCTAATTGAAGTAACGGGTTGAAGGTGAGATTTCGTGAATACGAGGAAATATCTGACGATAGGCATGCTGCATTTGCTATCAGACACCTGCGTTCTTGTAGATTCGAGTTCAATATGCTTTAGTCTTTAAACAAGGGCCAATAGCATCTACTTAATATCGAGGCAAGTCTTTTTGATACATGTCAGAATAGGCATGGGAACGCTAGTTATGGGGTGGAGGAAACAAAATACCAATTCTGTATAAGTACACCACCGTGATTGGCCCGACATACCTAGTTGTCTCTCAAACAGGTTGGAGACTTGGAATGTGATTTGCAACACATCAATTATCCAATTCAGAAAGTAAATGTAATCTGAATGCAATTTTATAGATAATTAGAATCAGGTAAGCGGTTTGTTTACCTCGATTCGTTACTCGACCAATTAGATGCGGGGCCAATAATGTAATACGCTTTAAAATGTCTTTGCAGTACCTGTACTGGAAATGGGATTTCGCCATAGCTCAGCAATTCCAGTGCAGGCGCGCTGGCGTAAAGCAACCACCTGGAGGGGAGCTGAATGTGATCATTAACGGCACGCGTTCGTTTGGTTTCTAAGGAAATACTTTGGAGGCCACGCGATGATAGTTCTTTAAGATAGGCGGTATTTCTGACACCTGTCTAATGGAAGCACTATTTAGGCCCAAAAGGCAGGTGGTTATTCAGAAAGGCCTTACAATAATTGATTGATGGAAACAGCAGCACGTTTTTATGCGCTATCTTTGAAGATAGCGGACAGAGGTCAGTACGCTCTTTTAATTGTTCATCACATCGCCTTTGGCGCTACCTCTCAGCTACATGACTTGTAGAATGACCGCGTGTGGCTCGCGTGAATGCGTCTGTTTTGTTGATGGGTGGTGAAGCTGGATGGTTGGTGGGGTGGGAGATTTGTTGTAGATATTTCTTTGCATATAATTGGCTGGACCATCGGATCCTCAGCAGATATTAGTATCGATCGTGTGTGTCTAATTTAATCAGTGGCCGTGGAGAAGGGGTGTGGCGGCGGAGCAGCACCAGGCACCCCAACTCTTCCCCCCCCCCACCCCACCCCGAAAAACTTGAAGGGGCTTAGCTCCCGCCTTATGGACTGCCAAATTTACTTAATTTGATATGTGAAAAACAGATATATCTAGAAAACATATCGTCATTACCCAAAATGGAGGAAAGGGCTTCTTACAGCGAAGATAGGACCCCGAAGCTGAGACTGGGCGCCCCTCTCATACCCTCCTACATTTGACCTGTAGCGCGGATCGACCGGACGGGTACGGACCGTTCCAGCTAAGCTGGGATCGGGACGACCGCTCCGGATGGGCTCCAAGCACGCAACCCCCCCCCCCCCCCCCCCCCCCTGAATAGGATAGTACGCGTGTGTAAAGCCCTATAAGAGAAGTTTCGTTAAAACGGCGGTAAGAACGCGTAGCGCGCATGCGCGTGCATCAGAGCTTCCTTGGCAACACGCGTCAGGATTGGGAGAGAGTGCGTGCTTATAGTGTACCGAGTTGGTACTTGTGATTTTCTCAAATCGCACTCTTCTTGTCGTTCTTGGTACCGATCAGGACCAGAATGAAACGAGGATTACAGAACCAAAAATGGCCGAGTTATCATTAAAACTCCCGTTTAAATTATCTTCAAAATAATGCATCAGAGCTTCCTTGGCAACACGCGTCAGGGTTGGGAGAGAGTGCGTGCTTATAGTGTACCGAGTTGGTACTTGTGATTTTCTCAAATCGCACTCTTCTCGTCGTTCTTGGTACCGATCAGGACCAGAATGAAACGAGGATTACAGAACCAAAAATGGCCGAGTTATCATTAAAACTCCCGTTTAAATTATCTTCAAAATAATGCTTTGACGTCGTAATCGCGTGTATGCATTAACTGAATGGGGAATGTGCTGTTCACGTGATAGCTACGCCACCACTTCTGGCTGCACGCTGATTGGCTACTGCTCGCCCTCTGATTGGCTGGAGCGTCCTGCCTCTGACGCCACGAGTAGTATAAAAGGGACGAAAAAATGAGCATCATCTGCGGGAAGCCAACACAATCAGGAAGACTGCTGGATCAGCGCAATGCAAGACGTGGGACAACTGCTAACCTACTGTGGTACCAACACCACTGCAGTGCCGTTCGGAATTGAGTTCTCCACCACCGGTGAGTCGTCCTAAGACTTTTCAGCAAAACAAATTTGGAAGCTCCAGGACGGCCATCCGGGAGCTATAAACTAATATAAGAACTCCCTTTCCAGAACTTTCTCAGAGGAGTTTCCTGCGGAAGGGCCTTGCGGGCCCGATGTGGTTTTACGGGACACGGAGCTGATGGTGATACTTGGTGGATAACTCGCCGGATCTTCCGACCACACTGAAAAGTGGTATCAAACTTCCGCGCTGCATGTCGCGTGTGTTAATTAACTTTTAGACCGCAGTCTGGCGGGACGCTGCTCGGTGTGCTGCAAGAGCTATGCGACGTATACCGCACCGTGTACCCAGTTATTGTACATGCATATTTAATTACAAATATAGCCCTCCTTGTTAATAGGCAACTTTCAAACTGCCGTCGCTGGACGGAAACTTTACAAGAACTGTTTAAATTATGTATCAGTTATTCTAACTATCTAATGGACATCCTTATTATCCGTTCTTCTTCACCGTCATGAGAGTGAACAGTCTGTCTGCGGATCTCTTCCCTGCATTCAAGATCGTGCCATCTCGCACTACTCAAGTGTAGCGTATCAATTTCCGTGATTTATGAACTCTTACTGTCACCGATGACCAATAGGTACTCAAGTAACTATACTATTGTGTATTTAATTATTTCCGCAAATGGTACTGATGACTAATAGGTACCTACCCGTCTTTCCAACCGTATTTTTATACTTTCCGTTTCATATTGTAAATATTATCTTTATTTCCGTGTGCTCTCAACTAACAGCACCGTTTAGGTCCTATGACCTGTGATATATTCGTTAGCACTGTATTAGTTAGTTGTGTATATGACAAGTACCCATCCTAGTTATTATGTTTTGTTTCTATATAAAAACTCTAGGACGCAGTACGCTAGGTAATACTATACGGCAACATTATATCCGCATCACTATATACCCCATCATCAATTTTACACTGAGGTCGCTGATCATGCTCCAATTTCTCGAGCGTGACATGTTACCGACTAAACCTGGCTATTCTAGCTCGATAGCATAGGTTTAAAGTGGTTAGGGACAATCTCTCCATAAGAGACACATTGTGTACACCTATTTTCCGGCTGTAGTGGATATGTAACACTACACACCGGCTAGGTTGTGTAAAATTGGCCTATTACCTTAGGGCCTCTTATTTATATCGAGTTATTGTCTCTTGACACGCTCCTCCAGCCGCAAGGCTTAATAATTGTTTGGATTCCCCATCAACGCATTAGCAGGATCTGACTCTGGGAAACTATCGGAGGTTTCCGAGCGGTGACGACTAAAGTGCCGATTTACATCCCCCCCCCCCCCCCCCCTGTATCTTCGGATACTGTTTAGTTTAGATTCCCCCACCAATTTATGAAGGTCTGCGAAAAGGAAATTATATTATTTATTATTGTGACACCGGCCTGCAGTGCATCTCTGGGCATTCCCGAAACTAACCCTAATGACAGGTAATATGTTAATTCCATAGCACACGGGTGGCGGACGAGACGTAGATCTCCATCCAACTCGTTTGTAGTGTCTGGGTGAGGTCTTAGAACCCACCACGCCCTCACGGGAAGGGACACTAGCGATGGATATCTGTCGCTTACTCCCCACCGTAAACGGTTTTGCGCTTTCTAAATTACTTTTGTGAACTGTGTAAGCTTGTCCTTGTGATGTTATATGTGGTTGCGGGACAAGGGTGACCAGATCGTCATATGATTCGGAAGCTATTGCTCCATAACATGTATGCATGATGTCTTTCTGAGGTAGATGCTATGTCGGGAAGCTGGCATCTTCGCCAGTCAGATATATATGTCTAACGATAGGTAAAAATCCTTGCCACTTGCGGCCAAAGCTTTGAATCATATCTAATAACCAAATTGTAGGTTAGAATGTATAGATAAAGTGGCAACTACCAATGCAGTATCTTTGGACCTACATAAGACGGGGACCTGTGAATTCTACGGAAATCATTCGACCCGTCTTCACGTAAACTAGTGTGCATCACAATAAGTATGGCTTCACTAGGATTGACCAGCACTTAGCTTTTGTTTGAACAAAAGAGTGTCCCCTTTTTGTCAGCTGTTTTCCTCCACATCGACGTTGAAGGCATTTTCCTGTGACAGAGGGCCCGCGTGAGGCACTTTCCTCTCGCAACAACGATGTTTTGTGTATGTTAGGGGTGTAATTAGTGTATATTAAACTACCAAGTAGCCTCTTTGCGATGCTCCCTTGCAGGGATACCTCTGCGGATTTACGAGTCTGTGTGGTACCTTCGGCGAGACCACGTAGAAAGGACACCGGATAGCTCTATGTACTGTATTATTTGCTCATTACTGTCAAACAAGTAGCATTGTTTGTATAGTTATTAATTGTGACTGTTTAATTATACCATCTTGTCCAGACTTATAAGTAGTAATGGACCGGTGACACCAACAGTTGGGACGAGATGGTGAGGTTCAATCTCGGCAGCATGGTCGCACAGCCACACTGGAATGTGAATGTTCCACCGGCTCTAGAGGCCAGTCTTTTGTACCTTCTGGAGAAGCGCGATACGGGATCCACAACCCGGAGAACCGCAGCTAACAAGCCCTCCCGCGTATCCTGTACATGCGGTGCGGCGGAGTGGAGCAACATGGCGGAGTAAGCGCGTACAACATCGTCGTGTCGTG